>KQ030526.1:178671-273242 GCA_000956045.1 Hirsutella minnesotensis 3608 | reverse complement strand
CGCGCGTGCTCGAGGTTGGCAAACATGTAGAAGTTGGACTTGTAGTGGAAGGTGATGTCGGTGCCCTCGTGCACCGACGGCCCTTCGTAGATGCGCAGCGCAATCACGGGCGGCGGGTCGACCGGCCGCCGGTCCGTCTCGCCTACAGTCCTCGCCGCGCGTCAGCTTCGTGTCCCGACCGCACCCCCGGGGATCAGGGGGGCTCACCCTTTGTGCTGGGCCCGCACGCCCGCGCCCGGTCGGGCTGCTGGACGATCCTCAGCTGGTACCACAGGCTGCGCCCGCCGCGCGTCACCCGGTGCAGCAGGAACTCTTCTCCGGCCAGCGGAGGCTTGTCGCCGTTGGCCGCCATGGCAGGGTGAGGGTAATGGGGAAAGGGTCAGACGGCCCCCCCGGAGTGTGTGTGTGCGTCTTCCGCGCGCGGCTGCGTGTGGGGGGCGTGTCGCTTGCGGCTCTCTTGGTGCTCCTCGCGTCGTCTTCAGTCTCGGCCGCCGCGGTTCTCGTTGGATTGATTCGTCGTCGTCGCGCGCGCGCGCTTGGGCTCCTGTTTCGTCGTGCTCGTCGTCGTCGTCGTCGGCGTTGTCGTCGCGGAGTTTCGTCTCCGATAATCGGATCTTTCCTCGCGCAGTTTCAATTCACGGCGCCGTCGTGCCTCGATGGACCGCCCGGGATCGCAGACACTCGAGATGGCGGGCGCGCCGTCGTAAATCAAATCGGCTCAACCTCGTTGCGTCTCTCGCGTTTTAGGAGGACTGAGTTGGGGAGGAGAACTTGGAGAAGACGAGTCACTTTGGATCTAGTAGCGTATCGAGCAGTCGGAGCACTCTACTGTCGCACGTACAGAGTAGCGAGATGACTAGAACCAGGTGAATACGGCACCGGCTGGGGGGGGCGTCTATCCCGTGCAAAGGAATGCTACGGGCATGGGATAGAAATGGCAAAAACAGCGGTGGCTAGTCTCCTCCCCCGCTCCAGTCGCTCTGCCGGAAATCAGGATTCCTTTCTTATTATATTATGTGACGGCTTCTTCTATAACCCCGCAAGGGCCCCCCTACCCTTCCCCCCTTTTTCTGCGATCCGTCCTGGACCGTTGCGCGTTACCGGCGCAAGACATGGCCTGTCCAGCGATCCCTACCGCGTGGGCCCCGTACCCTCGCTCTCCTCCTCAGGTCTCTCTCTCCGCTTCATTGCCGGTCTCCATCGTCTGTGGGCTGCCTGCCTGTCCGCGGTACCGGCAACGACTTTGCCTCTCGGCCCCGTCTCGACCTGTTGATCCCACCACCACCAGTCTGATGTGCTGCACGAGACAGCAGAGGCGAGTTCGTCGCTCTTCTGCTCCTCGGGGCCGTGATTCTGCGCCAGGACTGCCACCGAGAGCCGTCGGACGTGGCTTTCCTGCCCTAGCAGCCTGGTCCTGTCCTGCTTTCCCCCCTCGTCGACGATCGACGGCTCTTTGATCTTCATCTCTCTTGTGTTACCCAATGAGGCCAAGCCTGCGTCGCCCGTTTGGGAGCCCTCCATGCCGGGACGAGCAAGTCGGAAGTCGGTTCTTGGCAGGGGAGGGGGGGAGCATCTCCTCCCCCCCTTTTGGTCTTTGTCCTTGGCCCTGTCTGTGTGCCTGCGCCAGTGGTCGGTCATGCGTTTACCACACGATCGGAGCCGTCTTCTGCCCTGACTCGACAACTCCGGCGCCGACGGCCGACGAGCGCTCGACACCACGCATCAACGTTTCCATCATTGGTGGCCCGGGATCCCCGCGAACGCACGGCATGCCATCTCCCATGTGAGTCGACGCCTTGGGAACCAAAGATTCGGCGAGTGAAACCAGGGGAACGACGCGGGCGGTCCTGGCCGCCTGCGTGGATCGGTGTACCGTACGTGCATGGCCGAATTACGCAATGATTGTTGCTCGGCAGCCTCCGATAGGTTGCCGGAACATGTACGTCGTCGACGCAACGAGACGCGACTCTTGAAGCCTTTCCCTGCTTCCTTCGGTGCCTGCCGGCCGCCGTTGCAACATGAGCCGGCCGGCCGACCCTGACTGACGCCGTGTCTTTGTCGGCGCCCCTTGATGTTCGTCGAGAACGGCTCGCGTGCTCCATCGATTTCGTCATCCTCCCCTCTTCCCAAGCCAGTCCCGTCTCTCGTGGCACAAGATTGATTGCCCAGCAGTCGCCAATCAAAGCACTCACAGCATGACCCCTGGCCAAGGTGAGACCGTCGTCGTCCAGGACGGCATGTGGCCTGCCTGCGCCGCTGCTCGTCCTTTTCCCCCGTCCGGCCGACCCCTGGCAAGCCTCGTAGAATTTTCCCTCCCCCCCAAACCTTTTGTCTGTGCACAAGGCTGCATGGGTGATCGCCAGGCGAGAGGAGGGGGTGAGCCTTGGACGCGCGCAGGGGGACACACACACCCTCCCTACCCCTTTCCACGCACGCCCCCAAGTCCCGTTCTCCCCCCCTTTTCTCTCTCTGTCCTCCTCTCGCATCTTCCGCTTGGCCCTGCTCGAATCAAGCTCGACGATTCCCCATGCTCGCGCCGTCATGTGACACGCGACACACAGTTACCCGGCTAGGCCCGCTGTGCCGGCGTTTCGAATCGTCCGTCCCTCGTGGAGGGGATCCCTTTCCGATGCTAGGTAGGATGACGGGGCCGCTTCCTGCATGGCACTCCGACCCTGTGGTCGTCGAAATCGTCCGAGTGGTGTCACCGCGTCGACCACCTCCCATGCCCATTTCCCTTCTCCACAACGGGCAAAACGCACGCTCCATGCGCCTGTCTGCGCTTCCACGGAGCATGCCGTCTGCGAGGCCGGGCTGTTTCGGGCGTGGCTTCTCCCTCGGCCCATCCATCCCCTGGATGCTTTCTCGGCCCACATGCGGATCCGGGCCCTTGCGCGTAAATGCCAGATCAAGCCGCATCCACACTGTCTCCGCACTCTGAAGATGACTCTAATATCTCGCCGTACCCTGTCCATCCTCAATGCGACGTCTGTGAGAGGAGGAGGTCAAAGGATTCGGAGAATTCGCTTCATCAAACAACCATGCCAATCCATCCCAGACAGGGGCACCGGGCATCGACCCGTTCACGCAGAGTCAGGCACGTACGTGCGCTCGGCAGTTAAATGGGGCAAAATGGCAAGATTCCCCAGATGATGGACCATGGGCATGCGGGTGCTTGGCTCTCTTCTCTCAGACAGCCCATCCATCTTGCTCTCGTCCTCGCGGCCCCTTACATCTCTAGCCCTCGATATGCCCACCGCTTCGCCTTGGCTTCGTTCTAGGCCGCTGCAGGCCCTAGGCCCGTCTGGGCCTGGCCGCGAACTGTTAGCAGAGGCCTCTAGAGATTCTGCGAGACCCGTTAGGTTTCCGGGCGTATGGATCGATCCCATCAGAGTCATTTCCCTAGCCTAGCACGCGGCACCATGCCTGCCAGAAATTTGGGTCCGAGGGCATGCTGAGAAAAGGGGCACGACGGGGCTAGGATGCCGCTGCATTGGAGAGCGCGGCTGGCGGGCGGCAGGATGAGGAGGACAAGGCAACGAAATGTCTGTTGCTATAGACAGGGCAGCCCTAGGCCTATATCCGATCAAACAAACTGTGCACGCGTAGGCCCCCTTTTCGGCACCCGCAACCTGCATGAGGGATTCTGTCGGAAAACATCCCGAGGACTTGCAAAGTTTCGTGGCCATGGCGAATGGACCATCATCGACAATGCCGGTATTTAACCCCGTTAGCGGCCAGCTTTACCCTCTTTGGCCTCGTCGAGCGGCCCCGTACGACCGGCTAAAAGCGTGAAAAGGGGAGCCTGCCATGCGCCGTGAGCAAACCTTGTTCAAATCGACCGTGGGCACCACCTCGTCGGCCACTCACCATTTTCCGCGCATCGTAATGACGGCCCAGTCGTTCCCGTCCTTATCCGTCTCCTTGTCGACGCGCGTGGAAAAGGAGACGCCGCTCATGATGCCGTCGCCAAACTTTTCATTCAGCACCGCCTTGTACGCGTAGCCGTAGTTCTGCACCACCTCGTACAGCCGGTAGATGAGCGGGTCCCTCGGTGGCATCGGCACGGTCCGACCGCGGTCCGGGAAGCCGCTTCCGGCCAGCGACTCGGCCAGCTTGTCGCGCGGCACCTCGAGCAGCGACGACAGCCGCTCCACGTCCTCGTCCGTCGCCTGCGACTGCCCGTAGAACAGGGCCGCCGCGCCGACCTCGGTTCGGCCCAGGTGCTGTGCGATGCGCTCGAACGATAGCCCCTTGGCCTGCTTTGCCGCGAAGAGCAGCTCCGAACTCTGCGGCAGCCCGCCGTGCTGGGATGTCTGCGGTTGCGCGAGTCCGTCAGTACGTGATTCCAGCCCTCCCTCCCTTCATCATGGGGAAAGCACTCAGACACACGTCGAGGGTGGCGATCGGCATCGTCTTTCGAGTGGTGAATAGCGGCTTCTGCGGGGGTGCGGGCGCGCTTGCTTGGAGACAGCCTCTTTTCCGTTGCAAATCTCCGCACCAACACCAACGAATGGCGACCATCAAGCCTAAAATACCCCAGCTCTCGGACCTTGGCCGGCGTTTGTGGCGTCGGCCGACCGCTACCGGACTGGCGGTGCCCTTGACCGTTACACAGTCGCAACGTCGATGCCGCACCCCGGTCGAATGGCATGTGTCAATGGCCTGTCATCTTGATGCCGCGGCCGTTGAGAGCGCCGGCAACTCGCGGTAGTTTCGTATCGCCGCCGCTGGGACACCCCCCTTGCCCTCACTGGCTTTGCCTTCTCATCGTGGCGCGATCGATTTCGCCCGATACCACCTTCCATAGGCAGCTAGCATCGGCATGCCAGCTCCGCCAAAAGAGGAGGCTGCCTCGTCGCAAGCTTGCCTGGAGGGTGTCGTGAGTTTTGGCCACTCTCGTCCGCGTCGGCCTTAGCAGCGGCGCCAATCCCCAACCGTCGCCGCTCTCCACGTCGGGCTAGATGTGAAACCCGTTGGGCTAGCATGTGCCCATGGCAACTCGTCAGGTTTCTCCCAGAGCGCTGGTCGAAGCCGAGATCCTAGCGCCTTTTCGGGACTCACTGCTCGCTGCACGGAATGGTGGCCCTTTGCATAGGTCCGTCTGAGACATCGTCACTGCCCCTGTCGCATTGGCGCACGCAGCTCAAAAGGAAAGACTGGCCCGCCGAGACAAGCGCGACGAGAAGCGTAACGGGCCGTACTCCGCGCTGCGCCTGTGGCCAGCCTAGTTCCGAGCATATGTAGGCCATTGATGCCTCTCTTTGCCTGCGTCTGAGACCCCGGCCTTTGTATGTCTGGTCAAATATACCCCAGGATCGTCTTCGGGCCACCTTGCGCCGCCGCCTGCGCCCAGCCCGTGTGCCGCCCCGTATGTCGGCGAATCGAATTTCGCTGCCGCCTTTCTTTTGTCTGCTTCCCTCCAGCCGCTCCAGAGTCGCCGCGGGCAAATTGCGTTCGTTCGATCGACAGCCTCGCCTCCGCTCGACTCCAGCGCGACGACGGGCTTTAACCCGACGTCATCTAGCTCGCGCGCTCGACCCCGGCCGCTTCTGGGAGCCGCAGCCGCCGCCGTCGCTAGTCTGACCTGTCACCTGGTGTCAATATTCTGACAGGCTATCGTAGGAGAGCCAATCGCAATCGCCTTTTCCCGCCTTTCTGTTGATCTCGGCCTCGTCGCGATGGAGCGCCAGGGTGGCCCGCTGTCGTATTATGGCAATAAACTTTCTCTCAACGTCGCGTGCGCATTCAAAGTCTCTACAATGTACCCGTACAATCGATGCTGCGATTCTCCCTTTGCTTTTTCGTCAGCTTCACGGCACATGACACCCTACACCTCCGCCTCGTCAGTCTCGTCAAAGTGGAAGAGTCTTTGCCACATACTTTGCCCGTCTAATCCAACGCCAGTCCTAAACGGATAAACCAAGAGAGCGCTTCCGTGTCTTGTGTTCGCAGAGCCCGAAGCAATTGTCGCAATCTCTCAATCAACGATTTCCCCAGGCGGCGAACTGCCGGATGCTGTCCGTCACATCCTCTGCGCCGGTCGTTTCGATGAGCGGCCCGTTGGCGAGTTCGCGTCCCTTTTGAAACGACCAAACATAGACTCCCTCGTTGACAGAGAGCACCAAAAAGTCTTCGTCGCCGAAAATGTTCCAACAAGGGGAATTGGCCAACATGCCGTCCATCAGCTGCTTTGATCTCAACAGTTTTGGCTTCCCAAATTTTCCGTCGTCTCGCATGACGCCGCCTTCTGTAGTATACCACAGGGGCGCCCAAGGGCTCGAGAATATCCATCGGCCAAGGTGAATGAGCTGGTCGCCCGTGGCGATACCTCTGTGCTTGAGTATCTGAGGGTGGGCTTGGCCAAGTGAGCTGAAGTCGTTTGCTTCCCTGACCAGTGTGTATCGTTTGACGTAGAACTCTTCAGTCAGCGTATTGAAACACAAAGCGGCCGGGCGACAACTATCGCGCCGTTTCCGCAAGCCAATCACCTCGAGACAGTAAAGGCCATGGGAGTTCATTTGATAGCAGAACGGGACAATCGGTAGGATCATGCAGACGCAGTATTCCACGGGGGCCCCGGGAATGACGTCCAGCAATGCTTTCTTGACATGTCGAGTCAATTTTCCATTTTCGTACTTGAGCACATGCATCTCTTCTCGCATGTCGTCCATATAAGAACGAACCTTGGAAGCCTCGCGCTTCGCCGAATCTATACCATGCGTCAGCCACGGCGGCGATTCACATCTAGTAAACCGGACAAAGGTGACAGGTGAAGCTGAGCATACCTTTTGTTCTGTCATATTTCCAAACGATAAACGCAATGTTCCGAGCCGTGGGATGCCAAATCACCCCTGGCAAAGGATCTAACGGGATTTCGTCTTCTCCTAGGAGATGTCTTAGGTCCGACATCGCGTCGAGCTCAACAGGTGCCTGACCCCATTGCCAGATGATGACATGCTGCTGTTTTGTCACAAAAGCTACATTCTCGTTGGCAGCGTAGCAGGCAGCAAAGTCTCCCGGCAAGGACGCGACTCCCCATTCTCCATGATCTGCATGCCAGATGTGACTAAAGTATCGTTAATATCGCCTGAAATGAGAATCGGTGATGGAAGAATCGACATGTAATGCCAAACTCACATATCATGTTTTTCGTGGTCAGCTGGTCTTTCACCCCTCAGAACAAGCAAGCTTCTCGTCACTGCATGGATAAAGGGTTTCCGAGTTCGGGGGCCCAAATGGCATGTCTTGAGCATGTTCTTATGGAGATATCTCAAGCAAACCGCATCCACCTTTGCGGACCAAGCCAGACAGCCCTCTCCATACGCAGCGTCACGATGAGGGGCTACAGAAGAATCGCCAAAACGACCAAGGCCCCACGAGGATTGTTGACGAAAGTAGGAGACTTGCGATGCCAGGTGCCAGTGTCGATACGCAAACCGTCGCGCTTCGTTCAGGAAGATATCTCGACTCTCAGCCCGCGGCTTCGCCGAGTGAAGTTCGAGAAGGCCTGGGAAAAGCTGTCGACACAGACTCGTGGCAACAAAGTCGTTGTCCCACATGGAAAACCAGGCGCGCGAAACCCGCAGGCAGCTAAGGGCGTCTTGAAGCTGCAGGTACTCGGCGATGAGAGACACAATCTCAAGAGGCACCTGCTCAAACGAGACTGGGGTCGGCGCGGGTTCGACGGGCTCGATGTTCTGAAAGATTTCGTATCGCACAAAATCGGCTTCTTCGGGGGAAAGCGATGCAAGGATCCGTCGTATCAGATCTCTCGTGGCAATGGTGGCATCCGAGACGGGCGCTGGACTGTCCGCGTTTGACGAAGAGCCACTGCGGGTGAGCTGCTTCGCGTCGTCCATGGTCAGGATGGGCAAACGGCATGTGGATGTGCCGAGGTTTATTTGTGACGTTCGTAGGACGTTTGCACGGGAGCCAGAGACAGAAGATGGTGGTTCACGGCTGACTTCGGATGGCCATGATGGTTGGTGTGTTTTCTGAGGAGAAAAATACCAAGACGAGACGAAACTGAGAGAGCAAAATGGGACTGCCTGAACAGCGCGTGTAACGAAATGCTGGCCTCAGGCAGCTGGCAGTCGACCGTCGTTGATGGAAGGAGCCAATCATGTGACATTCACTGAACAGCAGCACTCTGTTCAACAGAAATTCCCTCGACAGAACAGCTATACAAACCAGGCAGTTTGCGTCAATTCCTTGCGTGAACGTCGGCTCATCGCATTGAAGAGCTTCACCATATCTCGAAGATATCACCAGCATCCCTCTTACAGTTGCGCAGCGAAAGCCACGTTCCGCGATGAATGCTCGTCGAACCTAAAGAAAATTGAATCAATTATTCCCCTGAACATGCTGTAGTTGGCAAAATAGCATTGGAAATATATCCCGCTCATCAAGACCGACCCTCGGCAGCGGCCTTGACGGAATCAACAAGAATGCTGCTGCATCAAAGTGACGTCCCAATGCTTCATGTCTGCTGACGCCCACTCACCTCCACATTGGAGACGTCGATCATGCAACCTAGGAGGACAGGCGAGTCGGAAAAGGCCCATAGCAGGATACCATCACAACAAGCCGCCAGTTGGTAGCCATCGCCCCGAAAGTGCTGTACCTTGATATCGTCCCAAACACTCCCCTCTGTACAATATCCAGCCAGCTGTACGAGTGGCCCTGGATACGTTCCAACTCGCATTGGATCTCGTGCAGGTGATTCAACCCTACTTCTAACACGTATCAAGGCGAAGCGGATGCGGGATAGCCTGGAAGAAGTCGCATCTAGAGACATCGTCCTCGTTCAGCGACGGGTCAACGCGAATGCTATCCACGTCAATATATGCCCGCGCTCGATTCCCAAGTCCCGATACACTCTATGCTGTTGAAGGAGAACATGACGACTCTCTCGCGGAAGTGCCAAACTGCATGTTGAGTCTTGACTGGCATTTTAACTGCGATTGGGTTGCTATTCAGCTGCCATCGAGCCTACAAAGAGTTCTTGTCGGATCAGATAGACCTTCTTAGGTCTCTTGCAAAGGCTTCTATCAAGTCTTTGGTTATGGCTTTCAACTGCAAAGCCTCATGGCCCCTAAACCGCCTTTACTGCTCGCGCTTAGCCAACACCGGACTACCCGGTCGACCACTCAGCGAACCATTGTCCCAGCACTCTTGCCAATCGACCCCAGTACCGTGTCGAATGTCCCATGCATCAGAGGCTCGCTTGAGCTCGTCGCGCAGTATGGGCTGTTTAACAGACCAAGCCGTTGCACTATTTATCCGCGGAGAGCGGGTCAATGTGGTTCAACAGCCAGGTGGCCAAGATTCGGAACGTAGGCGGTGCCGGACTGCAGCTGAGCGTCGAAAAAGGGTGTATTCAATGGCGTGAGCGACGCCAGATGAGCATCTATGGCGGCCTTTGTGATTTCTGGTGTCTTATCGAGGGACTCGCCTGTTGCTGGGCTTGAGGACGGCCGCTTACAGAGGATCGGGTGACTCGTGAACGATGGAGAATCGATTCTTTTAGGCGCTACCAGAACATAATCATTAGCTGAGGTTCCCTCATGGGGCCGTAGGGCAGAGAACTCACTGGGCCTAACATGGCAGGACTTGACAAAAGATGAAGAAGCGTTCTAAAGTTTGGCGGCTGAGCGGTAGGGGTCGAGGACGTAGGCGAATAAATTGGAGGAAGGAGTTGGATGAACTGCAAAGGCGACAGTTTCCCTTTCCAACTGGCAGCAATGCGACTCGAGAACCACGCTGAACCTTGACTTCGCAATTGAGCATCAGAGGATGCAAATGGGAGCTGGCAAGGCAGAGGGCCGCAGATATGCCACAATGCTTGGCCACCTTGCATCACAGTCGCCCATTGTCCACGAATGACCCAACCGCAACTGTCGCATTTCGCTATCTAGACCGAACGCGCTGCCGAAATTCCGTCCGCCTCCATCTCCATTCATCTTTAGCAGAGATGAACGCCCCGATCCTTTTTAACCCATCGACACTGCCAAGGTCTGTCCGGCGATGTGTATCAAGACTCTTCTGACCATGACTGCTCGACCAAACGCCCCGTGAGCCGCCCTACACATCGAGTCTGGTGTCTGCTGCAAATGTGACCCTTCTCCCGTAATTTCGGCCTTTCCGAGCTTATTCCGTTTCGTCGACGGGCGTCCCGGGAAGCTCGGGCATCTCACAGAAAGTCCAGATCAGGATCCCATCCTTTAAAGTAAAGAAGAGCAGATCCGACCCTCCGCATAACTGAACTTGGCGAAGAGAGTCGTAAGACCCATAAAACTTGGCCCACCGCAGCTTGCTCTGGTAGAGTGATGTACGATTCTTCGTTGAATGCTGGGAACGTGGCTGGGCTGGCAACCAAGAAACCATCGTACTTATATGTCGGTGCACCTCGTCAGAGGGGCCGGAATCGAGCCGAGCAGTTGAAACGAGATGACTGTCCCAGAGAATGCAGCTGGGATTGAGGCCGTATCTATAAACCCCGGGAAGTGGAGCGGAATATCTGGTGGGATATCGGTATAAGACAAAGTTCTCAGTGAGAACGTTGAACGCAACTGCGGCTATGGGCATGGGCCTGCAGTCCCAAGTCCTACCCTTCAACACGAATAGTCTAAACATATATAGACCGTAGTCGTTCACCTTGCACGAATGCGAATGATGGTTTAGCAAAATCTCGCTGACCTCCCGGTCCTTCTCGTCTAGGCCAGAGGGGAAATAGTCCGTAAGACCCTTATAAAAATGGCCTACCACTTTCAGACCCTCATACTTAAAGAAATGAGGGACACAATCATCAGGCCCTAAAACAAGTTAGTAACGAGTGTCATATTGCTTAACACCACGAGGTATAGAATGTCGCATAAGGTAGGGAGTAGGGCTTGCCTCTCAGTCTGAAGAAGACAAATAGTATGTCAGAGTTGCTAGGATGCCAGAGCACATTCTCGATTTCAACGATGTCCGAGACGACGGATACATATCGTTGGACTAGGCCGAACTCAAGCATGTCTCGGCGTATGTCAATCGTACCCGACTTTCCCGTCCAGCTCTGAACGATGAGGCCAGTTACAAGGTCAGTAGACAGTGCCACATGTTCACCAGCAGCCCAGCAGTACGCAGAATATCCATCTAAAACTCTGCAGTCCCCCGAAGCCAAGTGCCATATCTACCTGTACAACAATAAGCATTGCGGCAATGAGTTTCTGCATACCCGCCGAAGGATGTGCGTTATTGTATCAGCATCGCTCACACTTTTCGATCGTATTCCCGATCGCGGCTTCCCTGCAACACGAGCAGGTCCTTGGTTACTGCCCCTATGAGCACTTCGGCGGATTTTGGGTGAAAGGTTTGAAAGGTTTGTGTCATCAAGTTACCGACAACAATAGCATGGGTGTGTTTTTGCTGCCACGCGATCATCTCGTCACAAAAGGCTAGATCTTGTGATTGTCGATCCGGCCAGTGAAGTAATCGGCCATGGTCCCGTCTGCGCAAACCTTCGTCGCGATACGGCAGATAATCAAGCTCTTGCCAAGAAATGAACGACTTTTGCGCTGGTTTGACCAGCAATTTGCGCATGCACGTCATCGCTCTTGGCAAAAACAGCTGGTGCATGATGGCATTGTCTGAAGTTGCGTGGATATCCAACAATCCTGGGAAATGGTGACGGCAGAGGAAGATGGCGATGTCGTCTCTATCCCAATATTGGCGCCAGCTTTTGGAGACATTGCGACAGTTGAGAATGTCGCCGATGTCGAGATCAGGAATCAAGAGGTAGATGATGTCCGCGTTCAAGTCGGTGAAAGTGGTGGCGGCGGCCATGATGAGGTTGCGAGAGGCCGTATGGCTCGTTCCTCGTGCCTGGTGCCGAGCCATGAGGCGTTTGTGGTTCTCTTAAGGATAAATGATGGCGCGTTGAATGATTTGATGGTTGCAGAAGGAAAGGTGGGAGAGAGGTAAAGAGGAAAGAGAAAACCACGTGGGCAAACGCGAACAGGAAAACAGAAAACGTGAGCCTCAGGCAACGCGCGTTGAACAGCTGCTTGCAGCTGGTAATCATGTGATCCCGCAACACTTCCTTGAAAATCACCCTGGCCTTCACGCGCGACTTGAATTTGCAAACAATGAGTCGTCGATGACCGGTTCTGTTGAAAAGACACCAGTGAATCAGTAGATCGCAGGTTGAGCGCAGAGTGACGGAAGCCGGACCAATGCATCGGCAGGGCCGCTGCAGCTGCAAACAGAGAATCATTCCAATCGAAAAAGAAGTACAAGTCAAATATCCGAGGGACACGCATCCAGCTCTGCCATGGCGGCTTCAAGGTCTGCCCACCACTGCTTGATGCCCGCCACGTCGCACCAAGTCATGTCCCAAGGATCCTCGAACCACCACTGCGCGCCAGCCTTGCCGTCGCTAGCGTACTTCTTGAGACTGCCGCCGTCGAAGCGGTGGTTCTTGACGCCAGTGAGCAGCACAGCGCTGCCGACCTTGGGCGAGAAGCCGTCCGGGTCCAGGAAGACGGTCAAGTGCACCTGTTTCGTCGTTGATGGGTCCGCCAGCCGCGCGGTGCGCTGTCGATACGGCGGCAGGTGAGATGGTTCCACGGGAGAGAGCGAGGCGATGATGACGAGCACGTTGCAGGTCCAGTTCTGCGCGTATGGTAGATGAGGAATGGAGCGGAGCGTGGTGAGCTTGAGTGGCGTCTGGGGGTCGTGCCAATCGCGAGGTAAAGCAACAGGCAGCACAGACTTGGGCGCAGCGGCTTGGGAAGATGGTGGAGGACGAGAGGAGCGAGGAGTCTTTGGCGTCTTTTTCTTGACGGGAAACGTCAAGGCCTCGAAGGAGTCAAACGCATCTTCCAAGTCTGCGTCTTCAGTGTCGGCTTGGGTGAGTTCCGGAGGGCGTGGCTTGGTTGGTGTTTCCGGACCAAGAGTTGGAGCGGATGCTTGTTGCAAATTTCCCGTCTCGATTATTGGCTCAGTCTCGTCCGGAGAAGCAGAATCTCTTGATGGCTCGGGCGAGTGAAGGGCAGCCACCGCCGCGTTGGACCCAATCGTCACCAAATCACGCAGCACGAGAAAGGCCATGCTCTCCTCATTGGTTCCATCCAGGACCTTGCGCCATCGAAGCTCAAAGTTTTGAAGGCGGACATAGCATCCAACCGAAACCTCGCCGGTTTGCACAAAGCGATGCAGCGCACCATCGAGCAACGCCTGAATGCACAGCTCGCCATCGCCGAGGAGAATGCGGATAGCCTGCCACCTGCCGGTCTCCGTCACCGGAACAGCATCGATGCCTTCAACGACAAAGATGGATCCGGGGACGCAGAAGCGCGTGCGCACCATGTCCTCGATGACGGGCGTGAGAGTAAACGGCTCGGAGCCGGGGCTCAAGGTTATGGCGTTGGGATCCAGGCCATCCATCGCGGAGGCAGTGTGAGAAACATTGTCTCCAGTGTCAAAATCGTTGAAAATGCTGCTGAGGCGATGAGTATCATTGCCGTCGTCCCCTGGAAAGGAGTGTCGTTGAAACCGAGGTCTTGGCTGAGTGATCAAATTGCGGGTATGCAGTTAAGCGGTCTTTTCCCTATCCGGGGCCTGCTTCTTCACTTCCCCAAATCCAACCACCATCATGGACAGCCCCTATCAGCGTGAGCTGACAATCGCCTTTGGCGCGCTGCAAAAGGCCTCGCAGCTCAGCCAATCCATCATTTCGTCCCAGGACAAGGGCGTCATCGAGAAGGAGGACCTCAGTCCCGTCACAGTCGCCGATTTTGCCATCCAGGCTCTGCTCATCGCCACCTTCAAACATGCCTTTCCGGGAGACAGGTTCGTCGGTGAAGAAGACGCCGTGAGCCTTAGGGAGAATGAGGCACTGCGCGAGCGTGTCTGGAACCTCCTGGAGCGACTGCGGGTTGACGAGGGTGACACTCTGCCGTGTCAGTTGCCGAGGACAAAGGACCAAATGTGCGATTTCATTGACGAGGCCGGCTCGAGTGTTCCTGGAGGCGAAGGATCGGGCCGAACCTGGATATTCGATCCCATTGACGGCACCAAAACTTACCTCAGAGGGGAACTATACGCCATTAATGTGGCTCTCCTCGTCGATGGGAAGCAGATGCTCGGCGCCGTCGGGTGCCCAAATTTGTCCATGAACGCAAAAGGTCCTATATCCAACGCGGACGTGGCCTCTGCGGGTGAAGGGTGTATTGTCTTTGCCGTCAAGGGTCACGGTGCATTCGTACGGCCAATGCAAGGAAGCATTGAAGCCGTACAGCCGACGCGCCTTTCGCGAGTCGATGCCCGGAGCTCCGACGCCATCCACTTCGTCACCTGCGTGAACCTCGTGGACTCGGCCCTCGATGGCGTGCACGAGGTCGTTGCGAGGAAGCTCGGAGCCGAGTATCCAGGCTGCGACCTTGTCCCTTGGGTGCTGCGCTGGGCCGCCCTCGCTCTGGGTCTGGGCAACACGACTGTCTGGGTTTACAAGCGGCGGGACCGCTCAGCCAAGGCATGGGACCATGCCGGCGCGATGCTCTTGTTCGAGGAGACGGGTGGCCGTATTACTGATGTCCTCGGGAGGCCAATCGACTTGGCGGCTGGGCGCAAGATGAGTGCCAACTTTGGCTTCGTCGCAGCGCCGGATCAGTTGCACGAGCGCGTGCTGCAGGCGGTTCATGAGGTATTGCGAGAGCAGGGCCGGGAAGACATGTTAACCAAATTACAGGTACTGAATAATGGAACTGATCGCTAATACAACTCAGACGATGGTTCCCTGGCAGAGCATCCTTGATCATCCTGTCGATCATACCACAGCACTCGCGTGGAGTATAGATATACTCTTCTAGATTTTAGATTCCGGCATAAAGCAGTCTATCAGAATTCAAGTATGCTCTTTGTGTCAGCCTCAACGAACCGTATACACGCCGGTGTTCTCAGCATGATATCCCTTTCTACCAACCCTCGACGTGAGCTCACTCTGCCAATGTTCCCCAGCGCGCAGCTTCTCAACCACGCTCGGCAGCGTATACTCTGGCCGCCATCCCAGTTCGCACACGGCCTTGCCAGAGTCATAGACACGGTCGATGCGCTCTAGGTGTCGCCAACCACGCTGTTCCAACACAGCGTCCAGCTCAGGTATCACAGAACGCAAAACACTGGCCGGATCACTGTCTAACGCGCCCAGAGTCGCAGCGTCGTTCGAAAACGGCGGTGGAGCGCTGATGATGTACCGCGCCCACCCGATCTCGACAGCCTTCTTCATGGCGCAGACCGCCGCAGAGACAATGTCGGCAATGTCGCAGCGCCGGTACGCGAGCTCGAGCAGCTTGAGGTTATCCCCATCCATGGCCGCGCGCCGGCGCTCGTCGTCGTCGTCTTCTGGAAAGAAACGGCTCGTGCGCAGGACCATCACTGGCAACCCGTGCTCGGCGTGCACAAGCCGACACATGTCCTCGGCAGCGACCTTGGACGCGCCGTAGATGTTCTTGGGCACGGGCACGACGCCCTCGTCGATCCAGGCGGCTGGCGACCCCGCGGGCGGACTCAGCGCATGGCCAAACGCGCTCGTCGTGCTGAAGAAGACGAAGCTGGCGAGGTTCGAGTCCCGCTTCCTCGCGCGCGCGGCCTCTTCGAGAAGGATGAGGGTGCCGGTGACGTTTGTGTCGATAAATTGCTGCTTGGAGTGGGTGCCGACGTGCGGCTTGTGCAGCGTCGCGGCGTGCAGAACGTGCTGAATCGGATGGCGCTGCATGATTTGCGCCACGAGGTCACGGTCTGTGATTGACCCGACGACGGTGGTGGTGTCGGAGGGGAGAATGTCCATGCCGAGCGGGGAGAAGCCGAGGCCGGGCAGGGCGAGCATTAAGGCGGTGCCGAGATGGCCGGCCGAGCCGGTGACGAGCACGTCGTACGTCATTGCAACAAGATGTCGATGCGCGGTGAAGTGGTATGGCTCGTCAGGGTGAGTATGGAGGGTTATTGCTTCACGGGAAGATTTAAATGTCGGGCCCGGCAATCACAGCTCCGGAATCGGTGGACCCGCTTCTTGCCGGCGGGGCAGCGCATCCCGGACCGATATGCCGGGCGGGGCCGGCATGGGTCGAGGTGCCGGCGACGTGAGTCACCCCGATGGTAATTTCACAATGCTACCATTATTTCCTGGGCCATAGCGGTGAAGAGGCTGAGTGACTCAAGTTATAGGTGTTGACTCGGGGATCAAATAGCCTTGGATGACTCCATTCTCGCGCCAGATTGCCTCAATGTGAAGATGAATCAATTGATCGTGGTAAGCCAAGGCCGGACAGCTTCAAGCTTATTGCTCTCTTCTAAAATGCAACAAACATAAATTGTTTAATGCTCCTAAAGTTTTCTATACATTTTCTACGATTGATCGTTCTACTATGAATTGTTGGACATTGCCAGGGCATTCTCCTGGAATACGCCGCCAGCCTTCGCTAAATGATATCACGCTCGCCGTCGCCATCAGGGACCTCGAGAGCCTTCGCCTCGCAGCAGCAACTCATACAGGCAATGTACTGCAGACGAGTCGCTAACGCAATTGCGGCCGAGTCCCTGGGTTTCTTGCCTTCCCACGGTACCGCAAGAGCAACGCCTTTTCGCGGCCAATGCCTCACCTAAACATCCAGTCCGACTCTTGGAGCAAATATGTGTGATTCCGTGCCGCCGTCAAGAAGCGCCCCGATTATCTTTCCTTCGACAAGCCTAGTAGGGAGGGTTCGAGCCCATGGAGGGAGGGGGATAATCCTCGGGTCGGTTAACGCCGCTATTGCGACCGTCACGCCCGTCACGCCCGTCACCAAAGTGCTTCCTTCGCAGGGCGGCGAGGCGCTTCTTCTTGGTGACGGTATTGATGTAGGTGCCGATGATGAAGGATACCAGGTTAAAGAAGGGCACCCACATCTGGTCCGGGAGGAACTTTTGGGCAAAAGCGAGGCAGATGGGCGAGGTAATCCACGAGACGCGCATGACCCGCCAGAAGCCCACCTTGACGGTAGCACGGACCTGGTGATAGGTGCGCGCGCCGGCAATGAGGGCCATGGCAACAAGATAGATGCTGTTCTGAATAGGGGCAATCTAGGGCACCAGAGTTAGCAGACGGCATCGGACGCGGCTTCACGACTCTTGGTGACTTACAATCAGGTTGCTGACGACGATTTGCATGATCTTGGCGCGCAGACTGGTGCGGCCGCGGAAGAACTTCTGCAGAATCCAGATGAGGAAGTGTCCCAAGGGCGCGCTCACGATGGCGCCGTACGCGGCCATCTTGGGAACGCGCGAGGTGAAGTAGTGGCCGTTCTTGTTGCGATCCTTGGCAAGCCAGGACGCAATGAGCTCCTGGGCACCGGCAAGGGAGCCGGCGGTGAGCATCTTTGTACGCAGGGGGTTCGACTCGAGCTGCTTAATGTATGCCTAGAAAGCCGACAGAGGTTCCTTGATAAGCGCCCGTGCCAAGCTACAGTTTGTGCAGCATCGCGACGCAGGATCAACGCCGACGTACCGCTAGATATCCCTTTGTGCCGGCATTCTTGAGGCCGCCGGTGAGAGCGGTGCCGACCTTCTCGGCAATGGGGTGCTTGCCGCTGGTGCCGGGGATGGGCCCGCCCTCAGGGACGGCGCTGGACATGACGTTCTGCGCCGTCTGCTTGATGGTTTCGCTCCCAAACTTGACCGACATGGCTGCTCCGTATCGCTGACGGCGAGGGAATAGAGCGCTCGAGCGAGGAAGACTCGAAGGCAGAGGCGAGGAGGGCAGGAAGGCTCAGGGCGGCTCAATCGTCGTGCTCGTCGTCTTGGTCGTCCGCATCAACGAGTGGGGGCAGCGCGGCAAGCGGGGACGGAGGAGGACAAATGGCGAGATTCGTGGGGGAACTCGTGGAAGTCAAGAGCGGTGGCAGAGACAAGACGCGGTTGCGGATCCGCCCTGGGGGTCCTCTCTGGTTGTGCGATGCGGAGGGGCTGCTCGCTGCTCGTCGGCTCGTGTGGAGGGTTGATGGAATGCGGAGGATGGAGGGCGGCGTGTCGGCTCGGGTCGCAGAAGGGGGTTGGGTGCGGTTGAGGCTGTTCTGCGGCGGGCCAATTGATTTGTTTACACCTCGGGACACGCCAGCTTTAGCTGCTGTGGAACCCCTGGAGGCCCTTTCCGTTTCCGTTTTTCCTTGGTCCCCCGGGTCATTTCGTGGGTCTCTCTGCCCAGGTGGCTTTGGTGCGCGAGTATGGGATACATGGCATCGCATCAGACCCAGGCGGGCCGTACAGGTAGATTTACCTCGAGTAGGTAACCCGGTGGCTGGACCGCTTGACGAAGCTCCTGCAGACTTCTGGCGAAGTACTTGAGTGATACTTGACGCAGCTCACCGTAAGCCACCTCAGACAACCCACGAGAACGGCAAGAGTCTAAGGCAGTGACTTGCAAGCTGGTGGCCATCAGGTTCCAGATCGCGCAAACATGTCGAGGTGATGATATCTGATTCAAAATATTGTCAACGTGCTCGTTTCACGTTTGGTCAGCCGAAAAGGCAGCCATTGAAGCTGTCTGATGGTATCCTCGTCGGCATGAGCAGAGGAACCGATGCAGATGTGTATAAGTACAAGCTGAGTACCTTGCCTCATCACCGTCGGGGTGTGGGGATAGGCGGCTAGAGGTCCAGTCGGTTTAGCGCCAGGGCGATGGCGGATTCCCAGCGTCGAATTCAGAATGCAATTTGATCGTGGGGGCGCGCTTGCATTTCGTCAGCGAACGACTGCGCAGTCAAAATTTCAAGCCTCCAACGGAGAGGCCGAGGTTGTCATCGATTTGGCAGCTGAAGAGAAGAGGCGCCGTGCCAAATGCGTGTCTTTACACCTTGTTGCCATTGAGAGGCACAGCACGACTTTCTGTCGACACAGTCCCTTGGCATCAATGTGTCGGTTCCTGTTCACCACAACAATGGCTTTTAGGGCGAGCCTATGAAGTAGAGCCGAACCATTGCGTTCCAGCCCACGGAACAGAGCATGCGGTGCACACAATAAAACAATAAAACTCGAATGTCGATGGCGGCCTCGCCATACGGACTGACCTGGCTCGAGCCATCCTGCCTACTTGTGGACGACGAAACGATAAACCCCAAATCAAATCCCAGACATCTCCTTCTCGGTGCAGGCACCCTTGTGCAGCATTTTGTGTTTCAGATCCGAACCCTCCTTGATGGGAATTTGCAGGGCAACGGTATTGTCCTTGCCGGGATACCTGGTGATGTGCCCATGCTTGGACATTTCCTTGGTGTCGGCCGCAATGATGAGGCCGTGCTTGCCGCCGTGCACCCAGGCCTCGTCGGTGCCGTTTGGAAGCGTGATATGGGCCAGTCCGGATGCGAAAAAGACATATCTGCAGCACCTCGTCAGCCTTTGCATATGCGTGTCTTTCTTGTCGCTCGACTCACTGGAAGGCGGGAGCGTTGTGCCTCCCACCATCAAAGTCGGGCGGGAGCACAGAGTAGGTGCCGGTGCTGATGTCGCCGAGCTTCAGGAATCGCGTCCCGGATGTCCCGGGCTGCGAGGACTTGTCAAACGGCCCGAGTTGCCAGCACTCGATGGTCGATCTCCCGTCCGAGGCGCCAATGGCGGTGAGGTTGAGGAATTCGGGTTTCGCAGGCCTTGACCGAGCCAGGCTCGACCCGGCGGCACACAGGCAGCTCAGCAGGAGGCTCAGCTTGAGCATATTGATACTTGGGAAAGCTGTCTTTTCGTCGTGTATATAATCAAGCTGACCTACCTCCCCCCCCCTCACCTAACCTAACCTAGCCCCACCGAATTCTACCTAGCCTAACCTAAGGGGGAACCTAGCTTAACGGGCGTAAATATATAAAGGAGCTGAGTAGCTACTTATCTTACTGAGGGAAAATTAATAAAAATTAATAAAAATTAATATCCAAGCTATGTTATAGCTACTATTAAATATTTAAAATAATTCTCCTACTTGAAGCTTAGGCTATTATAAAAGATTAAGCTTTTTTATTTTCTTTAACCCTGAATTTACTTATTCCCTCAAGTAATAATATACTAAAAAAAAGTAATAGACCTCGCAGTACCATCAAGCGCCGCGGGGGGGTTGCTGACACTATTTTTTGGCCAACAGGACTTGAAAGAGATACCTAACATCGTATTGAGCGGGCCAAAACTGTTGTAGCGAGTAGCACTATTTTTTACCCTCTTACAAGAGCAAAAGCCCTGTTGGTAGCTCTGCAAGGTGCTCGATGGTAGTTACAAGGCCGCCGCATCTCGTCTGCGATACCGCCCCTTTCCGTTCTATTCTGTGCAGAACATGCTCAAGCAGTAATGGACTCGCCAGTCTGTCCAGGGCGATATCGCCTTGATATTCTTTCGGTGACCGTGCATGTCCTTTTTCTGTCCGCTTTAACCGCTCGACTACTGCCGTACCGATATGTTGCGGCAAAAAGGATCACCTTGCGGCTAGCGCGCATCAAACTTGTGAGCTTCATTTGTGAAGAAAGGAGACTCCGAGTATCGCAGACAATTCGACAATAGCTGACAGGCTGGCAATATAGTGCGCATTAATCACGCTATGCCTCATCACGCTAATCAATCTTGCCATGGTGCTTTCGATCAGGAAGGCGAGCCGATTGGAGTATTTCTCCGCAGTATTGGTACTCCTCGGGACGTTAGGACTCGGCCTGCTCTCTGCTGTTGACCAGAGACGCTCCATCAAACCGTCGAATTTGGCTGTTCTCTATCTCATTGGGAGCTCCTTCAGCTCCGCACTTGAGCTCACGTTCCCTGGCAACAATAAAAGTCTCCCGCTCAGCCACCCACTCAAGTGGCTTCACCTTGCCGACCTGGTAACACGACTTGTGCTTCTTGTGCTAGAGTGTCGCCGCAAGCCAGGTAACCGACTCTCCTCACACTTGAGTGACTGTTTACCAGAAGAAGTTCCAGGATTATTGAGTTCAGCGTTCTTCTGGTGGGTCAATGGCCTTTTGTTCAAGGGCTACAAGCGAATTCTTTGCCTCGATGATATTCCACGCTTGGATGGGAAGCTCGCCCCCCAGGCGCTACGCGTCGCTATTCAGCGCAACTGGGATCTAAGAGGTTTGTCTTTTGCCACCTGGGGTAACCTGCCCTCTCACTAACTTTTGAAAAAGAGAAGCCCGAGGGTCGCACGACTTTAGCCAGAGTCCTTATACAATCACTTCTGGGTCCATTCGTTTCTGTCGTTATCCCGCGATTATTTGTCACCATATTTCGGTGTAGCCAACCAATCCTCATGGGCGAGACAATTCGGTTTATTTCAGCCCCTCACACAGGGACTGGAAGGACTTGTGGCAGTTACTGGATTTTGGTCGCTGCCGTAGTAGTCTACTTTGGACTAGCAGTAAGTCTTCAGCGACGTTATAGGCAAATAATTCAGGTATCTTCTTGGTCAACCTCCCACTAATTATTAATCTCTAGATCTCCTCGTCGATTCACCAACATCGCCTGAACAGGCTGAGAGTGATGGTGCGGGCATCTCTTGTTGCCCTGCTCTACAACAGCACAATGACGGCTAGCTCCCAAAATTTAAGCTCGGGTAAGGTAGTCACTCTAATGACCACTGATTGTTACGGTATCCACCTCCACATACCATTATGTATATATACTGCTTCCTCCTTCCTGTAGTTCCTCTTCTTCTTCCTCTCTTCCTTAAGAAGTCGATAATTAACTATTCTTCCAAGTCCCTTCTGGTTGTCCATATCGGCCTTGATCGTAACACGTGCTCGAACACGATTTTCCTTGATTTAAGCTGGCGTTGCGTCCGCATTTTCCTAAAGGTGTTTATTGCAGCCAGCACCGGAAGCTCGTGTATTATTCACATTCAATAGCAGAGACGGGGAGAAATAGCACGCTCTTCCCACTTCCCCCAGGGGTGTCTCCAGTCGCAAATCTAGTGCAACGCAGTGCGTGTTGAGAGATCCGTTGGCCGCGACAGGTCGGTGCATTGAGATCCTAAGATATACCCTTGATGAAGGCCACGGCGTCTTTGATCAAGGGCAAGGTGTAGACATGTTGCAGTGCAATAATGTAGATTACGTGTCGTGCAACTCCGCGCCGGTTACGGCTGTGGTTGGCGTTTAAACCAACGCTGAAGGAGCTGAAGGATTGTGCGGCAGCGTCGCCGACTCACGATTGCAGCTACACAATTATAGAGGTGCAAACAAGTTATTGCTCTGAAAGCCTCCCTTCAACAGGACGGTCGACCAACTTCAATTCATACAAGGCGCTTAGGGCACCCATCGAATTGGCTGATACGAGATCATCATTACTCTGAAACGATCTGTCATACCAAGTGATTCGACTACATATCCATAAAAAAGACCCTCGCCTTCGTCCTCCAGGGTCGTCGTCAAAGGAACAACTAGCTGCAGAAACCAACCCCACGATATGTTGTTGGTTCCGTCCTGTTGGTAATCCGCATTCGGCTCGAACCAACCCTTGGATGATCCGGGGATGTGGAACGACACTAGGAGGGGGTAGAGTCTCAAGGGCGAAGCGGGTACAACCAAGGCCTGTCCCGAAGACACCCCAGGGACCTGAACACTGATGGAAGAAGCGGATACAACAACGGAGCAGCAAAGAGTGATGAGTTGGGTAAGACTGGTTGAAGCGGGCACGACATCAAGCGCGACGCCTCTGCACCGCACACAGGAGTTCATTAGTTGAAATGTACGAATATGCATGACGACGAGAAAATCCTCGTATACAACTACACCATCTTTTCATTTATGACAAGCATTTAAAACGAACTCAACATTGCGAAATAGGTAGGTGGGAAAGGTACAAAGCAAAAAAAAAGAATACATGTCAATGATAGCAGCCGGTGTTCGCTGGTGGTCAGCGACCCTACTACTAATCTGCCTCTTGCTTGCTTAGCGTGCGGAGAGCGGACGGGCTACGTTACTAAAGACAATTACTCCAATCCCTCCATATCTACATCAACCATATTCACAGGCCTTTGCTCTTGATCCGCCCAAGCTATCAAGGCTAGAAGATGAGACACAATCTCCTCTCGGTGGCTTGGCACGTTGATGTCAAACCAGCTGGTCGAATCAGTGCGCAGATGAAGCCTCGTGCTACCGTTATCTACGGTAGGGAGCTTCTCGTAGTTTTCGATAAAGTCCTCCGTAATGTAAAAGGAAAAATACTTAATATAATGTGTAATAGTGAGAATAGTGATAAATCTTCATCTAATGTTAGTAACTAAGCCGGCTAGTAGGCAAAAAGTCTAGGCAAAATATGTAATGAAAAGGACGTACTCATCTTTGGAAACCTTTAGACTTGTATGCTGCTTCAAGGCGAGCGTTTCACCGATTATTTGAGCAAGAACCTCATCAGTGACGATCGGCCTCCCGTCATATATCTCCAGGAAGCTTCGTTTTCCTTCTAGCGCGGCTACTTGCCGCGTGCCACTACTATCGTCTAGCTGTACTCTACCGTCGTCGATTGTGTCTATACGCTTTCCTTGCGGAGTCACAATGTCATATGTTGATCTCTGGTCTCTGAAGCAAATAAAAGGACCCGTCTTGTCAAGTAGCTGTAAGCACACAACGAATAAAGCAGCTCGCTAGGCGCACGGTAAGGTCTTCAAGAAGAGGCGCCGAGAAAACCTTGATATATCCAATGCTTGATATAGCATCGGCCGATCGTGAACTCGTTGGTGAGCTGCTACCTATCTGGAAGCTTGTAGACGGAACGAATTTGTCTAGATGGCGCGGTGCGCTTTTCTCTCGTTTAGAGCGCTCAGACAACGTCGTAGAGATATTAGATTGTTTTGCCCGCATAAAGGGCGCCAACGCTGCCCACACGTAACCAAGACTATCCGGCTAATGCTGCTAAACAATTTCGGGTTCCCTCATGTCGACAAAGCTGTTATGATCCCGTGGACCGCTAATTAAGCCGCGGATACATGGATGCAAAGTGTCTAGGTCATTTGGGTAAAGACCTTCATCGACAAAAACTAGGAGGCGTTTCTTAGGTTCACTACAGATTACCGGGCTGCGAATAGGTGCCTGCGACCCCAATGACTGACGCCACTCTTCCAGTCGTTGGATTGGTATAGGGTGTCAAAGTTCTCGGCGTCCTCGGCGGATGCCGTATTCGAGAATGTGCTTGGGTTTCGAATAGTGTCGTAGTAGGCCATGATGAAGATTAGTGTCGCGACTAGACTACGAAAGAAGATGTTGAGCAGAACGCAACACTCGTACCGGATTAAGGCATCGACGGTGTACTTATATGTAAAAGCAGAACGGCTATTTTAAGAGTAAGACACAGTTAGAGGCGCAATCCTGTATTGGGATGGATCGCATGCGAGAAAATGACCGCGGGACACTCTTTACATCCTTACTAGGCACCACTGACGCATAACACAAGAGTTTGTCGGATTAAGCGCTATATTGCTATGCAAAAGACAGCTTTTGGTTGACATCAAGGTGCTATTGTATGCAGGGCCTGCCAATCATCATTTGAGCTCCTACCAAGGCGGCCCGTCGTCGTAATGTCCACAAGTCAGATATGAGAGCAGGTCGTCAAGTTGCATATTTCTCATGCGCGCCCCTGTCGCGACACACGCTGTCGATGACCGGCAGGGAACATCCCTGGCTGCATGCTGCAAAAGTCCTAGCCTTGGCCATATTGGCAAACGCAACAGTCGTAGTGAGTCACACATGCAGCGTTATCTGATCTCCCAACATCTAGAGCGTAGGCCGAGCAGATTCATCAACTCGTTATTCCGGGGCAGAGGAAAGCGCCATTGTCTTGTACTTTCTGCTCTTGTCCATTTCACGGTTGTCACGTGCAGAAGACTGATAGACCTCCTAGACATTGCGGAGGTCGTTTGGAGGTTAAACAGGACGACTTAATAGAACATTAGGATGCTCTTTAGAGATCAACAATCGCATTAATAGTCACCGTTCTTCACTCTCTGTTATTGTGACTGTGCCCCTTACAACGGTTCTGAGGTGGAAGCACAAGCGCGAGAAGACGATCGCGAAGGGACCTGCCAGGTACGTAGGGAATAACTGTCACTTGAATCGAGACGGACGTCTCCGTCGAGGGTGGAAAGGCTGGCGTCATCAACTTGTCGAGGAATGCGGAGGAGATGTCGGCCGTGTAGAGGTGCAAACACTCCCTCTTCGGAGAGGAGAAGAGCACCTGAGACTAAATGTAGATATTAGCAAAATGACGTACGCCGGGACCAAAGTAATATACAGGAAATGTACGAGGACAGTCCTGTTGACTGTCGCCTGACCGTTCTAGAGCCTGCTGGTACTGTTCTTGTGCTACAGCAATCAGGAGCGCGACTATGTATGGGTCACGAAGGGGTTCTATCGGCGTAATGCTCTTTAACCGGAGTTTGTGTATAGCGTAAGCAATACGGGCAGCAGTGCGTCGACCCTGTCGTCGGGGGACCTTTGGTTCTAAGGCTTCGGAACGAAAGAGTTGGAGATGCTGCTCATCGATATACGCGGCAATGGGATGTGAGCGTGCGTCGGGCTTGCCTCGGAGGAAGAGCGAGGCACAATGAAGGATAACGCGGCCCCGGCCGTTGAAATAGAAGGGTAGATTTTTCCTATACGGATCTATTAGGATAAAGCTTTCAAGAAGGAGTAGACGGGCAGACCGATCTATAAGTGGACATTCTGAATGCGCGAGAATGTCGAGTATACTACGCTCTCGATCTAGCATCTGTTGACGCTTGAATAGACGTACGACAAACGGGAGGCCGCTTAGCTCGCCGGTAAAGTGTATTGAAGTTAATGGCGGAGCAGGACAAGGGTCGTTAAAGGAGCATTGCAATAACTCGAGCTGTCGGTTGGTCCAAAACAGGGGGTGGACAAAGAGCCGTTCTCTACAGTGGTTGAGAGCGAGCTGGTTGATAGATAGAGGTGGGGAAGGGTCGCCTGATCTTGAGGCATTCGACGGCAGTGGCGACGGCGACATGCCAGCATGTTAACGGGTCTCGGGGTTGCGATGTGATGATGATGTACGACCTTCAACTTTCAAGAATACATGCAGTCGCGACTTGATGCACTACGTCACATGCTCGGGTTAAATATGAGCCGGGGCCGGCGTCTGGGATCCAGGGTGGACTTAGAGGCCGGGTCGGACGGTAGTTCGGGACCAAGTCACGTGTCGCCACCAACATTTCCTGCGCGCAACAACGTGACCCGAGGACTCATGCATCCGATGCACGAATAGAAAAATCTGAAATGATTCATGGCTCAAGTTGATTGTATTGCCACTGACGACATTGTTTCGACGCTGTGACCGTCGCTCGCAAGTTCGCGGACCGAGATCCTAGGTTTGGTTCCTCACAAAGTACGGACGAAAGCGTTACACCATCCCTGCTGCTTCATCGACCCGGATGAGAATTGTTTGGGCAGTTGGCGAGGCGAGCGAGCTGATATGAGCAGAAGATGTGAGCAGTGTTGCCGAAAACACCAAGGTTCGCTTGTTTGTAACGAGGGGCGAACGAGGCTTATATGTGAGCCATGGTGGCGACGAAGCACCGGCATCCGAGTCCTTCAGGCAGCTGTCGGATTCTGGGTTGAAGCGGGGAAGATGTAACTTATACTTTAACAAAGCGCAGATGATCTAGAGCACCGTTTTATAGCAAGCATCTTCCTGTCCAATTTTGATTTTCAGTTTTCCCTTGACGCATCTGCACCCTCATAGACGACTCGGCACCTTCTGTGCGTTCTGTGTAGCACGGATCCTGAAATGTCGAACAACACGCAGTTGACCAGCTCCAAAAACATAAAGTACATCATCTCGGGCTGCACCGTGGCCGACGGCGATGAGCTCGCCGCCAACAACCTCCCTGCCTTCTGGGCTGATCCGCATTTCCCTCTGAATTGGCCGAACCGCACTCTCGAATACCATGTGATCCAGGTTGCCAAGCGCTTCCCGAACAACTTGCTGACTGGGCGTGAGACTAAACGCCATTTAAAAGCTGTCCACCCCGATACTGGTCGCATCGTTGGGTACGCGCGATGGATCCTACCGGCCGGTTTTGACGCCTCTGTCTGGCCTGAAGCCGTAACTCCGGCGGTCAGCGAAGACGATGAAGCTTTCTTTCGCCGCCTTGCCTCAACGGCCAATTGGAGCACAGGTAGCGATACGACCGATGAGCCACCAAGTCCGGTCCAGAAGGCTGAGAATGAGATTCTATCTAAGAAGACATATATCCGTAAGTCATCCTATTGTCGGGCGAGTCAACTAGGCCATTCACGAGGTACTAATACACCCACTCTATAGAGCTGGACTACTTAGCAGTACACCCAGACAACCAGGGCAGAGGCATCGCCACGCAGCTAGTTGCGAGCGGTCTGAAAGAAGCCAAGAAAATTGGCCTCGACGTCTACGTTAGGGCATTTCGTCCTGGCGTCGGGTTATACCGGCGGCTTGGGTTTCGTATCGACAAGGAGATTATATCGGACGATTCTAAAGAGGGCGGGCCGGGAGAGGTTTACCGAGCCCTTATGACCTATGCTATCGTTAGTAACCCCGTTGTTCATGGCAAATAATGACTGAGGCGCACTAGAATTTATATCGGCGCCCAGGCTGGCCGACAGAATGGCCCGCTAAGAGCCGCAAGGTCGTGTGGTTCATCGGACGCAGTCGCAGAGATTTATAGGTTTCAGTTGTGCGAGATCAAGAGAACAGTACGGGGCATTCCGCCTCCCGCCTTCCCCTCCTTCGCCCGAGTCTGTAGAGATGTAGGCCGTTGCATAGACCGCTAATATGATGTGAATAGGTGTGGAAAGAAGGTGTGCAGGGAATGCAAAGTCCATACTTTCTTTCTGACGTATGCATAATACATGGCTGATCAGTTGTCAGAGGCTCGACTTTGTGTGTAAATATTCGCCAGCACACAGCAAACGGCTGTCCATTGGACTTGTCACGCCGTTTTACGACGGGCTAATGCATCGTCTAGCGATGCCTCGACAGCAAATCTCGGCGGCGACGACAATATGGGTTTTCCGACTCAGAAAATTTGCAAAGTGTCTCTGCCAACGAATTTTCTTCATCAGATGATTTTAATCTGATCTCAACACAGCCATAATCTCTGGATCAAAATCGTACTGACAGTTCAAAAATTAGTCACCGTTAGGTACGCAAAAGGAGCCTACTTCGACTCATCAAAGCCTTAAGAGCAGAGACTGAACCTGAAAATGCGACAAGTCAAAGTTAAGCAAGAAGGTCTAATCAAAGAGACTATATCCGAGAACATTCGGCAATTCCATCATCAATACCGTCTCGAAGAAAAAGTTAAAATCCTTCTACTTCTGGGACAATCAATCACACAAAGCATTGACATTTATCCTTGCGAAATTTACGGAAATCTGGACGACAGCGTGGACTTGATCGGCGTTCACCAGAATATTGTCCATCAACGCATTGATGCTTAGTACATCTTGAGCAACTCTTTTCGAGTATAAATGACAACAGTGCTGATGACTTCAACACGAACACAGCCTGCCTAAAAGACCACATGGGGTCAGAGCTTTATCCAAACGGACATTTGGCAGAATACCTCATCACTGACGTGCCTAGAATCTCTACGTACTTGGATCGTGAGTCACTAGAGAGTGGGTTTTGCGATGGCCTAGGGTTAACTAATAAACGCCTATCCCTTTCAGATCCCCAATAATGTTAGGACGTATCCAAGTATCTCATACGCACTAATGCTTCATGTTGTTAGCATTGCAACACACCAAAGGTTTGCATTGTCTCTTGACCACCGTCATGAGTTTGGTAGGGGCGAGACGTATGCCGGGTGCTTCTCTGGGTACCAGGCATATCCCGAGATGCCCCCGAGTATGAAAGCGCTAAATAAGCCCTTATATACCGCCTTTCTTCACGCCTACTTGGAAATACTCGATGTCGGCCTGTTACTAGAAGCGATCCCAGAGTTCAGAATCAGGATGCCGAGCCACCGCCACGTTTCGTTATTGTGCAGCGTCAATATAAACCCCTTACGCACTAGGTCGTTCTATACGTTACCAGCGAGCCGAAACGTCGAAATCGGGCCTGGTACTGAATAGCTAGCAACGTATGAATGGCGAAGACGCACCTGGTTCCGAGGCTCACGATTCCAAGCAGATCGAAAACTACGTGGTCGTGAGACAGCGTTTTGTGCGACCGGGGGACGGGTATAAATATACAAGAATACTTCGTACAGCAAAATTATGTATTCTTCTATGCGCGGGCTTGACCCGTTGCCTCCCGAACTCGCCCACGCGGCCGGGGTCGGAGCTCGGAGCCAAGATGCTATGCCTCCATGTCCAACGACTGCCCCGAAACCATGCTATAGTAGACGCCCCGTTTGGACACGAGCTCCTCATGCGTGCCCGTCTCGACAATGCGCCCGTGGGCAAACACGACGATGGCGTCGGCGTCGCGAATCGTGCTCAGGCGGTGCGCAACCGCCACCGTCGCCCTGTCCAAGGCCTCCTTGACCACCTTTTCCGACTCGGCATCCAGCGCGCTTGTGGCTTCGTCCAGGAGAAGCAGCCGCGGCTTGCGTATCAGGGCGCGCGCGAGGGCTACCCGCTGCCGCTGCCCGCCGGAGAGCAAGAGCCCCTGCTTCCCGCACGGCGTATCCAGGCCTTGCGAGAGCGACGACACAAGGTCCCATATGTTGGCGGCGCGACAGGCCGCTTCCAGCTCGGCGTCGCTGGGCTCTCCGTCCTCGAGACCGAGGGCGATGTTCTCGCGGATGGATCCCTGGAACAACAAGGGTTCCTGTTGGACCAGAGCCGTCTCGTGACGATGCTGCCGCCGGTTAACGGTGCGAATGTCGACGCCACTCATGCGGATTTGGCCCGCTGAAGGGTCGTAGAACCGCTCGAGGAGAGCAATCATGGTGGATTTGCCGCACCCAGAGGCGCCGACAAAGGCAACCATCTTACCCGACGGAATCGTCACGTCTATGCCGCGGATGACTCGAGTATTAGGCCGCGACGGGTATGCAAATTCGACGGCGTCACAGACGACCCTTGGGCCATTCGGGCCCGACGCCCCGTTCCCGACTGGCGGATGGTCCCTGTAGCCGCCGTGAACGTCGGGTTCAGGTCCGTCAGATGCGCATCTGGCCCGCCGCAGCTGCAAGATGTAGTTGATGGCGGTGCGCGCCTGGCTGAAGCTCGTCACCCAGGTGAACAGCTGCGATGCCGCCTCTCCAGATAAGATGACGGCGGTAAAGACAAGGTAGAATTGCTCCGAGGTATACTCGCCCCTGGAGATAAGAACCCCTCCGTACCAGAAGCCCAGGGCCATGGCAAGAAACGAAGCTGACTGACTCAGGGCGTAAAAGAACATCTTCCACCCTAAGCTGCCCATGGCCCGGTTTGCGATGCCGCGCAGGCGATCCTCGTAGCGCTGCACGATGACCGGTTCGAGCGCCAGCGACGAGATGGTGCGGATCCCCATGACGGCCTCGGAGGCGACGCCGCTACTCTCGGCGAAGCGAGCAGCCGTATCATCTTCGAATTGATACTCGAGGCGAACTCGGATGGAACCGGCGCCTAGAACCACGGGCAACGCAACAAAAGTCAGCACTAGGCCGAGCTTCCACCCGACGCCGATGGCGAGAAGAGCCGAAGAGACGACGCTGATGACGTTGATCATGACAAGGAGAATCGTGAAGGAGAGGAGATCTTGCAATGCCGTAGGTTCCGTTGCAAGACGCGAGACCAAGGCACCAGTGGAGTTTTCGGGCCGGTCGAAGAAGGAGATATCCTGAAGCAGAATATTGCGAAAAATCTCGCCGCGGTAGGCCCGCATAATCGTCTAGTTTATTCAGTCAACCACCTGTTTGCCAGTCGGCGCGGGCGGGCTGAAACCGACCTGGGCAGAGACGTTGGCTATCCATCCGGCGATGCCATAGGCCACGACGTTTGCCAGCGCTACGACGAGGAACATGAGGGCGAAAAAGTCTCCCCGGCTGATGTCGACGTCCTGGAAGACGGTCATGACCTTGGAGAAGAGGACCGCGACGACCGGGTGCGTGCCGCCTGCGACGATGCAGCAGAGGAAGCCAAATACCATGGGCCACCAAAGCGACCTTTGCTCCTTGAGAATGAGCATCAGGCCGTAGAGTAAGCCGTATCGTTGCTCGACTTGCGGATCCGCGACGGCGATGCTGGTCGTTGTTGATGCTCGAGTCAGAATCAAGTCCGGGTTGGGGAATGGCTCGCTCCATTCGTCACTGCTGTCGACGGCGCTGTCGTCGCTGCCAGTGCTTTGGCCGAGGTCTTGAGCCCGGACGAGCTTGGCGTACGATCCTCCCAGGGCGACAAGGCTATCGTGAGTACCCGACTCGACGATGGCGCCCTTTTGCATCACGGCTATGTTGTCCGCGCCCCGAATAGTACTCAGACGGTGGGCGATGACAATAGTGGTGCGGCTCTTGGTCACATCATTCAGCGCCGCCTGCACAATGCGTTCGGCGGCCGGGTCGAGTGCCGACGTGGCCTCATCGAGAAGTAGCACTTTGGGGTTAGATATAATACTTCGAGCAATGACGATTCGTTGCTTTTGCCCACCGGACAGAGAAGCGCCTCGCTCGCCAATGTACGTGTCGTATCCCTAGGTAGTCCTCATTAATTCCGTCCCAAGACAGGACTGGCCGAGCAAGCATCACCGTACCTCGGGCAAGTTTTGGATGAACTCGTGGGCGTGGGCGGCCCGACAGGCTTCGTGAACGAGGCGGCGCTTAGCCTCGTAGGGTGCGTGATAGCCATCGGTGCCGGCGAGGCCGTCGACGACGCTCTGGAAGATGGTGCCGCTGAACAAGGTAGGTTCCTATCAACAGGGTGAGCGCGCATCAGAGACCGCCGCTTGCCATGCTCACCTGCTGCACGAGGCGGACGTTGGTCCTCAGCCACTGCAGGTTGAGATGCTCGAGATTATGGCCATCGAGGGTGATGGAACCGGCCGAGGGCGCGTACCACCTCTCCAAGAGGCCGAAAATTGTGGTCTTGCCGGAGCCACTGACGCCGACAAGGGCCGTCGTCTTCCCGGCAGGGATGTCGAGACTGAGCCCGTCGAGGACAGGCTCGTCCGGACGCGAAGGATACGAAAAGCGGACATTTCGTAGTTGAATACCACCTCGGAACTGGGCAATGCGCGAGCCCTTGGCCGACAGCGAGTCGACTACGGGCTCACGGTCGATGACGGAGAAGAGCTCCTGCGCCGCGGCCGCTCCCCTGGTCACGGTCTCGCTCAACCACATGATGGTCGTGGTGGTCTGCGCGGCGATGAGCATGCAGAAGACGACTGTCACGACGGTGCCGGAATCCCGAATCTCGCCCGACGCAAACATGCGCAAGCCCTGCCAAAAGGCAAGGGCATAGGCAGCGATGACGCAGAAGAACTCAGAGGGAAACATGGTGGCCTGGATAAGACTCTTGGCCTTGCCGATCTGCCTCGCGCGGTCGAGGAGGGCGTCGAAGCGGACGGCAAGCTTAGGAAAGGCCCAAAAGGCATGTGTGGTTCGGATATTGGAGAAGGCCTCTTGGGCGAGACTGCTGCTCTCCGAGTAGATGTCAAACATGTTGGCCTCGATTGCGCCATTTTTGCCCATGCACCAGATGTTGACGACGACATTGGCGGGCACGGTGATGAGCACGACCAGGGTCAACTTCCATTGCACAGCAAAAGCCACGGCGAAGCAGGCGACAAGGCCGGCAACGGCCTGAACCAGGAGGCCGAGCTTTTCCGAGATGCTGTTGTTGACGAGGTTGCCGTTGAGAGTGAGCTGGCTGGCGATGGACGACGCGCCGGTGCCGTCGAAGAAGGGAACGTCCTGGCGCAGCGTCTGGCGGACATAGTCGACGCGGAGACGCGTGGTGGTGCGGATGGCGGTGACGTTGACGAGCACGGTCCAGGCATAGGTGAGGGCGAGCTTGGCGGCGAAGAGGTAGACGAAGTAAAGACTTATAAATATATACGAGGCTCGGAACGGCAGCCTACGTGTAGCGCGCCAGTTGCGACATGAAGTCGTCTCGCGACAATTTACCCGCGGCATAGTCGTTGAAGGCGGTGACGAAGTTGCCAAAGACCAGCTCGACGAGCGGCAGGAGCGTGCCCGACGCAATCGCAAAGACCAAGGCGACGACATTGACGAGCCTGTCCTTGGCGTCGTTGTAGGCAAAGATGCGCTGGCAGGTGGTTAACCGTCGGCTTTGCGCAGATGACCTACCTCATGGACTCACTAGATAGTTGCTGAGGCCAGAGGCTTCTTGCTCCTCGCCACAGTCGTCGGCGTCGGCCTTGACGCCTTGCACTCGGGCAGCGGTGCTCGTCACCAAGCCTGTGCTCTGATCGGGGGCGGGCGCGGGCATCGTGTCCGCAGGGGCTTTGGGGGAAGACGCTGCGTCGAGGACAGGCATGCCGGGCGGTGAGCTGGAGCTGGGGGACGCGGTGATGATCTATTCAACATCCGAGTCCCTACATCTCGTGTGGACGCTTCGCCTTCACCAGCTCCCCAGCTTTTCCTAGCAATTTGCAGGGGTAACTGGAGACTGCTTGCCGGATGAGTCACTCACCGAAAGGTGCTCCAGATATAGAGGCCAAAAGAGGTCATTTTATCTAGCTTTCTTCCTAGGCCCAAGATAGTAGCGGTAGTAGATATCGCGGTAGGCTAGGATAGCGAGAAGTCGGCAAGTTACAAGACTTTCCTCTCATAGTAGAAACAGTAATATTCCCAGATTCTTACGTTTTCCGGATTAGGCAAGCGTCTAGCTTTGTCTTGATCTACTACGTATAAGCCGATTATTAAGGGTGCTTCGCCCTAAATTATGCGGCCTATAGAGCGCTACAATCACCCTTATTACTCTTTATTAATCTAGACCTCAGCTTGCGTCTGTCCGAGATATATAAACTAGTGCGCGGCACAAGGTGAGAGTTCAGCTTCCCAGACTCGAGACGCTGATACGAGGCGCTGCCGTCTATATATAGCCATCGGCATGAAATGGGATGGACTCTTCAAAATTCTCCACTCATCAACGTCCGCCCTATACATAACCCATCTGCCCGCCGCGATGGACACGCAACCCCAGAGAACCCCTCGAATTCCTCGCGACGCCGATAACGCCGTCGGCATGCTCAATTCCCTCAGTTTTGGCTCCCCCATGGTCCCGGCGGAGGCCCTGAGCAGCTCCTCTGCCAGTCGGAGTGCCCGCCGCAGACGCAAACATACGATGCCCACGCGAGTCAGGGCGGGCCCCCTTTGGATAATGTCGGCTCCGCAGGATCGGCGAGGGAATGTGGCTTCGCCTTGCAAATGGTCATGATGTGATAATGCTGCCCGGCGAGGACTAGGCCGACTGGGTCGTTTCTGCGCGAGAGAAGCTGCTCCGGGCTGGCGGCGAGACGGGGAGCTGGTATAAAGAGGTTCGACGGATGCCGCTTTCACGCTGAGAATGGAAACACGAGGCCATCACTTAGCAGCCAGGACGAGACTCGTCGCCTCATCGACAAGCGACGTCGTCACTGCATTCCAGGGCGCCGCGAGATAACTGACCCATCACTTCTCACGATCCCATCTCACCCCCGTCCAGACCCGTCACTTCTCACATCCGCCCCCTCGCCGCCATGAAGGCGCACCTCCTGACGTGCGCCCTGTGGCTCGCCGGCGGCCTGCTCTCCGCGCCGGCGGCCGGCTCCCCGGCCAAGATCTACGGGTCCGGGCTCGACACCTTCTACCGCGGCGACGCGCGGTCCCCCGACCAGGTCAAGGCGGCGGGCGGCTTCAAGACGCGCGCGGCGCCGCAGTCGCCCAAGGCCTACTCGGTGCGCAACCACGTCGAGGAGCTCAAGAGCAACCTCGACACCGTCTACGTGTCGACGTCCGAGGCCATCGGGCCCGCCATCCGCTTCGCCAACGCGCGCAGGGCCGGCTACGTGTACCGCATCCAGGGGACGCCCAACGCCGTCGACGTCAACAAGTCGTACCGCGAGGCCGGCCTGCGCAACGCCCGGTACGAGTCGCAGCTCGAGCACGTCTTCGCCGGCGGCGTCGCCTGGACGCAGGTCCGCGGCTGGGAGCGCGTCAGCATGCAGGGGAACAAGGTCGCGCGCGGCAAGTTCGAGGAGAACCCGGACTACGACCACGCCTTTGACGCGTTTCGCGCCGCCGGTGCCGCGCCGCAGCTCGTCGTCGAAAAGGCCGGCCGGCCGATCCAGCAGGAGTACTCGCGCTTCATGGCCAACGCCAACAACGCGCAGGCCAGGGCCGTGCCCGGCTGGGCGCCGTCGTTTTGCGCCGGCGCGCCGAGCAAGCGCCAAGAGGGAGGGTGCGTCGAGTCGTATGCGCCGCCCGGGTCCGACGCCTACTTCGTCAGCACCTGGGGAGAGGTCGCGCTGCCGAGCACCGAGGCAGGGCCGCTGCCCGGGGCCCCCGAGGTCGGCCATCCGCAGCGACCAGCCCGTCTCGCTGGGCCAGTGGCTCATGCTCGGCGCCGACGTGCTCTTCATGGCCGCCTCGCTCATCCCGACGCCCGCCGCGCCGGCGTTCCAAGCGCTGCGCGTCGCCCGAGTAGCGCTCAAGGCGACCAACGCCGTCAAGAAGGTCATTGGCGCCGGCAGAAAGGTCGCCAAGGCCGGCCAGTCGGTCCGCCGCGCCCAGCAGGCCGTCGAGCGCGTCGAGGGCGTGCTCGCGTCGTCCAAGCTCAACGTCGCCAAGGAGCCCGCCGGCGCCAGCACCTCCGTCGGCAACGTCGTCCGCACGGCCGACCGCATCGAGGCGCCCGCGAACCGGCCCGGCGAGACGGCGCTGCTGAGCGAGGAAAAGGTCAACGAGCTGCTCAAGAAGCTCGACGACGTCGTCGTCCCCAGCGACCCGATCCGCGCGCCCATGGAAAACGCCGCCCGGTCCGCCGGCCAGGGCTCCAAGACGGCCGTCGCGCTGCCCGGGAAAAGAGCCGCGAGCACAGGGGCTTTTGCCGACGACGTGGCCGTCTTTGCCGACTTTGTTGCGAGGAGGCAGCCCGTGCCGGCCGACTTGCTTGAGCGCATGATGCCCCAGTTTGAAGTGAAGCTTGCCGAGGCGGCGGGCCAGACGGTCGAGGAGGCGAACACGTTTCTCAACAATGACATGCTGTTTAGTGCGTTGGCTAACGAGTTTACGGCGCCTTTCTAGCAGGTTGTTGGAGCTGATGGTTGGCGGTTTGTTGATACCCCCGAGGTTGTTGGAGACGTCAGTAACCGGGGACGAATTAATTACATTAAAATCATGATGCCATCGCTTGTTATGCTATTTCTGAACTGTCGACTAAACTTCATCGCAGCGACATGTTGAAAAGTACAATGTGAAACTCGCTCAGCTCTTCATGAATCATAACGGCTCCTATATAAAAAGTCATCAACCATCGTCGCAAGCCTAGTGAAACTCTGCACCTGCGAATCGCACATGCATTATTTGTACATTCATATGCCCTTACACCTTTACCTTCTTTCACATACGACCACAGCCGCCAGCCAAATCAGGATCCCGTCAAGCTCGTGTCACGAGTTCCATGTCCGCTTTAAGTAGATGATGTTTTATACGGCACCGAATAAAGTAATCTATACTGTTATCCCGACTCCCGTAGCTATTATCGGTTCTAGTTTTATAGCTACTTATTAGTACATTTTACTAGTTAGAGCCGCGCACATAGCATAATATTTGCAAGTAACGAAGATATAAATTAGTTTCCGTCCGTAGTAAACGTGGTATATACCGCCTGATGAAATTAGTTATACGGCGTCCGTAAGACAGCGTCCGTAGCAAAGTACTTCGGCGCGCATATTAATTGCCCTTAAAAGTAGGGCCAAGCTAGCAACCCCCTAGTTTGTTTACTAGGAATATAATTAACATAGAAACTTCTTTCACGGAACGCCGTTTCACGTCTTGCTTTAATAAATAATAAGCCCTAGGTCTACTTATTTAGGGTTCGATGCTCGGCGCGGCTGCTACTCCTGTCGACAAGGCGGGCAACCTTGTGAAACAGGTTCTTAACGCCCCTCTGATGCTAAAGTCAAACCTCTAGCAATAAGTTGGCCTCTGCAACGGCGCTTGCTGCATAGTGTAAGACATTGCTTGGGTGCCTAGGGCTGACCCTATCTAAGACTAGCTTTGTGTTATCATAATGGAGTTTAACAAGTATAGCGGATCGGCATTCCTGACTACCGCCGATGGCCGGAAGGTTGTGCTAATTCTACAAGTAAAGAGGATAGTAGAATTCCTTATTAGGCTAACAATCTGCATATAAATATACACATAGTTTCATTATTGTCTATAAGTCGCAGAGCATCACCGAAGACACGATCGTGACTGATCTATCCGGTCGTAACATTTAGACTAGTTTGAGCTATATAGCTGTCTCGCGTGTGAAAACGCTGCAGGGTCTAATACTCGATGCCCTGTTTAACCGCAATTACCTTACGTACGCGTCGCCGCCTAAAGGAATGAAGATAAAAATGAGGGGTTAGCAACTTCGAAAATAATACCCTAAAACCCTAAACCCGAGTAGTCCTGGCATTAACCGATCGAGTTGTAAGTCAGTCTAAGCGATCAGACCCATGCAAAACATATCAATGCGCTTCAGGCGCAGTCATCAGGGTCTGATTGCCATCCTGATGTACTACTTTTGCAAACATTGTGCGGGAGTAACGTCTGGAAGTGGATGCTTGGTTAATATACACTTGTTGAATGCTTCTGCACTGCTCTCTATAAACCATAGCAAAGAAGAAGCTCACAGTAAATAAGGTCCATAAAGTATTCCGGTAAATATTACTTCTCGAACTGCTTAACTCGCTCCTTATCGTTTCCTAATCTACCGTCCTTAATATTATTAGCCGATCCGGCTTGCTTTAGCTAGTCTTTCCGATCGGAGGCGGGTTTATAGTTGCGAAATATAGCTTTATTAGTATACTATATAGGCAAAGCAATAAGTGAGGCGTAGGGAAGGCGGTTGCTACGGCATTTAGATATGCAATATAGCAGTTCGTTAGTATAACATAGGGCATTTTAGCACTGTGATGGTGTTCGTATAGCGACCGCATCCTTTCTAGCGCCTACAAGAAATCGCTTTCGGACTCTCCGTTAAGAAACGCAAACGCGATGTAGAAGAACGTTGGTAGGCATCGAATTTGGCCATATGAAGCAGGGGCATGCCGTGCTTGTTCGTCTTGTACGTGTAGTCTAACAAGAGCACGTCTGGATAGTCTCGATAACTCCGGATAAGCAAACAGAACCGCAGTCACCCTTCCGTCTTAGTCGAGCTAAATACGACTCCAGAAGCCTTCGTCATCAAGTTAACTAGCGAGCGCGTAAATAGAGCTTTAGCCCTCGTAGATATCTCTCCTTGAGGTAGCAATGCCGTTATAGATATCCTGCTGCGTGGTAAGAGACTTGCTGTTCTGTTGGATGTAGGCGCGGACATTGATGTCTTTTGCAATAATACCTGCGCACATGAGTTAGTTGCGAAACTGCCGCATAATATGCACTATCTGGATAAGCATAGTTAACGCGTGCTGGGATATAAAAAAAGTCCTACGCGGTGGCGAGTGATGACTGTTAGCGATACTTGCTTGCGCAATGGATCGAAGTTATACTTAAACTCCACCGGTGCGCGAGCAAGGTAGGGTTCGATATGGAGTCCTATCTGTTGGCGCCTGCTAAGTATTCTAGTTGAATGTGATACATAATACATTTTATGTCTATGGGTTAATGGTCATCCAAGGGCATATGCAGTTATGCCTAAGCAAATATGCGTTGCATTCGCGACAGCCTTACGAGGTAGGAAATACGGGCCATTGAGCATCCGTGACGCTAGAGTCAGAGCGACTAAGCAGGGATATAGTAGATGCGCGCTCAGGAAGATGAGGGCCTCGCCGGGCCCACCCCATTCGCAGAACCGACAGAGACCAGAGATTTAACTTGATCCTTGCACATCAAATGCTTTTCACTCCAACATGCAGCCGTGAAACTCAATGATTGTATCGTCAAAGCTCTCGTCGTCACCGTTCTCTGCGACAATAACGAGCTTATTCATAGCGCCAAGAGTCGAGACCCCCATGTTCCTGAGTTCGACAGAAGGTCGAAGCTCTTGGCCCTCGACGAACTCGCACACGACCTCGATCTTCAATGTGGTCAAAGGGGTCGGGTAGCTGCGCCAACCCGATCGCCTTGTCCGCCTCTCCCATGCCCGTGAAGCGAAAGTCGGTTCCGCCGACTCTGAGGTGACGAGCTGCATAACATCGGCATTGGCCTTGATGGTGGCCGACTAGAAACTGCCAGATGCCCCCGAGATGTTGGCCTTGTTGCCTATGATGATAACCTTCCCTGGCATGTTGGGCTTTGATTGTGGTTCGATTCGAGAGAGAAACGGCTCGTCTCGTGAGTCACAGACAAGCAAGGTGGACTAAAGAGATCAAAGAATCTAGTCTAGTGTAGGACTCGATATGCTCTTAAATGCTCTCTTTTCTCTACGCCTTTACGGGGAAACGGGATAGGGCACCAGCAGAAGCAGGTCGTGAAGAGTGAATTGTTTATCTGGTTGGCCCAATGGGTGCTTACCACGTTCGTCCAGGCTCTCGACTGCGTTATTGAAGTTTGCTTCTGTGACGTTCCAGCTATGGCACGTCCGATATAACTTCGTGCCTGCTGCACTGCGGGCGGGCACCTCGGATAACCGGCATACCTGATCGGTAGCAGCATATACTCCTCAATGTGCGACATGATACTTGCTCCTGTTTGCCCAGGTAGTGACTGAACTTGCGCCTAGTCATGTATATTCCCCCGACCAGGTCCGATGGACAGAAATATCAAGTAACTCTTGACTCCGGGAGGAGGACTACACGCACCTGAACAGGCGCTTTGCCACGCTCTATGCAAGCAGGAGAGGGGTGTCACTGCAGCTAGCCCGTCCCTATGCTGCCGCGGAACCATAACTGCATCTTCCGCAAAAGAGAAGGGCAAGTAATTCATCCTATCAGATGTTTGAGTGGGAACCAGGGGCTTTGCATAGCCACAACGGGGGGCTGATCAATGAGGCAGAAATGCACATCTTGGATCCAGGCTAGCCTACACGTATAAGGTCTTTGGGGGTCTTTATGGGGGTCTTGACCTCCTTTTACCTTGCTTATATAGAATTCCCCTTCTATAGGACCCTTATCTCATGTAAGGTAAGTGATATTGTTGACGTGTCCTTCCGGCAACTGCTCTGCAGTGTTGACCCGGGGGGGATTCCTCTTACATGTATTGGATGTATTGGAGGCAGCGGTGACATCCTCCATGCAATGGCGACGAGAGCCAGCGGCGTGCATTGGCGGTACGTATTAACGGGCCGAATGAGGTGCCAGATTTCAGTTGGCGATCCCCGTCATGGTTGAGTGAATTGAAGTAGAAGGTCTTGCCGCCATGCCGCGCCCAGTACTGATATTGGAAGATCGACGGCCTGGAACTCGTCGCCTTGCCGAGACTTAATGGAGCTGAATTCAGTACTACAGTAAGTTAGTGCCCAGAACCGACAGTCTCCATCCGGGAACCTTGCACTGTCCTACAGTACGGAAAAGCAACCCTGCCCCCTTAGAGCGTGGCTGTGTGAGACAGCATGGGAGATGATGTCTTTCACGCCCGCAATCCGCGAACATGAATGCAAGCGTTGCCGGTGCCTTGGCTATAAGTAATAAGTTGGAACCCAGACCTTCAGCATTCCTTAGGGCCAGCATTCCGTATTATCCAAAATACTCTATCGGTACCTTCTTCCTCAACTAGAATCCAACTGCCAAGATGAGAATCTACGAGACATTGTTGGTGGCCCTCGGCGGAGTTGGCCTAGCCACATGTGCATCCAAGCCGGTGAGATCTTTCATGTTGGTTAGGACAAATACGTGATTACCGCATATTAACTAATATGACCGGCTACAGTGGAACTGCCACACCCTTTGTGAGCAGTTGATATACAACGGGAAAGCGTGTGCTTCTCCAGTTCGGGACTGCGTTAAACATCAGGTGAGGGGAAGCATGTGCGTTTTATCACGCAACAATCATCTAATATGAAGGGCGACCAGCGTGACGGTGTATCGGCGTGTGAGAAGATTTTTTGCGTAAGTTAATCATGCTGAATGTGCAGTAAGGGAAGGTATTGTGCTAACGTTCTGAAAGAATGTAAGAAGCTGCCACGGTTTCATATGTCATCTTAAAGGGCGTGCTAATAGGATCATATCAAGCGATAAAGTAATTGGTGGGTATATGAGGCGAGCTATTCGATAATTCACCGAGGAAGCTTTATATAGGGGTCGCAGTATAAGATGGTCTATACTCGCCTGATTAACTGGGCTGTTGATGATTAGGTCGTCAGTAATATTGTTATACTTGATATAGGAATGCCGAACCTCGGATTTCGCTTTATATGTTCCGCTTGGCATTTGATAAATGCTATGTGGAATCGCCTCTATTGGATTTAGAGAGGCATGTCCAGGCGTAGCCCATTTCAACGGCTGGAGCGCAGGTTTTGTTAGAGCCGCCCTCCCGGGCTATCATTCTTCCGATTAACTAGACTATAGGGGACTACTTCCCCTATTATCTTCCTACTTATATATAGAGATAGAACTTAGATCTTTAATTAACCCTTTTGTTACTTACAATGGGTTATAAGCCCGGCGTACTACTCGGTTCTAGAAAAAGAACTAAGTTACCTATTTAGGTCGCTTATAATAATAATACTAACTATTATTATTATTTTACTTCCCTGCGGCGGGTATCGGTATTCACTCACGAAGTAGAAGTGATGCAGACACTCCTGCAGGAGTTCCGAGAACCAGCCTCGCAGTACCTTCAAACAAAATCTTCTGATCCTCAAGCAGGCTTAACGATATCCAGCGACAATAGAAACTCGCCCATGATCCTTTCATGGCAGATCGTGCTTGGGACATCGCTCACCATGTAACATGGGCAGATGCAGTTGGCGATAGGCATCACCAACACAGCGGTAACCTCTTGCCTCACTGGCTTATGATTTGGCCACTTAACTTGGTTGTCATGCCCAGGAGCGCGATTGACTACAAGAGATAATTTCATAACTTTAGAAGTCGGTGATAATATTAAGGCATAAAGAAAAACGCGAAGACCAGATAATAGACAACGACAAAGCCGTAACTAGTAATTGCAATGAAGGTGCTAAAGCCTTGTCTCATACTTCACTATATCAAACTCATTCGCTTCTCCCGAGCACACGCCTGCCCACAAACAAAGTCTTCCACGAGGTAGATTCGAGGTCAAGGCAGCACACCTGCATCGACTTATACAATCTGTTGGATGCTGGCCTTCGGCCCTTGAAACCAATGAGGTTGAACTTTAACAAAACACCCCACGTGTTGCTGCCTAGCCAACAAAAAGTCATGGCCTCAGAGTGGGTGGATCGGCAGCAACTCACCGCAAGCTTACCAGACAGGCTGCGCATTGTGATGAAGGAATCATGCTCTAGCCGACCACCGCGGCCACACATGGTATTGGTCGAGGGGCGTAAGAGCCACTACAGACAAAAGCCCGGCAAATGCTAGGACTTTGGCGAGGGCGCCTAGATGTAGCACATTACAAACAGGACCATATCGCTGACACCTTCGGTCCTTATCATCGGATTGTAACTTCCCCTCTCTTCGCTAGCATTGCCAGGCCTTCAAGTGAAAAGGTGCCGTGTCCCAGAGCTCAGAGAGGGGCGGTCACCAGCCGCAGAAACCTCGAGCTAAGGGAGCGCGGAGAACATCACGCCTCACCCTTGAAACTGCGCCCCCTCACTCTGAACCTGCAATCCTGTATAGTCTATCAACCGGCCTTCAACATGAACCCATACGAAGCCGATCCGGCAAAAATACCAACCAATGACCAATACTCCGGCCTTCCACTTTATGGTCGATACTTGCCTGCTTCGGACGACTTCCAGCCTGACCCCAAGCACACCAACTCGGTCTCGGACGATTCGCTCAAGTACTGGGCCTCCGTACTTGACCTTTGCAATACTTCTAATAGAATATATGAGGGCTTGGAGGGGGCTCGAGATGTATTCGCCCTCGGTAGCGTCATCGTCAAGTCGAGCCATCTCCACGCTCGGCTTCAAGGCAGACGCGCAAGTCGAGACTTCTCCTATGCAGATGCAAACGAAGTCAAGGCAACTGCCCTGGCAAGAACTGTGTTAAAAGATGTCAAAGTTCCCATCATCTACTTTGCAAGCAAGATCAATGGCAGGGATGTCTTGGTGCAGGAGAGGATTGCTGGTGTCGGCCTCAACATCGCGTGGCAGTATATTTCCGCGGCACAGAAACAACTGTTCAAGGATGAAGCACGCGATATCTTGCGAAGCTTGTCCCAGGTCGAACCTCCTTCCTCAAGCACGAGCCGATCCTATATCGTTGAAGACGCGGATCCTCAAGCACATCGAGGCATCCAGGAGCTCGAGTACGATATTATCTTCTCCGAAGATAATCCTGATCCGGATATCTCCTTTATGCACAACGACTTTACTCTATCGAACTGTATTGTTAACAATGACAAGATCGTAGGGCTTGTCGACTGGGAGATGGCAGGTTACTTTGGGTGGAAGACAGCGCAGCGTGTCGTGAGCTATCAGCTGTGAGTCTCCGAAATAACCATCCGGCCATGCGATCTTCCTGCCTTGTCCACTGGGCTTCCAGCCTCAAGACTATAATAGAAGCCAGCTTTATGTGCACCAAGCCCGATGTCATCGTCGTCGGGGCTGGTCTGGCTGGTATGAGCGCCGCCATCGCCGCCGCCGCTCAGGGTGCGTCTGTCGTGGTCATCGACCGTGGCCACGGAGGGGGCACATCTGCCGTCTCAGGTGGTGTCGTTTACGCAGGAGGCGGTACTCGACAGCAGGCGATAGCTGGCTATGGGGACGACTCACCCGAGAACATGTGTCGTTACCTCGCCCTCGAAGTTGGGAGCGCTGTGTCGGATGCCACTCTATCGACGTTTTGTCGGGAGAGCGTCCATATGATCGAGTGGCTAGAAAGTTTGGGCGCCAAGTTCGAAGGCACCCTGTGCCCCTTCAGAACGAGCTTCCCGACATCGCAGTACTCTCTGTACTTCTCTGGCAACGAGAAGGCCCGCCCATTCTCGGATGTTGCTAGACCGGCGCCCAGAGGTCATCGCGCGGTGGCAGCACACCAGAGCGGAATGAGCATGACCGGCCGCGATCTTTGGCAGGCCGTATTTGAGTCTGCACTGCACATTGGCATCAAATTTCATGCCGCCAGTTGGGTTCAAGAGCTGCGTCTCGACACCCGAGGGGCAGTCGGGGGAATCCGGTTTCGTGTCATGAGTCCAGACGCTCCGTTATTCAGAGTTCATAAGGCTCTCACGAGAAATGCAGCCGAACTGCACGCAATGTCAATGCAGCCAGTGGCAGCCGTACTCGATCGCATTGCCAACTTCATCTGGGACCGACAGGCAAAAGACGAAGAAATGCACTCCGGAGCCGTGATTCTGGCCGCTGGAAGTTACATCAGAGACAAAGGACTATCCCGCCAATACATCCCCTGGTCTTATAGAGTGGCGACTCTTGGAACGGCCGGCGACGATGGAGGCGGCATACGACTTGCGCAGTCGGTTGGCGCAGCAGTTGATTTCCTGAATCATTCGTCCGTGTCGAGAATGCTGTATCCTCCCGAAAGTCTGAGCGAGGGCATCGTGGTGTCTCCAAATGTGCTTCCGCAGAGCCCTCTCAATCATCATATAAGTAGAGTTCCACCGCGTCTCGTTATCCAGTACGACCTCAAGCTCGGCGGTTGATTCCTCGGAAAGACGGTATCCCTCGTACTCCTCCTCGTGAGCGATGCGCTTGAAATATTCGCTGCGTTGAGATGACGATCTGATGAATTTGACGATATTGTGGAGCTTTCCAATTGGGCCCTTTGAACGCCAATGACGAAGGTCTTGCTCCGCAAGGCCTCTCATGCTATTGATGTCTGACTCTAGCTCGAAAGATTCGGCATCCTTACCGAAAAGAAACGCACGCGCAACAAGGTTGAGAATATGGCCATAGCAGCGCATCCGATGGGCCTTTACATCAGCCGCTTTGATCGACGGGTCAAGCTGCCTGAAGAAATAAGACAAACAGGTGTCATTCGCCTTCAGATTGTCAGACATGACCGTTCCAACCCGCTCTCCAATCCCCCACTGTTGGATAATGCTGAACAAAGTATGCGCAAGGTTCTCGCCACTGTGAGTCCCAAATTGACGGCGTAGAGCGAGCAACCTGGATTGTTGGCACCCGACTTTGTCGATGAAGTGCGCAAACACAGCCATTATCGAAAGACGGTTTGGCGACGTCCAGAGATCGAAGCTGACGTGTATTTTCGTGAGGGCAGTTCCCAGCTCTGCTCTAACAACATCGACTTTGGACTCGAAGATCCCCTGTAGCTCTCTGGTCATGGAACTGCTGCTCCAAGGAATCTGGAGCGCTAATTCATGGTCGAACCGATAGAAGAGCTCCTTCAGAAATTTGTGCTCAAAAATTGTGAATGGCACATCGCTGTCGATGACGAACCCAACACTGAGTTCTTGTATAGCTTTGACCTTTGCTTTTGGTATCGTGCTCTGGTCAAGTCGCCGTCGTTTGGGAGGTGCATGGGAATCGAGGTCGATCGCGCTATCGTCGTCGCGGGGACTTGATTGGTTCGTCGGGGTGATCCGGTGGGATCTTGGCGAGTTAGTAGATGGATTTGTTAGTCCAGGGCCGGATACGTACTTGCGAAGATGATCTGCTGCTGAAGATGTGGCTTGTACCGAGAAGAATTCCGGCCGACCCTTCGTATCACAACGACTGCAGCACCAGACATGACCGATTGGCTGATCCTGGTTATTCAATTCGATGAAAAACATGCCATGTGACCTGATCCAACTCTTCCTACCCTTGGCACCCTTCCGGGCTAGCGAAGCTTCTTGGACAAAGCGGCGGTTCTTCCAAACGATCTTGGGCAGATCCTCAACGGTAGGGTTAACGGGCAGATCTTGGAAAGCAGCCTCCTCGAGTTGCTTGGCCACGGTCGTTGGTTGCGATAGTCGCGAGAACGCAGTAGGAAAGAGTGGAGTAGGACATGGTGTTGAGACCTCTGGCGAAAGTCTCGACGAACTAGAAGGTGTACGCAAGTACGACATCTTGTCGATACGTGTTGGCGAAATTGACGCGTGACGAAGGCGCGTAACCGCGTGATCCTAGCAGCACAGTTCGGCCCGGCAGGCGATAGTAGGTACATGATACTGCAACTATTTTATGTGATTAGAGACGTATCTTTTATCTGTGCTTCCCTCGTGCTTCCCTCGTGTAGGGTAGCAAAACGAAGCGTGAGGTCATTTATGGCACTTCGAACACAGCATAGCATATATCAACTTAACCAAATCGTGTCAACTTTCAGATTACTGGATTTGATTTGATTGAACGCAAAAATCGTCTTATTTGATTGATTTGATTGGAATAATTGATTGATTGAGTTGCACTGTGATGAGCGCTGAATTATAAACGTGCATTGTTAACTGCATTCCCCCCTTTGTTAGATAATTGCCGATTTTAAGTCTCGACATCAAAGCCACTTGCAAAACCTTAGAACCCATTTCATCTACTTTAGTGGAGCAGGTAACGACGTAACATGGACTTTAGGACGAAATTCCAAATGACCCTGACAATATACCGCAGCCTGCGCAAAAGTGCCACCATTATTACCTTAGAACGTAATTGCATCTAGCCGGAACCCTTCGTCGTCTTTTCCCCGAATTTCCTCAAGGTTTTGTGCAAGAATTCGGTGAAAGAAAGTTCGTTGGTCGAATTCCTCAACGAGCTCGACATCTGCGGGTGGAGTAAAGTCGGATTTCAAGTCTTACAATGCGAAATGTAAGCGTTCAAACCCATTGCCCTGGTTAAGCGTCCAACAAGAGGACCTTTGTAGTCTGCCTTGTTCTAGTTACAATTCAGCCTATGCCACTGACTCTTAAAAGTTAAAACCTCATATCCCTTTGGATGTGCAGGAGCAGCCTGAGTCACGAGACCCACAGCTACGTAGCTTCATGTGAAGGATTTACCGGTGATCTGCCGGATGTAGTAATACGCTGGGTAACCGGATAGGTTAACTTGGAGTCAAGTAACAAACGTGCTGAATTGTACTCTAGACTGTGTAAAGGCCTTATAGGGACCTCCCTCCGGGCGAAATAAATCCATGACATGATAGGTTAACTTTAGTCTACTTCGCACAAAAGATTTATTTACCCTTACTCAGCCTTACCGATCTTGTAGGAAGTTTACCTCACCGTTATCGACGTCCCTGGCATTTTCAGAGTTACCGCTCCTACTAAGTTCTCCTGCCCCCATTTTAAGGCGAGCGCTCATGAAGGGAACAGGCCTGACTACGGAGACGGACATTACCCTGGTTGAGAATATAGTGAAGTCGTATATGAGTAATGACAATGCAGGTTGCTTCATATCTTGAATTTACGGAGATGAGCTTGTAATTTCCTGCAACGTTAACATTGCAACGCAAGAAATCCTAAAGCTTGCTGAGGCTGCCGATCCTGACGGTGCTAGAACGATGGGGTCCTTCACCAAGCCCGATCTGGCCACGGAAAAGGCTACTCGAGACGCAGTCATGGATCCCATCGCCGGTAAGCGAAGCGACCTCAAGCTTGGCTACTTTGTCGTCAAAAACCGCAGCGCGGATGACAACACATCGACTCTAGCCTAGCGTGCCGCATTAGAAAGGGCTTTTTTTATGGCGCCGCCCTGGGCCACTGCCAACGATCGATGTGGAATCGCGGCCTTGAAAGAGCGCCTCCGTCATGGCCCGGACAAGACGACGACGGTGATCCACTTCACACGCATCGCAGATCGCGACACTAACGTGCCCCATACCAACCTCAGTGTTGCAGATGGGGGCAGTTGACAATGAGGAATAATCTGTCAATCGCTTCACTGCCTGCGGCGAACTAACGAGCCGCAAGTGGCAAGCGCGCAGGTGCTTAGAAATACGAAGATATTTCGAAATGTATACATGAGAATTTCAAGACCAATACACCGACCCATAGCCTCTTCGGTCTTTCTGCCTCCGCATTTCTCTCACCTCCACTGGTATAACTCAGTTCTTCTGGTCATACTCTGCCATAATCTCGTTGAAACGCCGCCATCGATCAAAGCCAATCGTCGGATCGGGCGTATCTGAGTCCTTCCGCGGCGGCCATGCTCCGCTCCGAGTCCTCAATTGCCACTCCTCCTGCCGCACAGTCGCCCAAGCCTTTTCCTCTAGCTCCTTTTCCTTTTCCCACTGTGTAACCAACCCCAGCTCGTCCCGCCAGCGCGCTTCCTTTTCCTCAAGTTCTCTTTGCTCTTTTGGGATATCAACTGGTTTCGGTAGTTCAGGCAGAGGCTCCGGATCGTCTTTTCCCCGAGGCGGGTTCCAGATATCCTTGCATGGGTCATGACGCGTGATCTCGTCAAACACTTCTCTAACAACGGTGCGCATTTGGTCCGTGCCAGGCCCAGGGTTCAACCCAGGCTTGTCCTTGCGTTTCCATGTATCCATTACCTTTTGGATATGTTCGTCGCGCTCTTTCTCTATCGTGTCTGCCGAAGGCCATATTCCCCGGATTTGACGCAGGTGCTTGTAAAGCCAGTAGAAATACTTGTTGAAGAACTCCAAGTCATACTTTTCATAGGCATCTTCTAAGTGACTTTCAAGTCGCTCTGTCATGTTTTTGAACAGTCGCTCTTTTCTTTCGAGGTATGCTTGGCAAATCTGAGGCTGCAAATCGGGAACCAGGTCGACGGCATAATTCGATGGATCAGTAGCATCCAGTTCGTCAACAATTACTGGATTTGAAGCGGGGGCCGGAGATTCGGTGGAAGCATCAGCTCCGGACGGCGGAGTCTTCGCGTTATTGTCTGGCCCGCCTTCTTCGGTGGCTTCGGGCTCCGCTACTTCAGTCCCGTTGATCGCAGCAGCATTCAACTTTGACTCAATCGAGCCAGCCGCTTCCCCCGCCATGTACAAAACGTCCAATTTCTCCGCCACGAGCTTAGACGTCAAGTTGCCTTTGAATTCGTTCGATCTTATCGTGTTTTGCAACCGTGTCGTGTACTGAGTCCACCCCCACTTGTACTGGAAATGCGTCTTCTCGATTTCCGGACCATCACGAGGTAGGATGACATTTTCGATAATTCGGAACAGTGCTCTGACGGTGTGTATCGCAAAAGATACCAGCCCCCCACCAGGTATGAAGGTGAGAGCATCGGCGACAATGCATAGGCCTGTGTCCACTCCGGTGACGATCTCATTGCGGCCGTTCTCGGTATCCGACAAGCTTTGTGTCACACAGCTCACAACGGGGATCAGTGAAGTCGCAACGGCAAAGCGTTCCGAACCGGACGATTCGGTCGAGAAGACATTGACAAGTTCCTTGGCCCAGAGGCCCAAAGCGACCGCGGTTGTCGAAGCACCGCCAGGACTTATCGACGACAACTTGGCCCTGTATTTCAATTTGGGCCCGAATGTCTTTGACAGAGTTGCGCTGAGCTTGGGAAAGGTTACCCGGCCATCTTTACCCGCAATTAGACCGGTGAGTCCGTTTCTCTTGGCCATAACCTCGAAGCGTCTTGCAGCTAGCTGCTTCCTGTTGAGGCGCTGAAGACAGGAGGTGCCATCTCTTTTGCATGGACTGAGGTTTGACGACGAAGGAGAATTGAGAATCTTTTCGAATTCCACTTTCACGTCCAAAAGTTGATCTTTATTCCGAGCGAGCAGTCTCCTCCAAGGCTCCTCTCTCCAAGCCTGATGGCCCGCAGGCCACCCAGCTATCTTTGGCCGCGGGGTGCTTCCTCGCTTCGGCGGTGGCTTGTGATCCGGATTTGGTGTGAAATTGATATCCTTCAACTTGGTCTCCCCACGACTGATGGCGTCTAGTTGGTCAGGTGTTAAGGCGGCATAAGCACTAACATGTTCCCATGGAATGCCGCCCATGGCTGCGTGTTCTAGGTTGCCTATGACTCTCTGGAGCCTCAGAGTTCTGGTCACGTCGACAAAAGTGTCTCGCGCCGCATCAATTTGATAGACGTAGCTGACTTTCTTGGCTGCATGGTCAGGCAGTAGAAGGCCTTGCTTGGCGTAGCTTGCGGCCCTCCCGACACTTTCAGACGTTGAAACAAATGCTGTGTTTTGAAGGTTGCCACTGATATGGGAGTACAAACTATATTTCGATTCCACATCGGGGCCCGGCTTCGGGTAAAAGCCCCTGGCGTCCTTAATTTCGTTGAAAGGCCTTGCGTCGCCGCGATAGACAACACCATCGAAATCGGGTCGGAATAATGAGCCAATGTCATCCGCAGGTAAGCGCTTATCGTCCGGAATGCGCTTGCTAAGACCGCCGCGGGTCTCGGCGCCCAAGGAGCGACTTTGACCGGGCTGAAGAAGAAAGCAAAAGAATGCTTGGTAGAGCCAACGCGTCTTCATTTTTGCAGAAGACTTGCGTGTCTAGCCAATGATTTATAAAACAGTCGTGATGGTCAAAATACATCTGGAACTGCTTTTTCGGGTTGGCACTAATGCCGGACTGGCCATGAGATATATGTTTTACGAAATCTAGTCTGACTTGTTGAAGCCGATTACATAGCATACTTCATGCGGCTTTACAGGGAAGGTCGATGAAAGCATACTCAGCACGCGCGGCTTGTACTCATTATGCGTTGTTCGGATAATACTTGACCAGGGACCAGAAGGGTTGACCGGGCCTTTAATAAAACTAGATAGTACTTGGAGAAGTCCAACGAACAATGATTCGTGCTGTCATGCTCAGCCAGCATCGGACGAGAATCAGGTATAACTTCAAATACCCGCCCCCGAGTTCCCTCGCTAGCGGTCCCCTCCTCCTCCACATCTCTTATTAAGCATAATGCCAAGTGAATGTCGTCTCGTGGCGACTTACTCAAGCGCTGCTTCCATCACCCCGTCATGAGCGACATAATGCCGACTCGTGACGCCGTCTAGAAACCTACTAGGGGGAATTTTAGAACGCTAAAGCCGAATAGGGCTCCAGACTTTGAGCCCTGGCAATAAAGCGTGGGGCGGGCGCTTCTCCTCGGAGAAGGTAAAGCCTAAGGTGACTGCGGTTGCTAAGGTGACTGCGGTTGGTAAGTAGTAGACGTAGGCAGGTAGAAATGAGTTGAACTGAATGAAGAACATGTAGTTGTTTGCCAAACCGAGCCCTTGACATGACAAGCAGATGCAGCCTCGCTAAATGCAATTTGTCAGCTGGTACAGCTTGTTCATCAACAGACACCAACTGCAAAGTTTCGATCGAGAGAATCGGCAGGCGAATAAATAAGTTACTCAATTTATGTACGATTGAGTACCCGTCATCCTCTGGTCTAGTGAGATTAGAGTCTTGACTCCTTCCGGATAGTTTAATCCCCTTAATAATACAAGTTATCGTCCAACGTTTCACCAGTTGTTTCGCCCTCTTTACCCCCTTTTTGCAGAGCTCCACCCAGAATTTGGATGACCTTTTCAACGCTGTTTCCTTAACAGCTTTGCGGCATTTAGGGTAGCTTTCCGGGATGTGGGATACAGTAGGATAGGAACAAAGGTCCGAGACTGGAAACTCACTTCAACACGACGCGTGATGAACTCCGATGCGCCTTGCTTCGGCGAGGTGATGGGTGCAAATAACTTATATACTACGTCCTTCACCCCTGCCCTCTTCCTTAAACTTTAACGATAAATACAAATTAATCATAAAGCATGTTCCCAATGTATATACTCGGCGGCGTGAGGATCTTCCACGTTCACCACTACTCCAATCTCGGACCTTTATCGTTGACACCGTTCGTCCTGCTTTTCCAGCCCTTGTCATCCTCTTTTGGTCTTTCGAGCTCGGATCGGATGTACTCCCCTTCTACGTAGCCGCCATTTACGTATCGGGAGGTATCTTGAGTGTGCCAGGCGTACACACCCGCCACACAAACGCCGAGGTCCTGCACGTATTCGTCAACCATCTTGTGCAGCTCACCAAACAGCGGCAGATGTTCATGCAGCTGCAGAAACTCTTTGAGGAAATTGTCGTGGTATTCCAGCGCCATGACGTATGCGTCTTCGAGGGCAATATCGTGTTCATGTTGGAGTACCTTGACGATGTTCATGGTATCACCGTCGCGGTGCAGCTCCTTGGGCAGAGAAATGATATCGTTGTGAATGCCGATCATCCAGGCGCACAGGCTATGCAGACGTAGGATGTGCGGGTGTTCCAGCACCTCGTCCGGCAGCTGGCGGTAGTCTTTTTGCATGGCTGCGTATTTAGCGAAGGGGTGCGCCCCGCTGGTGTCTTCCCGGATGACCCAGTACACGGCCAGCGGCGGAATCATATTGTTTCGGTAGTAGATGCGCTCTTCCGCGTATCCGACAAATACCCTATGAATAGAAGCAATGTACTTTTTGTACAGGCGTTCTGGCATTCCACACTTCAGCGCGTCCTGCCGCAATACCCAGAACTGGTGGAAGATGCCGTTCTCGGACGGCGGCGGCTCGTTGACGTCTTCGCCGCTGAGCAACGCCATGATCCGCTGCCCGATGTCGTACATCTCGGCACGCGTGCAGCCATCCCAGTAATCGTCCATCATGGCACCGTTGGCCGCATAGTTAGCGAGCGGCCGCAATTCCGCGATGCCGTGGAGAGACGGACACCCTCGTGCGGCAATGTCAGTAAGATTATGCCGCTTGTGCTTTTCGCGCGCGGCTTTGCTGTGGAAGGTATATTCCTGGTCGATCCAACCGTAGTACTCCTGCCTTTGCAGCTGGAAGTCGGGATGAATGGCGTCAGGGAAAGGATACCGTGGCCTTGGGAGGCGGAGAAGACCGGCATAGAAATCTCTGTCGGAGAGACGGGCGGTCGTGAAGTCGGGTGGCATCATGAAGGTAGTCTTGAAAGCTGCATAAAAAGACACGCCCTTCCCGATAATAACGGTGCAAGTTTTATAAATGGAAATCACGGAAGATTAGGGTAGTGATTTGCTGTAATTTCTGAACTTACGAGCCCCAACAAAGGGGCAAACTCGGGGTCGAACTAATTACTTGTACTGTAGGTTACTCGGGGAAACTTCCTAGTTTATACATAGAGAGGTGGATGCTTTCCAGCGAGCTCTCCGGCTTGCCCAAGAAAGTGCCGGAAGAGAGTGCCTAAGTTGAGTGTAGCTATAGTACACATGCATCGGTCTGTACCGGCTGGGCCTACCTTTAACCCGCCTTTCGGGGTGGGGACGGGCTTACCTGTTGACGCGCGGGTTCCTTACTACTTAAAGACTAGATATAGGACGGATAAAAAGCGATTTAGGAGGCTTCAAAAGTGGCGTCGCTGCGATCCTGCGAATCAAGAACCCCGTCGATGATCGACTGGATGCCCCCTCTGTTGAACTCGGCCGTTGGTCCTCTGACCCTGGCAGAGTGATCGTCCACAAACGCAATCGAACCACCATTGTCGCTGATCGTCTTCGCAGTAGATCTACGTTGAAGAAGATATCAGACAGTTACCATGCCCCACCCATCGCCGGTACACCCCCCTCACCGGTACAGCAAAAAGGCGCCCTGACCATACAAACTATATCAATTGAATTGAAGCCATTAGCCCATACTAAATTATAAAATAAATACTACTCTGTAGTGCTTTCAATGCTCAATCGCCGTGGTCTGTTGGGTTTCTGGTCTGCTGCCGCGCTCGTGTATAAGTAGGCGACGAATTAGGTGACTTTACCCTCCCTTCCCCCTTCTCCTCTTCAACCTGATTAAATGCACCTTCAGTCGTATCTAGCAGCTCTTCTTTGCCCTATGGAAGCATGTAAACATTCCCTAATATGTATCAGAGATATATGAACATCTTATTTGGATTAGGGATCATTCTTTCCTTCCTTGGCCTCATACAATCCAACGTAGCCGCTGAAGCCTGAAATCTCTGATTCTTCAACACCAACTCTGCTTCCTTGCGCTCGAACACCTAGATATCTTTCTCAAAGTCCTCTCGAGACTACTAGCGTCGAGATTTTGTAGCTTGTGGAGTTGTCGGCTCGTGCTTGGTGTCGTTGGATCAGAACTTAAGAGATCACTCTCTAGAGTTGTTTTTCTATACTGCTGGACTTCTAGATGAATAATGGCTCTAGTTATGTTAATAGGCCAGTTACCTATGCCTGAAAGTATCACCCCATGGTATTTTATATGCTCTGACGACGGCTAGACCGACAATGATATAGGGATAATGTGGCTAGACAACGTCTATCTGCCACAGACAGCACAGCTATTATCCTGCGATTCAGATCCATGACTCTTGGTACTAGACTTCAATAGACGTCATACGTCTGTAAGCATCGTACTCTCTTCCCTACAGATATATGTGATATTCCAGTGGCCTTGAATAGCTAATTTATATACGGGACGAGTTTATCGCTCTGATTTGTGAATAACGTCTACCTCTGTTTCCTCCTGGCACATGCCTCCCATGGCCTACGGCCTCTATATAATGATGTCTTTAATGCCTCTAAGACTGCACACCGGAAGGAATTGGCCAATTTGGCAGTGTTAACCGACTCTGCACCTATCGGCAAGATCAACCTCATCCGCAGCTTATGCGAAGGCTAGAAGGGAAGGCATGACGAAAAAAAAACATCCAGGCAGGGTGAAGAGTTACAGGGAACTGGATAATTGACAATAGTAGAACCCTTGCCCATCCAGAAGTCAACAGGACCGAAAACCGACTCCAGAGATTGAACCCTTCAGCTCTGATCCAATGGCACCAAGCACGAGCCAACAACTCCACAGGCTACAAAATCTCGACGCTAGTAGTCTGGGGAGGACTCTAAGAAAGATATCTAGAGTGTTTGAGCGCAAGGAAGCAGAGTTGGTGTTGAAGGATCGAGATTCCAGCTCTCTCAGCGGCTACGCTGGATCGTATGAGGCCAAGGAAGGAAAGAATGATCCCCAATCCTAAAAACATGTTCATAAACCTCTGATATATATTAGGGTATGTCTATATGCTTCCACAGGGCAAAGAAGAGGTGCTATATGCGATTGAAGGTGCATTTAATCAGGTTGAAGAGGAGAAGGGGGAAGGGAGGGTAAAGTCACCTAATTCGTCGCCTACTTATACACGAGCGCGGCAGCAGACCAGAAACCCAACAGACCACGGCGATTGAGCATTGAAAGCACTACAGAGTAGTATTTATTTTATAATTTAGTATGGGCTAATGGCTTCAATTCAATTGATATAGTTTGTATGGTCAGGGCGCCTTTTTGCTGTACCGGTGAGGGGGGTGTACCGGCGATGGGTGGGGCATGGTATGTCCCACACCTAGCACGACGACGGCAGTTAGGCAAAGCAATCTAAATAGCATCTATCAAGTTAATGAGGAATATCTAAAGAACAAGAACCATGTGATTAGACGTACAGGGTTATGCAGCTCTTTATACACAAATGAAAGGTTCTTCGCATGATAACGCAATAGCTGTAAGTAGAGCAAGGAAGTGGAGAAGTCGATCTTACGAAAGAAGAGCAATATAATAAGAGTATGACGAGCTAGTATAGGCTAGGCAAGCTATTATTAGAACCAAGGGAGGAGACCGGGAGCGGCAACCTATTTACTAAACCACTAGTAAACCTAGCGAGGGCCGGCTTTAGTAGCTCGATATAGAGGTATAACCTATAGGGAAGAGGAGTAGACCTAGACCTATACTATAGGACCGCGATCCGCAACCTCTAATATCTTAGGAGATGATATTAATAAGGAGGTAGTATCGCCCCTCTTTAAGACTAGCCAAGATAACGAGGGCTAGGACTAGGACCGAGCGGGGGAGGGGGGGGACTACTGTCTTTAGGTATATGCTATGCTACTATTTCCTTTAACTTAGATAGGGAATAAGGGGAGACTTTAAAGACGGACCGATGACTACTATAGAAGATATAGCTGCCCGATTTCAGCATGTTACGGAGACTGGTAACGACTAGGACGAGGACGAGGAAGCATGCTCCACCAGCTGTTGCCTAACAGGCCAAAGCGGAGCTGCGTAGTAATACCTCCTATTGTACCAGCGGTGCGGTGCCTTGGCGCGACCTTGAGCGGGCTTGGGGTCGGATAGGGTTTGACCAAGTAGACAAAGAAAAAACAGACTTTTTACACCTCCATCATGACCTAAATTTTCAGGTGGACCTGTTGTGCGAATAGAGAAAGTTTATCGTGTATGTCGATCACGATATTGTATCGACGTATCGATTGACCACCCTGAACCTGAAACAACGCGGGGAAGGCTGATGTTTAAGCTCCCTTGTACCGCAGACTGCAGTCATATATTTAACGCTGTTCTTCCGCTAGCTACTTACGACCGTATTCGGCCAACTCTCTTCATTTAATTGTGACCAAAACTTCCGATCGGATCAGGACTTCAGAATGGTTGCTGCTGCGCAACTGATTATGTCGCTGCTGGGGGTCATTGAGGATACGATTGTCCCGATGACCCGCCAGAGCGTCCAACTCGGCTCGCCCTTTTTCGGCGCCGCCATCTTATCACGCTCCAATTTGAGTGCGATCACCGTCGCAACAAACAACGGACGGGTCTCGCCGTTACTTCATGGCGAGTTGAACTGCATCCAGAAATTCTTTATCGAGACGTTTCCCGACCGCTCGAGTCGTCCCGACCCTCGCAACGATACAATATTCCTCGCAACCCATGAGCCATGCAGTATGTGCTTGAGCGCTATTGCCTGGGCAGGATTTAGTGAATTCTACTATCTATTCAAGTATGAGGACTCACGCGATGCCGGCTTTCCTGATGACATCAATATTATCGAGGAGGTATTCCAAGTGAAAGCAAACTCGACGGAAGGCCAGATGAAGCAGCATCAACTATACAACGCGGATAATAAATACTTCAAGGGGAGGTTTCTTGGAGATGTGCTCCGAGACGTCCAAGAGGAGGGATTACGGCAAGACTTAGCAACGCGCATGTCTAAACTAAAGGATGTATATGCTAGTTTAAACAATACGTTCTGGGAAAAGCAGCACTGACTTTAATTCAAGTAAGTTAAGATTGGGGGTGTAACTCGATTACTTAAAACAAAACCATTTATAAAATTGAATTAAATTAACTTAATGCGTGCCGGTATAGCATTATTTTATTTTATCTTTATTAACCAAGGATATATACTACTTAATTATATTTAACGTATTTAAGCTACTTGACAAGAAACGTTTATTTGACTTAATCAAATATAGTCTATTATAATATAATATATAAATTAATATTGTTACAGTGGATAAAGTAGCTTAAAGTTATATACTTTAGGTTGGGATTACTAATAACTCTACAGTAAAGCTACAAGATGTTTTGTTAATAATATATCTATATATAGCTTTTAAAGCTCTATTTATTTGCCGGTCTCTAAGACCTATTATATACCCTAGTTTATAGGATATTTTACGATAAGTAGGGAGATTTCCCTAGAGGAACGTAAGCTAAGTAGACGAATATATATACACTCCTTATACCTAACCTTTGTCCTGCCTTTAACCTTATTACACGAAAGCCTAATATTCTACCCGCAATTTTGTCCTCTATGTTGTCTGTACTATACCCTATAACATACCTTCCACTGTGACCTGCTTCAACATTATTCTACTTCGTAGTTCGATAGAAATCACCGACATAGCGCTGATAGAATATACTGGGTTCGACACCCGTTTTCTTAAACGGTTCTCTGCTGTTCAGCGATCCTTTGGAAGCCAACATAAGAACTTAAGATGAATCTTCAAGGCGTATCTTGCAATCACGGAATGACTCGTCCGCAAGACGAACAATGGTAATTTAGTTGGCTTACTGCTTATTGTAAGCAAACGCAAGTTCACAAGACCTCCCCTGGTACCAGGTATCCACGCCGCCTTTGAATTTACAGATGCAAACCCTTGAAGCCTTGATACGTATCGCACTTGTCACTTAGACCTAGAACACTTATATGTGAATATTGTAGAGAGTCTAGAAGTGATTATTACCTCAGTAAGGGGATGTCGCGTGTCAAGATTTGCGTTTCTCGGGGCGAAGCGGAGGTGATTACCTTGATGAAAGGCATATCTGAAGCTAGATGACATGTATGTCATTGGGCTCGGTTTGGACCTCGCCACACCATGCCTCCCTTTAACCTCAAGCTGCGATATCTTAGGGTTCGGCCCAGTAGAATAACGAACCTGGTTGACCGATCGCTCGGCGAATGCAGCGCCGCTTCGTGCTTCTTCACACGATAAATCTTCAGCATCGAATGGGTACGTGTGTTTACAGCTGGTCTGACTTGGCTCTTGGTCGGTTCAGAACTCCTGGGCAATGGCAAGGCGGCGTCTTCATTCCGGTTGCCTTAGGATGACGGGAGCGCTATGTGCCGCAAAGTTAACTGACTTAAATTTAGAATCCCTAAGTAGAATCCTCGCGGACCAAACTTTCCAGAACGTTTACAGCATGAGTCGTCAATTGGACCGATCTCGGGAACATTTGATCTTACGAGGATAGCTGCGCTGGTAGTTCGCCGGCACGTAGGGTAACAGGTATCTGAGATAACAGCTAGCCAAATTGCTCCAAGGTCCACGATAAATCAATTCACACATACATTGACTAATTCGAAACATTGGCTGACAACTTTACTGCCAGAATCCGGCTTGACGATTGCGTCATCTCTTGGGTCAAATCTTGCTCTGCTTACCTAGTTCAGGCAATTGTCGCAAGCTAGGCCCCGGATTTGATCCAGGCCAAGACAGTAAAGGATCGTACGTCAGCCCCTGTTCGGCACGAAGTATCTTGTTCCAACCTGAACCCTTCACCCACGGCAAAGCAGTCCTTGAAGAGACAGTCCTTACTCGTGGGAATGCTCAGGGCTTACTTCAAGAAGGCTATAGTGAATCTGTCGCGGGGAAGTGCAAAGCGAGTGATGATCGGTCAGGTCTAAAGTTTGACGCAGGCCGGACAGATGTGGAGGCGGCGGCGACGGGAATCAAGCATGATGCCTTCTGAACAAAGAAAATCGACTCGATACCCACGCGCGATGTCATCTTCGGCGGATTTTCCGTTAAGCTGTCGCAATGTCCCTGATGAATCGTCTCCTTGTCACACTTCTGGCGCTGCCGACGTCTTTGAGCCACGTACTGAGCAATGCCGACCACTCGACCGACGAGCAAAGGGTGGTCAGCGCCAGCACGTTGGAAGATGGCGCCCCTATGGTAACCTTGGACTCTGGCACAGTGGCTGGATCCACGACGGGCTCCGTGAATCGCTTTCTCGGAATCCCCTTTGCAGCGCCCCCAATCCGCTTTGATCCCCCGCGGCCGGCCGGGCGCTTCCGAGGCACTTTTGACGCGACACGACAGATGCCAGCATGTATTCAAAAATTCAAGTATCCCGAGGAAGCCCGCGAAAGGGAGATGGAGTGGTTCAATACGCCCCCACCACCTGCAGGGGAGAGCGAGGACTGCTTATATCTCGATATCTATTCCCCGGCCAACGCCACGGCAGGATCCAAACCTGTTCTTTTCTGGCTCTACGGAGGCGGCTTTTCGTTCGGCACTGCTACCCTATCCCAATACTCGGGGACGAGCTTTGCGCAAAACCAGGACATTGTCATAGTCGCCCCCAATTACCGCACTAATGTCTTTGGCTTCCCTGGTTCTCCGGAGAAGCCGATGGCAGAGCAAAACCTCGGGTAGGTACTCTCTAGTGATATGGATGCGCTTTTTGGAGACACCTATGGTATTTTCCTCGGCATTGGTCAGAAGATAAGCAAAGGGATACCGGGTTACAAAGATGTGCTAATGCCATCTGTATAGGCTTCTTGACGCTCGGTTCGCCCTCAACTGGGTTCAGCAAAACATTCGAGCTTTCGGGGGAGACCCCAAGAAGGTTACTATCTTTGGGGAGAGCGCGGGCTCCGGTATAGTTGAGACGCTCGTCATCAAACCACCAATGCCACTGCCGTTCCGCGCTGCCATCATGCAATCAGGCGTGGCGTCTATCGCTCTTCCCAACCAGGACTCGGCCAATTCGTGGAAGAAACTAGCCAAGGCAGTCAACTGTGCCAAAGCAGACTCGACACTCGCCTGCATGCGGCAAGTGCCCGCCGCCACGATCAAGAACATATCAGAGCATCAGAAGCTCGATTTTAGTCCAATATTCGAAAGAAGCACTTACCCAAATAACGGCCGGATCAACCGCCGCAGGTCAACGCAAGCAAACCCTCGCATTGCTCGCGTGCCCATGCTTGTTGGCAGCAACGCCGATGAAGGTGGCCCCTTCGTATACGGCCAAACCGACCCCCGGGCTTTCCTGTCAATGCTGTTGCCTCAGAGCGTCACAGGTCTCCTTGATGTCCTTCTTGGTGGATACAGTACATCCGGTGGTAGACTCAGTTTCCTCGACCGCCGACTGGCAACCATTGTGACCGACTTCGCCTTTCAATGCCCTACTAAACTTGTTGCAGAGGAGGGCGTGAAATCTGGAATTCCATCTTGGCGATACTACTTTGACGCCGCCTTCAATAATACCCAGATCTTTCCCAACAGTGGCGCCTTTCACTCCTCCGAGATCTACTTAATCTTTGGAACATATCCCCGCAGTGGCGCTACAGCCTATCAGATGAAGCTCAGTCAAGCATTGCAGAAAGTCTGGGCCGACTTCGCCAAGAACCCGTCACAAGGCCCCGGCTGGGAGCAGGCACCAAAAATCGCAGTGTTGGGGGCTGCTTCACGAAAAAAGGTGCCCGCAAGAGCAAACTCGCCGATCAAAACAGTCGTTAAGCCAAACAAGATTGATCGCCGTTGCATCTTATACAGGGCAATTTACGACGCCGCAACGCTGCTGCTCTAAAGGTAGCGCACCAAATTGGGAAGTTCATTGATCCAGCGGCCCATCAATGGATCTTTCAAGTAGGCTTGAGCTATCCGTCAAGTGGTCTCGAATCTCGATAATCCAAGCGGGCGACACTGGGCGAGGGACAAGATTTCGGGATGCTGAAAAGGGCATGCTGAACAAAAATGTAACGACATGCGTATGAGAGTATGATAGTTGCGGGAATCTAAACCTGGTCGTTGCCGGACTTCAACTTGCAGAGGTCACTGAATAGCCAGATTTTGCGATGAGCGGCATAAGACGCGCACAATACAAGTAAAGACGTTCCTGTTCGGATTCTTGAGTCTTAAATTTTAAGTCAAGGGCGTGAATACCGTGCTTTTGTATTTTTTCCACCCCAAAAAGCTCAAAGATGCAGAAAAATTGCTACATATAGCCTCCCTTACAAGTATGCAAGGCGTAAACCCTAATAACAACAATCCACTCTCTCCGTATCCATAGACACTGTTTCCACATCTCCATCAGAAATACGCTTCAGACTATCGTATGATGTGTGAAACCCTTCAAACTACATCAATTTCGTTATGAATCGACCCCTTTCATCAACTTCGTGCCGAGTTTATCTCTGGCAAAGACGTGCGCTATATATGCCCACGCCACACTCACACCTTCATCGTCGAATCATCGCCCGCTGGTCAAAATATTTTCATGATGCCCAAGCCAAGTAGTCCGCCGGACAGGCCCTTTGGCGAGACTGGAAGGGGTGCATAGGTTTCGCCGCTGTCGTCGGACCCGTCGCCGTCGTCCGCCTCAGTAGCCGTACCGGAGCCAAGTAAGTTACCGAGGAGTCCTTTGTCGGGCTTGATAAGCGGAGCGCCATACACCCCAGTGAAGAGAATCATGACGAGAATAGTGGCAGAATGCATTCTTGCCTTTCTTCCGGGATTGCTGCGTCTGGATTCGTCGTTTGCTCGATTGAAAGCTAATGGATTTACGACGTGAGAAGCTTTTCCCACTCTCATCGCCGGCCAAGAAATACCGCGCCGATATAAAGGATGGCACGCTAGCTGCTACACAGGTCGTTCGGATGCCTGGTCAGTTCGCGGCATGGACAGATGGAACGCGGTTGAGGGCCGAAGCGTAAATGAATGTGCAATTGCCACTACCGAGGAATGCCCAGCTGCCGCCAGCTCGCATTAGATCGGTGGAATCTGCGGAAGTTGAGACGACTCGAGTTCAGCAAGGTCTCAAACTAAAACGCTCGAGAACGCGTGGTCGCAAAATCCGTGCTTCATTCCAGCAAAAGCGCCATCACTGAATCCGGGCTGTCCCGTCCAACGACTGCGCAGAGTGTCACCATACGTATGCATATGTGTCCAGTTTGTTCAGTTCTAGAACGGCGTCTATTCTGAGGAAACATGTCTACACAAGGAAGTTTGAAGACAATACATAAATCAGGTGACCAGTCATCAGAGATATATAAACCACTCACTCGAGCGCCCAAGCTAGTGGGGGAGGGGGGAGGTTTAGGTGACCGCGACGTGCAAGATCATTCCTCTGCCCGCATGGCCTTTGCTCATGTTTGCGTCGTCGCTGCCTGTATACAGAGTGCGGTACTGGCTACTTACTGGACGAGCCGCGTTTGCCGCGCTTTTCTGTTATCAAATAGTGGTTTGTGTACCTAGGTATGTCTGACAACTAGGCCCTAAATCAGATTGATCTTCTGTGCAAAGTCTGGCCTTTCGAGAGGTTGGGTGTAGGACTGTGTGTTGCGAAGGTTTTCGACCTCACCCATAGGCGCCTGCATATCTTTCATCGGCTCCCACGGCGAGCCTACGGATAATTGGTATCGGGACGGTCATTGATTCGCTGTCATGAAATGGGCAAGTCCCAGCAACGGACCCTTCTGTCATTTGGGCCGAGTCCGACGGCGTGAAAGCGAGCTCCGTAAGAACGTCTACAGCGTTTATTACCGTAATCGCACTCGCTATTAACCGCGACTTTCATCTCGCGCCATTCCATGCATCTAGCCGTTTCATATCAATACGCCGTTGGTCTTGCGCCTTCCCAGGCCTTTCTAACCCTCCAGTCGACTGGAGTGTTTTTTTGGGATGAGAAAAGGCTGCTCCTTGCTGCCAGGGTGGACATTTATGTTCTTGAAACATGAAGGACCATCTCGGCGATTTAGAACGCAGAAACTCTTTTCAACAATGTCACAGGCATAGCGATGTCGTGTATTTGAGGTAAGGGATGCATCTCCAACCGAAGCTCATTATGGCGCCGAAATTATGTATCCGTGCAAGACCTTCATTGCGTAATACTGAAACGTCGTCGGGCACAGTGACTTCAACTTGGTTGTTCAATCATGTAACCAGAAGGCCTCGGGACTATGGGGATTATTCCAGTATTAGGGTGAATCGGAAGTCAGTTAAGAAGCTTCGCCCTCTTATGGTTCAATTTCTGCCGGTTAATGGCCAAAGAGTGGCGCTGACTCCGCCGAGTCCATGCCCACAGAAGCTCTACTCTTAGGAACGGATGTCCTTTACAACCTCATGGATAGCAGTCAGCTGACCAGATTGCTTCGCATCAAGAGTCTCTGCGACGTCTCCCTTGACTTCAGAGTACATCCTGTCAAGTTCGGCTTTCAACATCCGCTCCACCTCTTTTCGCCTGATGTTGCCTTTTGCGGCTGTGCGAGGCAAACTGCCCAAAGGCACAACCAGAATTAACCGCGCATCATCTATCCGTTCGTGCATGTACCTTCGGGTGTGAAAAGGTCTGGTTCTGCGCAGTATTTCCTGCTCCACGCCGAAAGTTGTAGACTCATTGCCTGGGCGCGACGCGGTCAATGAGCAGTCGTCCTTGAGTTCGACTACCATGGCAGGCGACGGGCGTCCTTCACCTACAACCACGACGGCGCCGATTATATCATCTCCGCAAGTATCCATTGCGTTGCCCTCAATAGCGGATGTATCACAACGAAGGGCCATTTCCATTTTGATCCAATCATCGTTCCGGCCTTTGGTCAAATATTGACCCGGGGAAGTTTCAATGAAGAGATCCCCAGTGTGGAATTTGCCGTCTTGAGGATCGCGTAGAGACGCCACGGGGCAATCGGGGGAATCCGGGGGCACGACGAGCTCGAGTAGGGTGTTCCCATCATTTGCGACGCCGCTAACGGGAATGAATTCGTGATAGAATCCAGGCATTGGTTTCAACGAAGCTTCGGTCAATTCGGGATTCGAGGAAATGTCAGATGCGAGCATGATGCCGACCTCAGTGGACGCGAAAATGTTTAATAGGCGCAACCCTTGACTTCGTGCCCAAGCTTCCTGCGTGGGATCCATTACACCGCCACCGTAGGCGATGTAATCAAGTTGCTTTAAAAGAAGCAGTAAGGATTCGTCTTGCCTGGCCATACGAATCACGCCCGATAGGATAGACGGAAACATGTTCAAGCGAGTCAGCCCGCACTCCTTGATAACCTGACGTAACTCAGAAGTTGGGTACGGGAGTCTGGTGGGCAAGATGAAACAGTCCCCTCGGCATATTGACTCGAGTAAAAGCGTTCCATTGCCGACGTGGCTGAAGCTCCCTCTACACAATTGGGTCAATAACCGTAGATTCTTGCAGGTGCTGGAACTTACACCGAAATCCCCATTTGCTGTTCGTGGGAGGAAGGGAACATGCGTTCCATCTGGAACAGTTTATTGAACAAGCTTTCCATCCACCCTGCCAATAAGGGCACCGACTTCGGGATGCCGGAAGTTGACCCTGATGTATGGTAGATCATGACCACGTCGTCGGGATCAGAAGGAGTCCACACGGGTGCCAGCGGTACGTCCTCTACTGTATCATACGCAGTCTTCGCGGGGTGCTTTGGCAGAGGACAATCGGCAATTGAACCTTCAAACCTCGCGTCGTAAATGAGAGCACCGGCGCCTGCAGCCTTCAGGACCTGGAGTACGACGGAGGAATCTGTCAGCTTAACAGAGATGAGTTGCGGAATATGGCCCGCTCTCATAACAGCCCAGATATGTAAAAGATCGGAGTAAGTAGACCCTTCAAGCCTTGTATCATTATCGTTAACCGGAGCTCATGGGTTCTGACATAGACCGGAAACTCACCAAAGCCCTACAACCAATCGAGATTGACCAGCCCCTTTCGATAAGGTTCCCGCCCAGTATGCAGCACATTTATCGATATCGCCGCAAAACTCAGGAAACGTAATACTCTTCCAAGACGTCCCAGAATCATCCTGTACCGGGACCTTCAGTGCGGTCCATGTACCGTGAGTTTCTGATCTTTCGTGGAGTACAGAAAGAGGGGTTCTAAAAGTCGACATGTTGAAATGGGATTCAATAGCGGTAATGGCTGCGTAGAGAATAACTGGCAAGATCTGATTCGAGAAGAACAGGAAGTCAAATCACATATTTATCATTGGAATCCGTCGGCCAGCAAAACTCGCTTCCAGCCCAATATCAGATGGAGCATCATATTGACTGGTGACGAAGATGACGAAGCGCACGATGACGGCTGTTCGGATGCAAGGGCTTACGACTTGCGCACCCCTTATGCGCGCTTACACCCCTTCAACGCGAGGTGGGTTGGCAGAAAACCAGCCCATCAGGTCAGTGAAGCACCAGCGGAATGGTCGGATCAAATGGTGAATTCGTCGATCACAACCGAGGTAAACCATCCATGTGCCCACAATTCATGTCAAACGCATGTAGCCAGAACGCCTGTCCACGTCATACCGGGGTTTCCAGACCGTGAGCCGTTACCTTCTTGATGGGGCTACGAACAGATTAATTACAATTGTCTCTCAACCGAGCAGGCCAATGCCAGGTTTATAAGGACGAAGATATCCATAACGGTAAAGCAAATGACCAGAATTCCGAGCCTGGTCGTTGTCTTCATTGCTTCTTGATTGAGACATCATCACGGAGGGTTTCAGTTCCATTCACCGAAGCCGTGGATCAACCCGCTCAAATTATCTGATCCGTGACAGTCGTCTGGGTGATTCCATGTTGCAGGCAGTCTACATAATGCACCGCCTTCCTGATTTTGCACATTCCCTCTATGGCATGCTCCACTATCATCTTTAACGGAATGGATGGAAAGAACGTTAGTATGGCTTTACCCGCTGAGTTGGGTGTTCTCTTGGTAATTGCGTAAGTTACGACGAGCTACGAAAATAGGGCAGATAGCATATTATAGACATGGCGCTTGGCTAAGCATGTAGAATGACAAAACGGGCGGCTTATGAAGTCCATGGTTAATCTCTATACTGGGAGTGTTCTTTGTATAGAAATCGTGTTTATGCCTCGGCATTGACATCGGTGGGACATGGAACGATATAAAGCTTCTCCACAGTACGAAGTACTGCGATATCACTGACATCCCCTATATAAAGCGAGACATTCCAATAACGTCTGGACTAGTCATAAGTGAGTAATGGTCCGAGGCGCAAGGCCTCACTTCTTCGTAGAATTGCCCAAATAATATAACGCGGACGAATCCGTTGCTTGACGAATATTCATAAGAGGAACCATGGCCGTTGTGTCAACGTGAATTAGATGCATATAAGCCTGATGGTGACTCGAGTAGGGCTTGGTAGTGGCTAAGATCGCAATTATCGCTTTCCTGCAGTGGTAACGTTCATGCCAATATCTGACCGAACGGTGAATAAACCATAGTCAACATGCGTATCCCATCTTAACAGAGATATATAGACATTTTTCATGATACGAAAGCGCAGAAACACGTAGTAGTGTCAGAGACGAGAGATTAGGCCAAGGAGCAGCATTAGAAACGTTATTCCCTGCTCGGCATTGTCACGTACGTTCTTACTACCGCTTTATTTCCGAGCTTGCGAACTAAATGATGCGTAAGACGTCAATCTGTTAAATTCGAATATGGCGCCCAAGCCGAATACGATGGATCGGCACGCTGCAGGATCCCAGGGAGCATCAGTCTCGGTTCCTTGATTGAAAACCCACTATTATCGATGACACTATTTGTAGGAGTTGACGTCCTCGAGACACCCCGAACCGTCTTGGGCCTTCTTCTTGACGCCCAAGCTTAGACTAAGACGGAACCGGATGGTTCGGTTAGCATTAAAGCTGCATGAGATTTCAACTTATATTTTCCAAAGCTGTATGGGGCAGACTTGATCGAATTACCACTGCAAACTCCGCGTCGAACTTTGCTCCTCGAAATCCCCCCGAATCAATGAACTTCTTGTAATGGCTTTTACTAAACGACGCATCTGACAAATGTATTCAAGGTCTGCACGGTTCTTGGAGTCGTATCCGCGGCCTCAAGCCCATCGAGTCTTGAGGTTGGTCTGATTATCGAGATCCTATCAAACGGCGTCGGCGTCGGTTCGGACTCTATGGTGTTCGTACTTTTTCAGCGAGGGCTCGACAACTCGACTGGTCCTTAGTTGGCCGAATGGGTCAACAACAACCCTGTCGCGTTCCCAGGTGAGGTCTGGAACACATTTTCAACGGGCATGGATCCAGCGAGCCATTTGCTACACGTCATCTCTCAGAGAGTCGGACCCGATGGAGCCCTGTGTGTTCTCGACAGTGGGTCATTGACAATGGGTGGCAAGGTTGTTCAACCCGGAGGACCAAAGTTGGTTCGTGTCCACCTCAACTCGAATGAGGTCTCTCGTACCTATCTACCAGCTTCTCACCATGTGCCGACCCTATTCGCACAAGACGAAGTCTCCCTCTACCGAAATTAGCTATAAAGTCTTAACGGCCATTATCCACCTTCTGGCCTATTTTCTGTAAAAAAGTATGCGGATATCGAGGAGTCCAAATACTTCATGACTGGCCAGCTTCTAAATCACAAATAGTGCATCTGATACGAGATTTCGGACTCTAATATTCAGAAGGCACGTTATCAGGAGCGAAGTATCATGCCGACTATCCGAGCCTTGTTTGCTGCAGTCTTGCTGGATAATAATGGTTTATTAATAACTCGTGAAGTACGGCCCTAGACACGTCTACATCTAGCAGAGCGACCACGAGGGTAGCGAAGGCGTGGATTGTTACGCCTATGTCTTGTTGGGGCTCCACGGCAGTTCTCCTGGCTGAATAGCGTTGTTAGCCTGTTCTCTCCGGGCGCGTGAACAAGGGCTTCTGCTTGTCTTACAAGAATATGGAACACTCAATATTTCCACTGACGCGAATAGACCGAACGTTGTCATACCTGGATGGACGTTGATTAACACATAGGACCCTACATGTGGCGTCACTTTTTGAACTTACAATGGACCTCTTAGATCGACGCATCGTCCCACTTCAAGTACACGAGATTGGCCACGGAAGTTGGGCTGCCTGTAGATGATACCCTATACAAGGAATGATTGTGTCAATAGGTTCGAATGAACTCATCATATGCGCATGAAGCTTACCGCAGCAAAGAATTCCTCGCGCTGAACGTCGGCCGATTCTGCCGCAGCGAGGGTGGCAAAGAGAGCCGCAATAACACCAGTAACACGCATCCTGATGACGAGAATTTAAAGGTCCTCTTTTTAAGTTTGTGAGCAGTTGCTGCGAGGGTAATGGAATGAAGTTAAACTTGCGAAGGTCCAGGAAAACAGAAGCGGAAGGGTAAGTATTTTATACCTGAGCCTGAAGGCTCATCGCGACTTACGAGTTGACACGGCCGAGCTACGGAAGCTGAAGCAATCTCCCGGTTCAGCTCGTCGAAATCAGGGTTCACAACCAAGCGCCACCGAACAGTTGGCGATTGGGAGTCGGAACCACATCAACACATGTCTGCGCCAACTTTAACGGAGGAGTGAATGCTTGCTTTGTGCGAACCGCAAGCGCCCCGAAATTCAGTCCCGGCAACTCTGGCAGGCGCGAGGACATGCCGATGTTCCGAGATCCATGCAGCCCCAGAGCCCATCTCCCATAGCAGAGACAAGTGGCGGGCTGAAGCTCGCTCGTTCGAGGGGAAACCCAACTAATGCAGTAAGCTTACAACGTTTTGCTTTTTGTTTCTCGCATTAGTTAGTCTAAAGGCTGTACAAAATAAATAGCCGGCACGCCGGTAACCGGATCCTCACTTGCATGGAAATTCGCGGTCGTTTCCATAAGCTGTGCGGATTGCACAATATCGGGTTAGCATTTGTGTCGTTGGCTGTTCCCACGATGATATCTTACTCAGTCTGGACGGAAACCTAGAACGTTCCGTGGCCATTCTGATATCGTTAAATTTCGAGTAGCTTTTCCTCAAGGGCGTGCTTGGCTTGGTACATCTACCTGTCCTCAGGAACAGCATGATGGAAGATGGCAGACGGTTTAAAAACACGTTTAGACCATTGTTGTTCAACAAGATGAACGGCGTAAAGTGAGTCATTCTAGTAATATTCACTACCTTGATACAAGGCCAGTCTGTACATAGTCAGATATTTAGAACCGCTATTCCCTCCTAAATATGGACCCTCGAAAGACGATTTTGCAAGAGCCGACAAAGCCGAAATATGTATATCAAGACTATATTGGCATGAGGGGGTGGCGGTTGACGAATGCGCGAGGTAAGCGGTATATCGTCGGTCGTCGATTCTTGTTGCCTTCTTGTCTATTCGTACCACGTAGTCGCTTTGGCCTTGATTGACTACCGTACATGAAGGACTCTAACAGTGACAGGCCCTGTCGCATGCTCCCTTCCACATTCTAGTGCGAGATAAATTAAGAACGAGCCGGAGTTTATACACGAATGCTAGTCCCATTTCGCCGCTCGATATATACATTCGGCCTTCCTTTAGTTAAACTTAAGCTATATACTTCATATATCAGGGCTAGTCAAAATTACACTACCGAATCGTTATTCTTCCACCATAACGTAGGTTCTGCAGCTTAACCGCCGTGGCCGCTTAAGAAGCCGGAAAACCCTAACCGTTATCCGCTAATTATAGAGGTATGAGTAAAAGAGGTAGGTTCAAGAGGCAGGCACAAAAAAGAGGTAAATACGAGAGGAAAGACGCAGGCGGGATAGGTAGACGCCTGCCTTTGCCTCTCGCGCCTACATCTACCTCTTACGCCTACGTCTATAGACTGCTTCTTGTACCTACTCCTTACGCCTGCCTCCTGCCTATGCCTGCGTCTTGTTCGTGCCTGCCTTTGTAGCTAATGCCTCGATTTAATTGGCGGCCGCGGCGGTTAAGCTATAGGACCTACTTTGTGGTAGAAGAATAACGATTCGGTAGTGTAATTTCAACTAGCCCCCATGTATTCATTCAGATTTCGTCGGCGCCGGCGCGGGCAAGCAAGGGCAAAAGACAATCCTATTGAGCTCTGCTAGAAACTGGAAAAAAGCTTATAAAACCATAATCCGAAAGGGCTGCGAAATTTATCGATTCATGAAGTCGAGTCAGGCACATCTGGTATTGAGCAGCTTTAGACTGGAGGTGGAATATATGCACTTATTATATCCTGCGAACCATGCCTGATAGGCTACGGTAGAGAGATGTGTACGGTCAACAAAACGGTCACATTGCATTCGAGTTGATTTCTCCATTTTCTCAACCGCACTATCTTCTGAGAATGCTCTACTTGAGGCGAACTTCCATGACACTCTCATAAGTTCCTGGGTTATACGAAAATGTCCGACCGGGCTGGAGTCCTGCCTTGGCGAACACATCTCGCCACTGCTCTTGCGTGCGCTCCATGCTTGCGCACGCGGCCATCATTGTAAGGTCTGTGGCTGCAGTATCGGCATTTACGCCCGTCTCCGGCAGGATGAATTCGTCGACAAGGAGTATCGAATCCTCCGCCATGGCGGATTTGATGTTTGCGAGCAGTAACTGGATCTTATGAGGCGGGTGATCGTGCAGCACTCCCCTCATATAGTAGAATCTCGCTCCTATAACAATTCGTTAGAGGCTTTGTGCTTCGTGCAAATAACAGGCTGTGACCAAACCTTTGACCGGCTGAGGCTCGAAAAAGTTATGGGCCAAGTTTTCAACTCCCGGTGTCGACATTGCGTGCTCGATTATGTGTGGCAGGTCTTGAACAATGACTCGTCCCGGAATATCGGGGTATTTGCCCTTGAACTCGGCGCACTGATGTCCGATACCACCACCCACATTGACGTAGAGCGGTCTCTCCGTGTCCGTCCAGTCCTTGGTCTCCTCAGTCACTGGGTAGACAGAGAGCCACGATGAGTCGGATCCTCTTATAAGAGCCATGTAATCGTTGAAATTCTCCATGTGGTCGGGATGTGATGCGAACCAGGCGAATGGATGCATGTCGGTGTTAAAGGCATCCTGGAACGCCGTATGCAGTTCGTCTTCTGGATTTTTATAGCCCGTCTTCTTCAAGAACCCGGGCAACGCTTGAAATTCGGGACAGACTGTGTGGAAACTGGTTTCGTTTAGACGATAACCTGAACTTGTCTGATATGCTCGAGAGCCTTACTTGTGTCTGAGGCCAACCTCCGTCACCCTCTCAGTGAGATTCTTGGTCGTCCGGTTTGCTTGAAATTGAGCTCGCGAAACTTCGTCAACTGCGCCATTCGCAGCCAAATATCTCAGTAGGCGATCTGGGTCCCTTATCAGCAACCACGCATCAAAACGGTCGGTCGTCATGTCATACTCATCAACACTACATCAGCGCCAGTCTCTTGGGATAATTCCTGTACGGACAGCGGACCACCAGCCTTAACCAGTCTGGCAAAGAGACCCAGGTCAATGCCAATGATGATGACGGCCAACTGCAAGTGCTTCGACGAAGTCAGTCTTACGAAGTAAAATAAATTCTATGCTTCAGGGCTTTACCAGATAGCCAATCCGCAGCACAAGATCATCGGGTCCCTCCAAAGAGTCCACTAGCTTGAGCAAGGCTGACTTGAGAACTTTCCGGGACTTTGCGTCAGCCGTCTCGGCCAGTTGCTTAATTTGGTTGAGAGCGGCCTCCATGTTGGTTTAGTGAATCTCCGTCGCCAAGCTCAAATAGGGCGAAACAATGTCTAATAATGAATGACAAAAGTAAGAAGGGGAGCAAATCAAGTTTAAATAAACTCCGCTCGCCGCAAGATGCTTGGGGTCAACAGGTCAGGCAGAAGTTTGGGGGAGATTGTCAAGGGGCGCAGCGGAGGTGAGGCATTACTGTCTGTTGGTTACACTACTTTACAGCCCCCAGATCATTTCTGCTGCTGTCACGCGCCGGAACACAGTGCAAGCACGAGATGGTAGCCATCACAGAACACCTTCCCGTTAGCTCGGACGGCCTTGGGGGCCAAGTCTCTGATTCACTCCCGAGCGGGAGGCTTCGAGCCAACAGATGTGACATGTCACCTGCTTCGCTCTCGTCACGAATTCATGTTGTACTCCGAACCTCGCTCTTGGATCGGCTTCTTGCTGACCCGCACTGCTGTGGCGCCGATTTGACGAGCCGGATGGACGAAGAGCGAAGGCCGGCGGAAACTATACAGGTATTGTATGTACAAGTTGCTGACGCGTAATATTGAAGCATGTTGTTGGACTCTGGGCCAACGTACATGAAAGCCCCGCTGTGGATGGATAGGCCTACGTAAATGTAATGGACGCAGCCTGACGCTATGCGGAATCTGGACCAACAATCAAGGGTAGTCTCTTTGTGCCTGTTACAAGATATGATGGGTCCGCGGTATCGTATGTGTAATATGTGTAACAAGTAACTTCGTTTAACTTCAAACCCATGATCACAACTGGGCTGCGGTCTATGTAAGCTCGAGAGCATTTTATCGAGATTAGGGGAGCGCATAGGAACCGCCAGAGCAAGAAGTCCAATTGTTAGGTAGAGTTATCTTCTGGATCTTTCGTAGAAATTCTCCCTAGCCTCCATTGCAGCCTCCAACTTTGACGCAAAGGCCACGACGTGTTCGGGTCCAATCATGGTATAATGTGCGCCTCCGACAGCGTGTAATCTGGGTGAAGTCCTGCAGAAATGCCTCCACTTATCGAGATGGTCCATAACCCAGTCTTCTTGTGATGTCGCCGCCCCTTGAAGTGGTTGAGCGTGAAAGACGTCAATCGTTTCAACAATACCTGCCGGATCATAGTCGATAGCTAGGCGCTGCAGTCCATAGGCGACGTCCGCCCATCGCTCAATGTCCTGTCTGCTGAGGCCAAGGTCCACCCATCGGTCTACATCCACGGCCTCGAGCATAGTATTGAGCGCGGCGAGTCGGGACAAATTACGAAATTCCTCAAGGTTCATGTTATTTGCATAAGCCTCGGGAACCAAGCCCAGGAAATAGGCAAGATGCAATAAGCAAGAGTTCCAGTCTTGGTGTCTCATTCGTTCCTTGATATGAGGTGGCAGGTTGAAGCTCCCCAGAAAGCGGACCGTTCCAGGGCCATCTTCAGCCTCGAGTCTTTTAGTCAACTCGAAGGCCAGCATGGTGCCATAACTGTATCCTGCTATTGCATATGGGCCCTTTCTCTGTCGCTTACGAATGGCAGCTAGGTATGTTTCCACGGCCTCGTGAATGGTCCTAAAATGCGCCTGTCCCGACTCAAAGCCCCGAGCGCGAAGTGCGTAAATGGGTCGTTCCCTGAGTTGTTGAGCCAGGCCTACGAACACAAGAACCTCACCGACGCCAGGATGCACCAGCCAGAGTGGGGTCTTATTCCCTGTAGGCTTAAGTACTATAACTGGATCGTAGGCAACTTCAACGGACTGGTTGGACGCTGAGTATTCCTGTGATCTTAGGATGGCCGCGAGGGATCCTGGTGTTGGATATTTCAAGAGCGTGAGCACGGAGATTTTGGTGTTTAATCGGGTTTCAATGCGATGCCGCAGACGAATCAGATTCATGGATGTAAAGCCCAGGTTAAAGATCGATGTATTGATATCGATCGTTCCCGGCTTGACGTCGAGAGTCTGAGCGAAATCGTGGATCAAGCACATCTCGTCTTCCTTCTTCGCAGTTGAAACAAGTTGGGAGCGATGACTCCGGAGCTGATCTATGCACTGCCGGCTAAAGGCAACGTCCTTGTTGAAAAGCCCCGCTTCAAATAAAGCCCTCATCTTGGGCCGAGAAATTTTGCCCAAAGCCGATACTGGCAACAGTTGCAAGGTGTCTCTCCGGACACAAAATACCAACGGTCGGCACCCAAAGCCGGTTAAACATGTCTGCACCACGCCGTCCTCAATTGCAGCCATAGCCGCTACTTGAGTCACCCCAGCAGGAAGCGTATAGGCGATCGTAACTTGTTCAGATCCGTTATTGTTGTTTGGAAAGCATATGATTCGTGATATCTTCTTCCCCAGCGCCTGTTCGAGCACCGCCTGGACATCGTCTGAAGACACGTTTATCCCGTTGACGTTAATGTCGTCCTTTTCACGTCCCATTATCGTGAGCCGCCCTGTTGAATCAATGGCGGCGGTATCGCCCGTTATGAACCAGCCGTCGACCGTGAAGGCCCTTGACGTTGTCTCTGGATTGCCGTAGTATCCCTTCGTTACTACCTCGCCGCGCAACTGAAGGCTGCCCGCCTCTCCCGGGGCGGTCACGGTGGGATCCGTTGCGAGCGATTGCTTCATGACGCGCATTTCGATACCTTGAATACATTTGCCGACCGAGGCCACTCTACGACCGGTCTTAACATCGTAATGCGGACAATCGACATTGTAGATGGCGCCAGCGCAGGTCTCTGTCATCCCAAATCCAGGGGTGAGTGTGTTTTTCGGGGCACCCATTTCTGCAAGGCAATGGGAAACCATCTTGCAGGTGTTCAAGTCGTTGGCCTCACCTCCCGAAACGAGGATAGCCAAAGATGACAAGTCCCGTCGCTCTCGGCCTCTAGGCTCGGATAGGACCGCCGAAATGAGGCTTTTCAAGAAGAAGTTGGGGGCAAACGCGTAGCAAATGCTATGACGCTCAATAATATCAAGAAATAGTGTAGGGGAAGATATCATGTTCGCAGGGTGAACATGAAATTGGTCAACACCGAGCCAGAGCGCCTGGAGATGAATTTCGACAAGGCTAGCCACATGGTCAGGCCCAACCCAGTTGAGAAACGGCCGACCTTAGGGTGGTTTCAATAGTGAAGACTTGCCGACTACAGCCGTCAGGAGTTGACCGTGCGTGAGACGGACAGCTTTGGCATTCCCGGTACTGCCTGAAGTAAGAATCAGCAATGCCAAATCCCTAGACGTCGCTCCGACAAGTACGTTGTTCAACGTTGGTTTCAGTCCCATAAGACCCTCTATTGTGTAGATGATAAAGCCATGACCATCTAATAAGCAAAGAGATTCATGTCGCGTGATGCAGATGGGTTTCTGAAGCATAGCGGATAATCCGCCGAGCTGTTTCTGTCGTTGATGCGGAAGGTTGCTCAGTTGAGGCAAAATGAGAGGAACGCCGCCAGCGAATAAGATCGACCAAATCCAGCAAATGGATTCTCGTTGGTCTTCCAAGTAGATAATGGCCGGCTGTTTCTTCCTGAATCCTGGGAGAGACTGCACGAGAGCTCCATATTGCCTCGCGATTTGAAGCAAACTCTGGTAAGTTAGATATGTCGGTGATGATGTGTGATCAAGATCGTAGAAGCCTATTCTACTTCGTGGCGAATAGCTGCCGACACGCAAGAGAACATCTTGCAGTGTGTCCATCGGGGATCTAGTATGAATGGGAATATTTGGTCTTGTCGACTTAGCTTCGAACGGTTTGAGTACTGGCGCTTTGGTCAACTTCCAAGAAACATCACCTGAATCACTGCAAGTGACCGAGAATTATCTATTTTAGGACGAGTGTGGAAACACACTGCCAGCCGTGAATGAGCACCTTGATCGCTACTGTGTTGGTAAGAATGTCGTGGAGAGGGGGGGCTCTCGGACGTTCGACTCTTCCACAAAGAAAATACTGTGGCCTCAGCTCCGCCGTCATCCGGAGACACTATCCAATCATCAGCGAAGAAGAGGGCACTTTTACCCTACCGTGGCTATGTCTGGGGTTGCACGAGCTCAAGCGGACAACCGTAAATATGCAGCCGAACTGAAATGCGTTACGCACAGGTTTGGGGGCAGGAAGGTGGTTGTACAAAAAGATGACAGTGAGTTAGCCGACCAGTAGACGCAGAGTAATACGTTCAGCGGTGTGAGAGTGTGCATGAGGGTTGAGGGGGCGTATGCGAAGGCCGACGGCGCTGTTTGGATATCGACCGATCGGCCTATCATGCGATTCCTGTGCTCGATTTATAAGAACTTTCAGCCAGCGATTCGATATCGCGGACCACGATTGCCGTTGAGCATATTTGCCCATAGCTCCCTCGTAACGTCCTTGGGCCCTTACATGCACCTGATTCTGTCAACATGGCAACAACCACCATGGCGTTTCCAGCTGTCGTGAATCCTGGCGATCCAGGGCGAGGGCCACTTATTATCGGTCTTTTATGGACGTTCACGATCGCAGCTGTATTTCTCGTCGCGCTGCGCTTCTTCATTCGCTGGAGATTAGGACGAATGGGATGGGGCTGGGACGACTGGCTCATGCTCATCGCCACGGTATGCCATCGCGGTATCGACTGGACTGCGTGATACTTTCTGAACTAACTTGCCTGCATGAAGATATTTCAGGTTCTGGGACAGAGCTTTCTTACCGTTTCATATCACTATGGGTTCGGAAAGCCATCGCATAGCCTGCAGATGCCTGATCAATTAACGATCATGCTAAAGTGGAACTGGGTTGGCATCGGCCCCGGCCAAGCGACGTCGATATTGGCACGGATCTCCATCACCATCTCTCTGGTCTTTCTTTTTGGAGTCCACAAGTGGCTTAAGTGGTTCCTGATTATATTCGCTGCGATACAAACGATTGTCGGCATCGTTGAAATCGTCATTACATATACGCAAGTGGTGCCCGTGTATGGGCTTTGGGACATATTCAATCCAAACGTGACGTACCGAGATCCTACAGCCTTCATTAATGTTGGGTACTTATGCCAGTGTCAGTTCAACCCTTTCGATGGGGCGACATGGACGTCATTTACACTTCTAACATCTTTCAGCTCTTTATACTTTTGCGGACCTAACTTATGTGCTTTTCCCCGTTATTATCATTTGGCGGCTCAACATGCCCACCCATCGCAAGATAGGGCTAATCATCATCATGATGGCATCCATTTTTACTATGGCCATGTCCATTATGAAGCTCGTCAACCTGCATTGGCAGGGCGGAGGCGACAGCAACATGGCAGACGCTCTGGACGCTGCTTACCTCTTGGTGCTTTACGCTGGACTTGAACAGACCTGCGTTATAATCATGGGTTGCATCCCCTCGTTGCGCGGTTTAAGGGAGCTCAATTTTTGTTGCTGGGGACGAGAAAGATTGTTACCAACAACCATCGCCGGCACCAAAAGCAGCAGGACGGCGGTTTCAAATAGCTATGTCAGTGATGTGGAACTCGCGAAACACGAAGCGATCCAAGGCGCCGGTGGCTACACCTGGCCGCGCGCGCATGATGGTGGATGCACTCTAGGCAACGCCGTTTCCCTCTCAAATCATCCAGAAAGAGGGAGCAATGAGAGCCTTGTGGCATCAGACCATATCCGCTGCACGCAGCGCTGGGCTGTAACGTACTCCAAGCCGCCAAAGAACCAAGGTTATGTAGCTTGAATGCCAATGGCTTGGCATGGGGGCTAGCAGTTTGGGCTAGATTTGACGAACTTATTGGAATAATGGAGGTGATTCAACGATTGAGCTTTTTGTAAACCGCCGAAGCCAAATTGGGCGACGTCGAAGTCAGGCGGGTATGGCTATATCGAATAAGGCGTTTAGGAAGATACTGCCACATGTGGTAACCAACAACGTTTGCAATTCAGTGAAGATTAATGGGCATGGTGGGGACAATGGCACTACCTCAAAACAAACCGTCTAATCCAAGGCCATTTCATATATATACGGCATCTATGCTCAGTCTGTAGATGTTCTGAGTATCTTTAGCAGGTGTATATGAATGAGTCAAGCTTGAATGACTATATACACCGTTAAAGTCAGCTCTCTATCAAGGCCTCATCTCGGATATAATGCTAGCCGATCGTGAGTCGGAGTGCGCTAGGAAGGCGGCTCGTATGCAGCCGCTCCCCAATTTGAACTATTGGAAACTTGTCCATTCTTTTGCATGTGGTTAAAGCCTATAGACGTACGATTACGTAGTACGCGCCAATTGCGGGACCCTTGATTGCTCTTCCAGGCTTCTCCTCTGATCGAGATTAAGAGCGGTTACCTCCTGATATCACCTTTACTATCAGGTTCCCAACGAAGAACATACACTGTATGAAGTCTTTGCACCAATTGATATCACAGTATGCCCAAGCATCTGGCTGTCTATGGAGCCATAGGCAAACAGGGCGGCTCCGTGGCTGAAGCGATTCTTCAGGATGAAAGATTGTCGAAAGAGTGCAGGATCCGCGGTGTGGCTCGGGGTTTATCCAGACCAGAGGCAACGTACTGATCTCTCGAGGGGTTGAGATGGTGCCAGCAAGTCCCCCTTCCTTGTGTATGAACGGTAATTGAGTGCTAAACTGAGGTAGACAGATCTTGGAATCGCCAAGTCGGTCGATGATGCCGTCAAGGACTCTTCAGCGATCGAAAAGCCATTGTGGAGGAGTATATTCGCTCCAACAGCAACTCACTATAACTTTGCTTTAACTATCCCAGTTCTAGGCCTAGATCAATCAACATAAGGGGGAAATAGTTTATTAAGTGGTTGACCATTTGCAATTGAATTGAGGCTAGAATTCGTTGAAGTTGATTGATCGCTACTCTACTTCTTGTTTGTTTGCATACTAGACAATATGCGATGGCGAAGACCGGATCTTGTGCTGCCTTAGTATATTGACGAATACATTGCGAAGTGTCAAGTTCAATTAAAAAAACCCGGCCTGCGTGGCTGTGATCCTCCTCTAGGCGGACTTGGAATCTTTGGATGGCGCAGGTTGCGGCGATCCCGGGCTGGCTCCCAGCTGCAGGCGGGTAAGCTGAAAGACCCAACAATGTATGGCTACAGCAGTCACTTACCAGACAAAGACCGGTAACTGGGTGGCAATCTTTCCAGCCGCAGCAATCGAACCTTGTATTGCATTTCTCGAAAAAGCCCTTGCAACCCGGCTTGTCCTCACGCTGGAATATATTGTGCTGAGGTGTAGCAAGACCGAGGCCAGCAAAGAGGATGAGGATGGCGGTTGTGGACTTCATTTTGTCTCAAGTTTGTTGTTTGGGACGACTTGGGGAAGAGCTTCAATGAGAATCAAGTGCACGTTTTGTCAGATGAAGTGATTCGTTGGTGTTCCAATGGAGTATTTGGCGAAGACGGGAGAGAGATATCTACTTATACCTAGAGTCGAAAAACGGGCCCATTCTTATGAGTTTCCGATTCGAATGTCTCGAACTTCGTGTTCTCCTTGATTCCTGCAATAGCCGACCTACAGGTCTCTCCACCTAGTTGATGTTGCTTTTCTTTCTTGAATCAGACTATCCGTTACGTAGCCGCGTGTATTCGGAGCTAGGTTGTGGGTGGTGCTGGTCCAACTCTTTAACTTCAACTGACTCGGATGTCGTGGCGACCACTTCCAAATTGAGCAAACCGCACCAACGCGCGAGCTTATCACACTAAACCTCTGTGCCATCATTGACCTAGGAGCTCATAGCATGTCTTTTTTTCCGCCCTTTGGAAGAGAGGATTATTTTTGTTGCATTCTGCGGCAGGGGACCGAAATGAGCTTGCTTACGTGCTTGACACCTCGTTCTGCCCACGCCGCGTCAATAACCGCCGAACGGGTACCATTACACAAACGTCTGGTAATTTCGATGGAGCCTAATGATCATGGGCCGTCTGATTGCACTTTGGGGCACCAGTATTCTGCCCTCGCATATAGCGTGCATTATTATGCTGGTTTCAGAGTCTTGAATTCGTGGCAAGCCTGTCCGAGCCTTCGCATGTCGAGTCGCAGTCTGGGACCCCATTATCGGCCGGCGACTATGTTCAGAACGTCCCTTGCGCTAGTCACAAAATTTTCACCCCAGGGCCACCTTTAACTATCCTCTAACATCGGTCTACATATTGCGGATCGCGGCCTATGCAGTCGGCAATTGGAAGTTGCTTCGAAGGTGCGCTCCGGGGTCGTGCTTGCTACTAGCGGTTCACATCCACCCTTTTAAACCGGTCTATGCCCATCGACTGCTTCATTTAACTAGTGAGATGCGGGTACTAACGGCATGGGTATCCTTCGCGGTTCCAGCCCGCCCGTAATATCCTATGAATCGCTAATATGTGCTAAAGGATATAGCATGGTATTTCGGCTTCCGATAGCTTGCTACGTACTGATTCTATCCAAACCGAGAGATGGAATAATAGTATATAGTGGGTATATTCGTTTCTCCTAACCGTCCCCACCTCGCGAGTCGCATCGACCCGTAACACTGGCGTAACCTAGTTAATAATTAAATTCGCAAAATTTCCAGTTCTAGCTTGAGAAGGCGCAGACTTTAGAGCATGAATGGATATATGTATTCACTCCAGCTGCGCCCTAAAGGGCCTAGACTTTTTAACGAATCACATTGCCCAGCGCCCAAGCTCTCTCTCGGCCCCCCGAAAGCTCTATACCTCTCACGCTTTACGTCCCTAACTTGTTTGAATGCTATCTCCCCGGATGTTTAATCATGGTAGAACATTGATTGCTTGCTGCTCCGGTGACCGTACTGCTGGTTGATTTTTGGTCTCGATAGCTTAAAAACGCATTCGGACAAAGGCATGACTTGCGCTAGGTTAGATTAGGTCGGGCAAGATCGAGATTGGCGGCTTTACGCAACTCCCGCGTGAACAATGCATCGACAAGCATCGACAAGCATCGGCCCGATGGTAGTAATCGTACCTGCCTGGGCGCTGGCATAATGATCAAGTGCAGGCTTGGGCGTAGCGTGAATCATCGCATACTCGCCAGGGCCGAGCCTCTAGGTTCGCTTTGAGTTTCATAAGAAGTGGCTTATGCGAATCTAACCCGGATTATTGGTTTCGAACCCCGAGTCATGCCTATTTGCGCCTTGTCATTCCCTTCGACCCTGGGGTCACTTTAGTCGTCCTATGTGCCTTTTTTATCTACCCTGTAATTAAGTAAATGCGGCAAGTGCGTATTGTGTCAAGTATGCCCTGTAAATATAGGACAGCCCTCTACTATAGCCGCCTAAATGCCCTATAAAAAGAGCATATAGGACGACTAAAGTGACCCTTGCCTCCTCCCCCTACCCTCTCCGCGACTGGTAACCTCAGCCCGCCAGCAGACAACATGGCGACACAACATCGGCAGCTTTGCAAATTGGTTAGGGTATCCGCCCATTTTAGACACGGTCCACAAGAATCTTGGTACTTTATCAGTCAGGGTGCCTGTTTTGTTTTGTGGGCTTTTATTGAAGGGCGTTGCCGGACCTAGAGACAACGTCTCGGGCTCGTTGCAACGGTGCACCGACGGTACCGATCTATATTTTCGGGATATTTTTCGACCCGCAAGTCCGATAGTACGACCCGCCATACTGTTATAACCCATATTAAAGACGTGTTATCAAGTATGCTGATGCCTCCTTGATATCCTATTGGACATGGACGTGCTTCCCTTGAGCCTCCACTTCGCCATTGTAGCTCTCGTGTCCTCTAGCGGCCATAATGATTACCTAGGCGTCGGGAGTGACCTTGAGCGCAATATTGGTCCGGAAGGTTGAGGTGCGAGAGCCACTTCAGGAGCATTTGGCACCCCCAATACGCGCGCTGCGACGAGGTCGGCTACGGAGCACCAGTTATCGCATGCCATGTTAGAGACTAAGACCTGTGTGTTCGGCCGACCAAACTGTTTAAACCAACAGATAGCTACTCTCCGTTGGCATATAAATCCGATTTCGCTAGCTTTATACAGAGATAATGGTTTTCTGACATCCTTCCGTAGCCACGAACAGCCATTATGCTTTGCTGTCATTAGTTTGGGCAATCGCCCGCTTAATGCTAGCCCAATGTTGGCAGTAGTGAACGCACTCAACCAGTAGCCACCTATAGCGTCCTTGCCTAAAATAACCATAACGTTGGACATATTGACACCAATAAGGTAACTTTGCACATACGAGGGCGTGAGTTTCGTGTGTAAAGCCCCTAGATCCGGTTCAACAAACGCCGCTGAGAAGTTGATCTGAAATAACCTGGCTTTCGACCAGTGGGAGCACGTAACCACATGCATAGAAGGACTTCCGAAGAAAGGAGGAATCTTACCTGGAGACTTCTTCCACAGTGCTGCGTAAGCTTCAACCTGATGTCTCTGTCGGCTTTCCGCAATATGATTTCGAATTTGCAGTGCAATATAACTGAGCGGCTGGCTGACAATATCGTTGGCCGATATCAACAAACATGAGAAGCCAAATGCGTCAGAGAGGCATGGGACCAACATAGCTCACAAGGTGCCGGGATGGTCATTGGTCATTGGCCGCCACTCCTACGTCCCTGACTGAGCTGCATACATGTACGAATACGTAAACTCTGGCTTAGCTACGGAGACTGGGGGTAGAATGCTATCTTCAATAGGTCTCCTTTTTTTAAGTTCTAAATAATCAGGATAACAAAAGCATTTTTGCGTCTCGTTCGAGTCTATCTAGCAGCTGTTAGAGGCACATTTTAGGCTCGGGTTGGACAGGTTGCAAGCGCATTTGCTAAACTTAATATTCCAAGTTCCAACAGAAAACTGGCGCCATATGCACGTCAACAGTCGATGCAGTCCAGACATGTAATCGCGATTGCTTTAACAGAAATGGGTGCAAGTTGCAGATGTGAAAAGGTCTGTGTTTTTTTTTCAAGCTACTTGGTCCAAATCTCTTTATGCCATACCACCTCCCCTACTCCTTCCCTCTCGCTTCCTCTCCTTCTCCCACCATTAACCACTGCCACGATTGCAGACCTCAGTGTGAACCTTTTTCATCGTGAGTCATTCTTTTTTCGTCTCCCCATGCATACTGCCATTCTATTGAGTTAATCATGGTACCCAGTTTTTCGAGGAAGCAGTCGCCTTACGCGTGCCGGCGGACCCAAGACGATGTATTATACCATTCATTCTTATGAGTATTCAGTATTCATACACTTAAAATGAATAAGCGTATGAATACAATGTTCCGCTATGAATGAGCATTCACCAAGTCTTTGAATATATGAGCTTAAGGCATCCGCAAGATTGGTCCAGCGCGCCGCGGAGCCACGGTGGTGATTGGCGTTTCACGAACGGGGATCCTACCCGGAAGGTGGCGATTCAGTGACGTGATGCTTGTAGGGAAGTTAGCCTTATTCTGCGCAATCTACTTAGCATACCCCAAGACCACCTCTTGGAAGACAAGTAGGCCTGCCAGCGGGAAAAAAAAACTCATTAATATAGTCAACTTTAGGTATTTCGCCGATAGTATACGGCGACAACGTATGCCATGCGAGCTTGACACATGGAAGCGAATTCATGCAGCTGGAGATTGAAGCCTCATCAAGGCATCTATAATTATCATTGTGTTTTAGAATTAGAGTTGGTAGACCACTTCGGTCATACGCTGAAGGCTAACAAAGTCGATATATCTTGAGACTAACAGCGTTATAACAATGCAATGCATTCCAAGTTCACCCTATGGAAAAGTCTTTTATTCGGATCGACTTAATTATATTGACGACTTCGACGAGTGCATCTTTGTTTGCTAGCTGACACGCGTAGAGGCTAATGTGACTTTTGAGACCGCCGGATTGATTCGAAACGTTGAACCCACCTTGGCACCGCCTGACAGGACGACGTGGCCGGCTCAAACACTAAAGACCTCGGAGCCGGGAAAGGCTGCCGATGTCGCATCATTCGATACAAGGGGATGGTATTCACCCTCCAAGGTAGCAAACGAGCAGCTTCAAATAACCAAGGTTCCTGCCCATCACACGGCGCCGAGTCATGCACGACCTTGTGCCCCCCTTGAATGATGCAGCAGGAGGCGTTTCGTCGAGTCAATGTGCGAGGGAACGCGGGCCGCTTGAGAGCGACATTTCCGGTATCTATATGTAGGGGGACGGGGCGGAGCAAGGTGCTTTTGTTCAAGGTGCTATCGCCCCGTAACATGAATCCATTTGAGTCCTGAGTTAAGTAGTAGAACATCCCCCCCGTCAGCCGTTTAGCTGGAGTTGAGGTCGATCGTCATAGCACAGATCAATTGGCGAGAATCTTTTTTCTCCTCAGTAGCGCCTACATCATTTCCTCGAATCCTTGGTCGACAATCGCCCTCGTTCGGATCGTCGATTCTTACTCGGCCTCGGATTAGATGGGCAACTACTTGGGTCTTGTTCGTCGCGCATCGAGCCGCTCCGCCCCGGTTCCTGCTACTATTCAATTCATACAAAGCGAGGACACTTATCCTACCCGTCCTTACCTTCGGCACTGTCCGCCTATCGACCCCATTTGCAAAGAACTCTGATGAAGGCTGCTGGAATCTTTGCGCTATGTCTGGCGACGGTGACATCCCTAGTCGCCTCGACACCTCTTCCAGCAAGTTACACACTTAAGCCTCGATGTATGAACTCCTCTATTCCTTCTTTGACTTGTCCCAACTCGGCGCACTGGCATTGACTGCGCGATTTAGCAAATGGTGGATTTGGTGTGGCCGCGGGCCCTGCGAGGCGCAGTCCTCTGACGCCCAATAAGCCCGCTCTGCATACTAGAGCGGATCGAAAAAAGAATAAGAAAAAGGACAAGAAAAAGGCGATGTCCCCGACGTCATCTCTTCCCGGTGCTCCCAAGGACGGACTCGACAATATCGGTCTCCCCGCTTCTGAAGGTGGTGCCCCGGTACCAACAAGGCTCCCCGGCTCCGGCTTCTTCACGGCGACTCCGCCGTCGCGTCCCCCCCCAGCCGGTGCACTCCCCGGCTTGCCAAGACCGGGTAGCTAACGAGGTCTGGTGCGACTGCTGCGGCTCCCCTCAGCGAGGTTAGCATACAAAAACTTGGGTAGCAATATGAGAAGCGTGGGTTCTTCGTAAGTTAAAACTGGCTCTACCATCTCACCTACCGAATAGCTAATAAATAGCAAATGTAAGTTGTTTACTTTATGAATGTAGCCCCGTTTCAGGTAGTTTATTCGAGGATAACGACAATACACGCCGGCCGGGTATTCCAGCAGGTCCGCTAAGTCATTCGTCGAGGACTTACACTCGTAAAGGGCCCTGAGTTATCAACACCATTGTCTTTACCTCTCCTGCCCTGGTCGACGTGTTTTGCATGCATCGTCGCCGCGCCTCTTTATCTATAGGGGACGTCAATATCTTGTCCCGATGAATTATAAATGCCCTATACCGCAGAAAGTCGATGGTTGATGATTCCCCCTCGGGTTTAGACTACGCATGATTCTAGGTGTTGAAAACCAAGAAACGTCAAGGTCCGGCCGGCGCGCATAGATTAGAGCTGATGTGATGTACCCTGGAGTCGATATCAACGAGTATTGCGAGCCCCTGGACAGGACCTTTCCTTAAACGTTATAGGTCCAATCCTGTATGAAGGGTTCAGCGGCGGATTTAGAGTCAAAACGGCGAAGACCGGGGATTTTCCGGACGATCCGGTGTGACTGGAGGAAGCAAAGTGGAGTCATCGTCATCATTTAACGTGCCCTTCAAGACAAAATTTTGAAAACAGCCCCTGAAACTCGCGTATCGCGGATATCCTCGCTACGGCGAAGCTGGGGACACGTCACTTATCCAACACTGGATTGGCTCCTTGCCGTCTTTTCTCATTGAGATCTCCGGTGCTCCAATCGAGCGATTGATGCTGGTTGGTTCGCGTTCTTGTTTCTGAATCTCCGACGGTCGACCAACCGCCGCGCCTTGTCTTGGGCTCTAGCCAACAGTCTGGAGCGGATCACTTTGCGGCCCTGCCCAATCCCGAGAATTTGACTGGTTCCAGGATCTGGAGGAAATCGTTCCGCCATGGGGGGCGAAACTCTGTTCATGACTCCCGAGGAGTCGGCGAGGGTGCAGAAGACGGTCCAGACCCTAAAACAAAAATGTCGGGAGCAGCAAGGCGACCCAAGAATACCGAATGACGCCAAGTCATTGATTCAGCAAGCAACCGGATCTTCACTGATGGAGGACATGGCCTCTTCCGTGTTTGGCATGGCTGCGCAAAAGAGCAGCCCGGACACCATGCCGGCCTACGCTGTTGGGTGCCCGTATTTGCCCTGCACGTTGAATGTGTCCGATCTCAAGCCCATGCACCTTTCTGAGCTCTGCATGGAGACGCATCATCGAGGGCGGCGCCTGACTCTAAGCCGTGTCTCCCCGGTGGTCAGTCTCAAAGCCTCGTCGTGGGCCGCTGTTCAGGGAGAGACTGCCGAGGACGTAGAGCGGTTAGAGGTTTTCCTGCACAAGTCAAGACATGGCTGCGAGGTGCTGGAGATGGGCTCCGTATTTATAATCAAAGAGCCTTACTATACTCTCAACAGTCAAGGTGAACCCGTTATCCGAGTCGATCACCCATCCGACCTCATCATTTCCGCCTACAGTGTCGGCCCGGAGTCGTGGCGTGACGCCAACAGCGCTTCTGCCCCCGTAACCACAAACCCTGCCGTGTGCAAGGAGCAAGGCAACGCTGCCCTCGGAAAAAAGGATTACGCACGAGCGCACGCCTGCTACTCGGAAGGCTTGAGGCTCGTTTCGGAGAATCAAGCTGCTGAAGGCACGCTGCTGAAAGATCTCCATCGCAATCGTTCACATGTCAATCTTTTACTCCAACGATTCGACGAAGCCAAGGCAGATGGACTAGCATCACTGACAAAGGGCAACAGTGAGAATGAACAAATGCTGAATGCCAAGGCCTATTATCGCGCGGGAACTGCAGCTTATAATCTTGGCCAGTTTGAGGATGCCAAGGACTTGTTCCAAAAACAGCTTGATCTCGAGCCTGACAATCGTCTAGGCCGTGCCAACCTCAAGCGGCTTCAGACGCGACTGAACGAAAAGTCTCATGGCTCTTATGACTTGAACAAGGTCGTCTCCAGCTTGAACAAAACCCAGGGCCGAGCCGATGTTGCTAGCTACAATGGCGACACAGAGGTTAAAAAGAGCCCGGGCGCCGGTCGAGGTCTTTTTGCGACTCGTGCGTTTAAGGCGGGAGAGATCGTCATGTGTGAAAAGGCATTTTGCGTTGTATGGGGTCATGAAACAGAAGCATTTTCGGCCCTTACATGTGATTTGCGCAACGACGCCCTCATCCGCGTTTTTCCTGCTGGCTTGCACAGGGCTGTCGTGCAAAAGCTTCTTAACAACCCGTCGCACGTTGAAAAGGTTTTGGACTTGTATAGCGATCACGAGGGTCTCGGAGACAAGCTCCTTCAACAGGATGGCGGCCCCGTGATTGACACATTCCAGGTACACGACATTGTCCAACGAAATGCGTTTGGCCCGGGAAAGCAGACCGAAGACGAGGATGTTACCAACGCGAGCACCGGTCTCTGGGTCCGAGCAGCATACATCAACCATTCTTGCGCCCCGAATACCAAAAAGGACTACGTGGGAGATCTCATGCTTCTTCGCGCGACTCGCAAAATCGCCAAGGGCGACGAAATCACGCACAGCTACGATGAGACCAGCGATCTCGAGGCGAGGGCCGCGGCGCTCGAGAAGACATGGGGATTTAAGTGCAAATGTGCGCTCTGTGCAGCTGAAGAAGCTGATGGACCAGACTTGCGCAAGAAGCGTCTAGCACTCGAAAACGAAGCAAGCTCGCTCATTCAGAAGGAAAGCCCATCGCAGACGAAAAAGTTGACGATCAGCAAGGCCAGACGCCTTCAGCAGGCTCTCAAGGATACCTATAATGATAAACGGTACAAAGACCTCCCACGACACGCACTTGTTGGGCTGGAGCACTGGCTACAGGCAGCCTCCAGCAGGTAAAAGTTGGATAGGCAGAGCATTCATACATGTAGCTCGGATAAATTGACGTTACTTTCATGCGCGGAGTAGCTGGAGCGAAAATGATGTCGTATTTTGCAAACGACCACAACACACAGAAGCCTGTGTCGATGTCTTCCCTGAGATACTTGATGTTCAGCTGAAGCAGCTGTTGCTGGCGGGCAACTCGCCAAAAGTCAGGGAGGGTACATGTATATGAGAATGGGCGAGAGTGGGAAGGTGTAAAAGCTCAGCCAGACCCAGCTAGACCGAGGCCGCAGCTACTTGGAAATGTTTTCTATAATTGGAAAGCTGCATAAACTTGGCCTGCGGCGTCTCCGTTACTGCGAAAATATCTATACCTTATTCTATACCCCTTCTTCCTCCTCCTCTTTAGTCTCTATCTCGTCCCGCTCTAGGACTCTCCTATATATAATCCCTTATCTGTCTTGGCCTCCCGGCGTATACTACTAACCGTACGTCCGGCGCGTCTACCCCTAGCCCTAATATATTCGTCGCTACTACTAACGTCCCTTCTTTTATCTACGTGCGTAACCTATACGCCTTGCCCTTTTACCTTATATACCTTATTATATACAGTAGCTAGAGTTATTCCTAAGAGATAAACTAAACGAGGATTTATATTAGTAGATAGAATAGGGCGTTACCAAAGTAATAAGTACTATTACGTTAGTAACAAATAATATATTATAACCAAAGTCATAGATCCAGGTTACAGCAAGCTCTCGAATCGGATGCTTTCTCACAACAGCTGCTTCTCGAAGCGAGAGCGCAACAAATTGCGACTATCTTCCCAGTGGCCGGGACCACGGGCGCCGAGCTCAGATATACCGTACAGGATGCTAAAACAAATAACACGGAAGAAGAAAAGGTCGTGGGCTTAGACAGCCCAGACTTTCAACGAGTGTAGGAGCAGCAAAACCAAGTCCGAGTCTGCGCGGGGATCCGGAAATCCAAGAAGCGGCTTGCTCGCGACTTTGCTCGCGAGATGCACGCCTGCTTTGAGGCTCAATAAGCGCGGTTTGATTGCGAGTGGTACAAAAGCCGCCATCAATTCTGGAAGGATCCTCCGTGGTCTAAACTTGATCTTACGACATTTGAATCACCCACGGCCGAAGTACGGAAGCAATACGGGCGTGAATGGCAACGCGGCTTAGCCCTTGGCCCCGCGACGTCGGATTACGTCGACTCTCTAGTCTAAAGGCTCATGGCAAAAGTCAGAACGCCGGCCGAGTGCAACTACCTCGAGGATGTGAAAGCTTGTGTCGCATGCCTAGGACGTTCGTCAGGCCCTCCATATTCACAGTGCCCCAGCGAGGTGCCGTGTTATTCGCTATTCTTGTACCGCAATGCAGGATGTAATTTCCATCACTACCATGGGGTCAACGAGAAATGCCAACTATAACCAGTGCGCTCCCCACTCGGATCTTCAAGCGTTTCAGGATCGTTCGATCACAATGCAGTTGCACAAGGGAGTGGGAGCTGTTTTTAACGAGATAACCTGTGAGTTACTTAAGATTAGGTATGGCAATTGGGATATAGATATGAATAATGACAGGCAATGTGCGCCTAGTAGGGTTGCGAAATGGCCGGGATGTGAAATTGCGCACAAAATGCGACGAGAGTATGCCATCATCATTAACGCTCCCACTCCACGTTTGAGAAGATAGTGAGTCAAGGATGACTCCAGTCCAACTTCCACGGCAGCATACTCAATGCTGCGGCATCAGGCGACTGCTGTACATTCTCAACGTATTGGATCTGCATCGGGCAGCGGATAAGCTTGAAGCACTTCCTGGGGTGAACCTGGATAAGTTCAGACTGGCTCTCTGGCTCCAAGCTCGAAAGTTCCATATGAAAAGGAGTCGACGACATGTTGACATCCATGCAGAAGAAGCAAAACCGTCTATGAATAGATTTCCTCGGGTTCAAAAAGAACTTTCTCGCCGTGAATTGTCCAGTCTCTTCGCGCAACGCATTAACCTTATTTCCCGGACACCAGGCGACTATCCCGCTTCGGCGTTTTAGTCCATCTAAATACGAGGCCGTCATTTCCAATAGCGTTTTTAGTGCATTCTCAACTGTACCAAGTTTAGAAACTGCCAACCAGTTGAGTCAACCTGGTACGAGTCGGAGTCGGCTGCGTGGGTGGGGAGGCCGAAATTGCGTCAATGGGCTGCAACTTTATCGACGACCGAGGTATGCCTTTGTCCTTCTAGAACTCTATTCTTGACATTCTATAGCATAATACATAAGTATCAATGCCTAGACGCCGCTGTTGGCTCGGATTTCACTCGAAACGTGTACCATCGACGCTCAATATCCGCTAGAAACCGACAGCCAGAATATCAACCATTCCTCAGGTATCGTCTGTCGCCATGGTTCGTCTCACATTTCTTTGCTTGGGCTTGGCGGCCTTGAGGACCACTATGGGAGCCGATGCGGATACGGCGACAGACGTCGACACCCTCCAGCAAAACCTCCAATGCGTCAATGGTCTACTGGACCGTATCAGGGCTACGCCGACCCTTCCAGCAGCCCTTCTATCGGCGTCGAGCACGATGGATTGCATTCCTTCCAGTCTATCCGAGACGGCGGCAGCATTCAAGACATCGGCTGAATCCTGGATTTCTTCGTTCCATGCTCAGGCAAGCAGCTGCAAAGCGTTTCCTTCCGCTTCACTGGCCGAGATCCCGACAAGCCTACCCGACATCACCCTATGTGCTGGAGACGCTGGAACCCAGCCCGCCAGAACTCGGTCAGTGATCAACACTGCGCCTTCAGTCACCAACACTGGTGCCACGGCCAAGTCAACACAGTCCTCCGATGCGACTGGCAGAGAGGCTGGGCTTTTCAGCAGCTTCGCGGTGGTAATCGCCGGGCTAATGATTGCCGTTTTGTGAGGAAGGAGTCGTAGGGGCCCAATGAGTAAATAGGATCTGATTCTACCTTGTAAATATGGACGTTCCTGTTTATATAACGACGAAATCCATGTCTTGCTCTTTCAAGAACTTGATCCAGTTGTCATGTTCTATCCCGATGTTATTTCGAGCCCAGATCTTGTTCAATGCGTCCATGGCCGTGTTGAGAAAACCCCAAGGACATTGGGTAAACAATAATTGGAGCTTTCCCATTGCCCAATCTCTAGTCATCGTATCCATAGAGTCAGCACCGACAACAAACGTCGGCCAAGTAATGACTTTGAGCGCTGGATCGTTTTCCGGTACGGAAGAGGCGTGTTGAACAATACCACAGGAAACCACCTTTGCTATCTTGGCGTGGCGCTCTGCGTCATATATAGACGGTATAGATCGCATGATGTATAGGATGATAGCTAGGCGGAAAGCTTCCCCCGAATTGAAGCGGGTGAGAGGGCCCGGCGCTCGGGAAGTACGGAAGTTTTCCTCGTCTCGAGCCCATGCGGAGACGTCGAAATGTTGTGCGCGCTCTATCAGATGTCGGCCTGCAGATGTTACCTTCTCCTGGTTATCAGGCTCGACTGTTATGTTGGAGAATTGTGACGCCATGTACATGATTTCGAGCATCTCGGCAGGACAGCCGTTGTAGCTGTAGGCTGCTGCTCGCTCAAGCAGATTCGAAAGAGAGCATCCCGGGAACATTGCTAATACTTGCAAGGGAGGCGTTGCCAGGAAAGTTGAGCCCATGACGAAGTACCTTGCAGCAGTCAGAGGAACAGACTCAGTCACGGTTTCGGAAAAGTGTACTTACACCATGATGTCCGAAAACAGGAGGTCACGTAAAGCCTGATTCCGGGGCGTTGCAGGAGGAAGACGCGACAAGATACCCATTGCGCCAATGAGATGGGCTCTCCAGCCCTGTTTCCCAGACTCAATGAGCTCTAACTCGGTCAAGAAGACGACTGCTGCAAGGATTAGGTCTCCCTCCGAGGATTCTATCGCCTGCACAGCATGTCGTAACAGACTGATTGCTTTATGCTTGGCAACGAGGGAGTGGTGCTGGGAGTCGGGAGGCGACTCCTGCGTACCATAACGTGCTGTTTCGCTCGGCGAAAGAATGTGGCCGCGAGATTCAACGAGGTTCGACATGTGTGTAGCTGAGACGGCCACGAGGGTGTGAAGTAAAAGTGGTTGCTCCTTTGCCATTGGAAGCAAATTAACGAATGCATTGTCCCTTATCGGCTCCAAGGGTAGCATTTCCGTACACAACCGTTCAGTGTCTTCCTTTCAGTTAGCCAACTAGAAAATACGGCATGCCTTGATGAAGGACATGGAAGTTAGCTCGTGAAGACGGGCTCTAACAACGTACAATAAGAGAGATACTTTCTGTGCAATGGCTGCAGGTCTTGGTATATTGGGTCGACCAGAACGCGGGATGGGCGATATGGTACCACACCTTCCGTGCAGGTGGTGGGCGACGGGCTCAATTGAACATCTCCAAAACAAAGGCTTTGCTTGCAAGTCATCGACTGCTTACTCGACCTATCCAGGCCTTTCGCGGATCCGTGCGACGCATGACCTGCCAGCTTGCCGCGGACCGCGATGGCACCAACCCATTTCAACAGCTTGTCGTAGCCGAGACACTCTTGACCGTTATTGAGGCATTTTCTGCAATGCGGCCGGAGGCCATCACATCGCAGTCGCCGGCGGTGACAGTTGTGGCATTTGGCGGGAGAGGTTTGCTGCATATTCCAGCATGGCAAACGGCGAGGAAGTCAGGGTAAGGAGCGGGGACGGACAGGCGAGGAGAGTCCCGCGAAGACTGGTTCCTGGATTTCCGCGGCGGAAACCAAGCCGTGGAGGCAGAGGACAGTACAGCTTATAATCCTGCATACAGTAGACCCTACATTGGACTAAGCTTGAAACGCATTGCGCGAAGTAGGTTTTGCCTAGTCTCAGAACAGCATCGTATGAGGCGTATGTGCACAGTGTATCGGCTTCAGGGGCTTTGGTCTCTAGTTGATCAACAGTTGAAGTGGTAATCGTCTGGTCTCATGACTGGCGTAGAATCGGTATGCTGTAGCCAAGAGCCAGCACTTGGGATGAAGCCGGGCAGGGAGATACATGCAATGCAGCCTTATTCATGCAATCTGAAGAAAGTGCTCGGAAACGCCCGGATCAGCGGATGACGAGTCATCAGACCACTGTGGCTACTAGCGGCCCATTGCGAGGCTGCGCCCCGGAACCTCGTGGTTAACCTTGTCTAGCATCCTATTTGATAAGTGAGATTTGGTGGATCTCGGCAGGTAAGCCGGCTCTTACGCGAGTAGATGGGACACGTACGAAGTACAATGTCTCCAGCTCATGGCTTTAACTTCCCGCGTTTCGGCTCAACTTTGAGTGTCCAGCCCCGTAGACGATCAATCGTCTCAACTCTTGGTAGTCGTCCAACAATGCGGGGAACACAGGGGTTGACTTCGCTGCTACCAAATCGCATATCATTATCGGAACACAATATACAGATGCGGTGCCTCGTGTTAGTTTCGTCATACCTGGTCTGGTAGTTGCGGCCTTCATGTTCTAAACGACCGAGATCGGTGTTCCCGTGCGAGCTGGTATATCTAACGAAAATAGCAATGACGTCCTCGTGAGCTGGTATCAGACGTGCAGCTATTCTCATGGCAAACAGCCAGATCGTCATATCATTAGTCCATCTTGCTATGCTCATGATATGTCTGCCTCCTTAGCAACATTGATGGAGGTTGACTAGGCCCATTCGAAATCGTGTTACAAGTTAAGCCCAGACTGGGCATATAATGGCAGTGTCGAGTCAGTTTACTTAGGATCCGGTTTTTAAACCGTTTTCCGCAATCCACTCCGAGCTCAGGGCACGGCCGCTAGGGCTTTTTGGGACAGTTTCGTGCCTCACCGAAATAACACCGCTGGCCAGAGAACAATTTGTCACACGGCATTCCGTAGTAAAACTAACTGTGTTAATGACCGCACTACATCTAAGTTTTCAAGAGCACACCCGGTTACTAGGTGGACAATGGCGAGTGCACGGCAAGTCATTTCGATCCTCAAAGCCTTGAATCAGTTTACCTGCCATTATGATTAGACTGCAAACTAGAGAACACTAATCAATACTGACCCTACCGCACGCGGATGTTTTCAGCAGGAGTCCCTGGCTACAGAATTCGGGCTCTATTGTAAAATGTCCGAGAATCTCGGCAAGAATTCCAATGTTCGACGGCCTCGTGCTGCGCCGTCTACGCTTCAGCTACCTTCAGCGAACCTTTCCGTCGTTATAAAAAAGAACGAGATAACTTGCCTGCTGCGAGCCCGTATCCTTCGGCTTGAAATAGAATACGCCGGCTGGGATGTGAGTCTGGCTCGTACGCAGATTAGGGGATGTTAACACATCGATTGCAGGCTGGTAGACCCACCCTCACCTTTGGATTGGACGAGACACGAATATCTGCAGCAAGTGGGATGTGGCCGAGATTAAAAATTCTAAACCTCCATTCCGTTACAACCGAGGTAAAGCCATGCGGTGCAGCGAACTAATTATAGTATTTAGATAAAAATCTAAATTATAATTAAATAGTATTTAATATAAGCTTAATTTAGTAGTAAAATTAACTATATTATTTATTACTTATTAAGCTATTAAAAGAAGTTTAGCTAAATAGCTTATTACTTTTTATAAAAGTAATAAAAGTTATAAATTAAAGTT
>KQ030526.1:96882-150276 GCA_000956045.1 Hirsutella minnesotensis 3608 | reverse complement strand
AACTTAAGTAATTAAAGTAACTTTATCTTTAATTATACTTAATAATTATAATTTTCTTTTTTAATATAGGGAAGCTTTTAAATTTACCTTATTAATACTTTGAGCTTAATTAGCTTTTAATATTCTAGCGATCTAAAAGCTTATAAGAAATAAATAAACGAAGACTTTATTATACTTTAAAAATTAATTATATATTTATTTACTTTAGTAGATCTTTAGAGATTTTTCTTTACAAATATTATAATTTTATAATAGAAAAAGAAAATTATAATATAGATTAATATAGCGTTTATTTAAAAGTAGTAGATATAATAATTTATTTAATCTACTCCTTAAGTATGTATTAATAAAATATAAGCTAAAGGGGGCATAATAGCGCTGAAGAAACGCTTGTCACGCGGTCAAGCCCCGATCCGTGTCCGTTATGTGTGGCTACGGCGATGAACGCCCAACGTCATAGATGTCAGACTATTTTCAACCTTATCGGACTATCAAAGCTTCAAGCCTCCAAAGGCCACAACAACCTCTCAGGCTCTCAAGAGCCCACAGGGTCTCACATTAGTCCACAAGGTCTTACTATAGCCCATAGAGTCTCACACAACTTTCCAAGACTAGCTATCCACAATATAAGTCTCAAGACTGTAGGCCTCAGACCTATCCACAATACGAGTCTTACACCTAGTTACGACACACGACCTAGACCTATCTATACCGATAGGAAAACCTATAGCCTTTCTTACGTACTTTAATAATTCCTTTAATATTAAATCGAGATCTTAGGTAGGGCAGGAAGTTAACAGGGTAATAATACTAATTATTAGGGAATAATAAATAGGTAGCTAGAGACGGAGGAAAAGAGGAGAGGAGACACGCGAAGATGGACAATAAGATTATAAGGAGTTATTTGCGTGCACTGTTTCTACTGCCCGATGCTTCTACTATCTCAAATTGCTACTGTTTTCTAATTCCATGCAACAAGCCTGCTCTCAAAGGCCCCTTTGGAACCAGTACCCAGTACCATGAGCGAGAGTCTGGCGACTACATACAAACAAACATCACACTGCCACAGGGTGAGTTCGGAGCAGTAACTGCATCTCCAGGCCCTGGTCAACTCGGCCTGGCCGCGTACACACTGCAGTCTGTCTTGTTGTCACGAATACCCCAAACCAATAATACTCATTCCAAGCCAATGAGCCCTCGACATGTGGGTTCTAAGGCTAAATCGAGCGACATATAAAATTCTTCCTCAATGCGTTTCCCTGCATTTTACCGCAAAGTCGCAGACCGTGATTGGTGATTGGTTTAGCTCTCTTGCACGATGCCGTCAGCCTCACAAACATATGCTGCCTCATCGTAGCACGCGGATCTCGACCGGTCACATAAAGCGAAGTATTCCCCCGTCTATAACCCATGTTTAGAGCGTGATTTCGCCTTAAGCGCTAGTCTATACGCAGCTTAGGGAAAATAGCACCCTACTTAGTAGCTAAGTCACGGACAGATCCTCGCTTAGCTTTAGATAAAAGTCTATTAAATGTAATAGTATGCGCGGAGGAGGTATCCCGCTACTTATTGACTCTATATAGCGTTGCTACGACAAAACTTTATAGTTAGATTCGGCTTTATAAAAGCGTACCTCTCCCTTTATTTCTTCTATTCCGTCTCGGGACTAGGGAACTATTTATTAGATATTGCTCTAGCCTAGCCTCCTCCGATATTAAGGCGGTATAAATTTCGGGTTCTAAATAAAATAAGGCGTAGCACGGAATTATTTATAGTCGACTACGCAACCCGATTCTAATTAGTATAATAACTAGATTAGTTCGACTTCTCGTACTTAAATCTTAATCTTCGTCGGCGCTAGATTTTTATGCCTTATTTCCATCTTCGTAAGGGTCGACCTATTAGATATTGTACTAACCGGCCCCGCGAGTTCTCCCCTCCTTTTCCTTACCCTTTCGTGCGTTTTATCTATATATCTCTAGAGGTTATCTCGACGAGTAAATTTCCGTTTACAATTAAGGAAAGGATATTAGCCCCCTTCTAAGGAAATCCTATTTTCCCCCTTCGACGTATATATAGGATAATAAACTCTAATATGGCGATATATTTCTTTTTTTATAGAAAAAAAGGAACTAACGCACCCTTTAGGATATAGGATTAAAGATCCTTACTTTAACTATCGATACTAGTTTTACTAAATTAGGAGGAACTATAATATGTAATAGTTATAGGTGCATAACTTGCCTCGCGTTAGCTTTTCTCGCTTTTCTCGACAATATCCGTCCGTTGCCCAGACACTAGGAAATGTCACGTTGACGGTCTCCGGCCTGTTCTATCGCGTACAGCGATTGGATTGACAATGGTGGAAGTGCTGCGTGCGATGTGCTCCGAGGAACGCGCGGCTACATGAGACAGCCCCTAACCGGTCTCCTGGCTCGTGTCCTTTGAAGCGGGCTAACTCCGCCAGGGGACGACATCAAGTCAGATCGAGAGACCGTAATAAAGCTCGTACCGCCAGACAAGATCGCACGTGGCAAAACTTGTCTTGGTGTGCGGGTATGTTTCCCGATACGCAAATTGCCCAACGTTGTCCCAGGTCGAAAACGTTCTCCGACCAAGGGCAGGCTTTCAATGCCAAGGACCCTGATAGGTTCGCCAGGCTTGCATCGTCATGGTACCCTGATGGCCGCGGCACCGTCAACCTTGATGGCCTATAGTCGCGCCGCAATTGCAAACCGCATCACCGCCAACGAACGGGATTACAGGAGTAATAACGACACGGTCAACAGGGTTCTCCGTACAAACCAACATGGGACCTCGAAATTCATCCAATGGCCGTTGAGGTGATTCAGTCAACATGTGTAAGCGGCCGTGGCTCTTCAAAATATACATGCCACGGCCGTCATTCTCTGGACAGTTGAGGTCTAGTCTCAGCTCAATTTCCAGCAAATCACAGATTCTCCTCCTCGCAGTAATGAAAAGAAAGAATATCGGCAAAGGGCAAAAGATGGATTCTCGTGCAAACGAGAAGCTGAGCCTGCCCGCCGAGCCCTTGCCGGTCACGTTACTGTCCGGATTTCTGGTATTAGGCCTCTCAAGCTGCTTGGATGTGAAAACAGACACTGACCACCTTGTTCATAGGGTGCTGGAAAAACAACCCTCCTGCAGCATATCCTTCGAAGCAACCACGGGTTTCGCATTGCAGTCATTGTCAATGACATTGGAGCGTAAGCTACCGTTGACCGCGCAACTGTGTCATGCTCACCCCCAATGCAGCATCAATGTCGATGCCTCTCTGATCAAAGAGACGCATCGTCTAGCCCATACCGAAGCAAAAGTGATTGCGCTACAGAATGGGTGCATATGCTGTACTCTGCGTGGCGATTTGTTGCAAGAGCTCGTTCGCGTCGCGCAACTGGAAGAATTCGACTACATTGTAATCGAGAGCAGCGGCATCAGCGAGCCCGAGCAAGTAGCAGAGACCTTTGATGAACGCCTTGCTGAGCATTTCGGTAAATTAGTCGAAAGCGGCGGCGCGGGAAATCTCGAGGCGGAGATGCTCAAATCGCTGCAGAAACTGTAGAGACACATCGTTGAATCCCAAGAAAATCTAGAGGGCTAACGCACTCCTGATAGGCAAGAATGCGGAGGTGTACAAAAGTTTGCTCGCCTCGACACCACCGTCACTGTTATTGATGCGTTCACAATGCTCAATGACTTTGATACTGCTGACCTGATTTCGGCAAGACGCGATGATGTTGAGGATGAAGACGAAAGAACGGTTTCGGACCTAATGGTGGACCAGATCGAGTTCGCCGACATCATCATACTCAACAAACTAGACATGGTGAGTATAATTGACACACACGACTGTTTGAGGCTTGGTGTACTTACAGCGGTCCAGATCAAACCTGAAACCAAGTCGCGGATCATCAACATGGTTAAAAAACTCAACCATCGAGCCAGAATCGTGGAGTCCACCTACGGGAGAGTTGATGTCAAGAAACTACTCGGCACGGGCCTTTTTAACATGGAATTGGCCCAGACAGGTTACGGCTGGCTGCAAGACTTGCACGACATAACTATTCGAGAGGTGAGTGTCTTCCTATGCTATGGGGAACAAACGTCGAATGCGCTTGCTGATGGCTTCAGGTAAACGGGCGGAATGTTTTGACACCGAAGCCCGAGACGGAAGAATACAATGTCAGTAACTTCATCTACAGCAGTTACCGGCCATTCCACCCAGGGCGGCTGTTTGGTCTCCTTCATGATAAATTCATCTTGCAGCTGGAACACCACGATGACGATGACGACGGAGATGACGATGAAGAGGAGGAGGATGATAGCGACGAAAACGATGACTCGCAGTCTAGTGAGGACACACATAAGCGAGATCAAGTTGACGTTATGACAAACGCCAGCAAAAGCCCGCCGGCCTCCGTATTTTCGAAATCTTGCTCCAGCAAGGCATCACCGCTCTCAATATCACCATCATGTGATGGAGAAAAGTCTGCGCCTCGCTCGGCGGAGGCAGAAGAACCAAGCTTTCCTGATACTCCCGCAGACGACGTTATTCTGGCCAACAGGCGAGCAGACCCTGTGCTCGTGCGCCTGTTCCGCTCCAAAGGAGAGTTTTTCCTCGCGACACGGCCCAACCGCGCAGGCGACTGGTCTCAAGCAGGTGCCATGTTGACCCTCGCTGGAGGAAGGCCTTGGTTTTGCACGCTAGATGAGGACGAATACATGACCGGCGATCAAGAGATTGATGCGCTGGTGAAACACGACATTTCCAAAGGCGGAAAATGGGGGGGCCGGCGCCAAGAGCTCGTCTTCATCGGAGAGAATCTCGACCACGTCAAACTGCAGTCGATACTTGACAAGTGCCTGCTGACTGATGAGGAGTATGGCAAGTGGCAGAAAGTCATGAGTGATGAGGCGCTGAGTGATGGAGAAAAGGAAGATGCGCTTTGCGATATCTTTGATGACGGGTTTCCGGACTGGTCGGAGATGGCAACATCAAGTTAGTTGTGCGTCCCCCTGCTGTACATATCAGGCCAGAACTCTGGACAAGAACAGCTTGTATTAGTCTTGAAGTATATGTATCATGGTTTCCATCTAACATCGGATGCGGGAAATGTTAGCTTGTTGTTGGAACATGTGGCACGAAGGCGATGCTACCCGCCATGGATATTCCATGTAATGTGTAACGTAGTCAAGACCAGGTCTACCAGCATGATTGGATGCCCCCCCGAGACTCTGAGAGGCGATTTGAGGCACCGGCGCCCATGTCCTGAGCAGCGACGCGCACCCAGTGTGACATTGCGTGTAGCGAAGGACCAACATTCGAGGCTGCAGGCATCATCACCATGTCGCTAGTCATCCAACTGCAGTCAGCACAAGACTTTCTTGAGAGGGTATCGATGCTTGAATCGTGAGGCTAAGTAAAGGTCAGTGAATAAAACGTACCTCTCCCCCTTTGACAGAATCTGGCACATTCTTTCGGCCACCTGCGCCGGTTCTAGGTATGGCATGAAAAACCCATTGACAGGCAAGTCTAGCTTCTCGAACATTTTAGTCCTGACCGGCCCCGGGAAAACGGCACTCAGCTTGACTCTTGGGTTCCCGTGCTTGTGCTTGAGTTCCGTCTGCAAGCCCTCGACCAAAGACGAGACGGCCGCCTTGCTTGCCGAGTAGCAGGCGACGCTTGCCGCGGCGCTGTAAGCCGTGACTGAAGATGTTACCAAGACTTGTCCGTGGTCGGCCTTGATCATTGCGGGTAGGAATGCCTTCATGCAAAACACGACGCCAAGGATATTGACATTAAACGTGGCGCGGATGTCGTCTTCGGGGAGATCCAGAATTGGCTCGGCTCGTAACACGCCAGCGTTGGCTACAAGAATAGTAGGCAAGCCGATGCGGGCAACTATCTTGGTGTGGGCCTCAAGCACGTTCTCAAGGGATGAGACATCGGTCTTGAAGTAGTGCGTTCGTTTGTCTATTACGCGTGAGCATCGTCGAATCCGAGCGAGGATTACAGTATCGTGATGGTCGCCGAGGCGGGCTCCCAGTACCGGATCTCCCGAAGATGGGCAACGCTGAGATGAATGTGTCACTAACCTAACTTAAACGTCGGCGGTGATGCGTCAAGTATTACCACAGTCGCCGAGAGGCTTTCCAGTCGTTTCACGAGCGCTTCTCCAATCCCGCCCGACCCCCCAGTCACCACTACTAGCTCACGCGGCCAGTCACAAGGGACCGCCGGCGACGGGTTCAGAGCTTTGCGGTTCAGAGCTCGGTTCAAGTGCAGAGTCCAAGATAGAGCAACGCAGCCAAGGGAAATGTACACCAGAGTGCCGCGAAGAGACGGGATCCCATCGCCTTTTCTGGCGATTCCCGCATGCAAAATGCCGTTGTGGAACAGGATAGCCGCTCCTGCAAAAAGCAATGACTTTATTGGATGGATCAGTGTCTTTTGAAGAACGAGGAGAATATTGTCTATCGTGATTGCCATCGCTGGGTGAGCTGTGAAAGACTCGCCTACCGGGGCTAGCGCAGTTTGCCGGCTCGAGGAAGAAACCGAGCGTTCGTCTCAACTATCCAGAGCCATGCGAGTTGACGAATTACCAGAAAAGCGTTGAATACCATTTGAGCCGGTTGCGGGCCGAAAGTGCTGAGGGGCCTGTGGGAAGCCAATGCTGTTCAAGGTTTAGGTGGGTGGGTGATGCTTGATCGGTGCTACAGGGGCGTCGCCGGAAGTAGGTTTCACTTCAGCTGGTCTGTCAGATTCGATCTCGACTTAATCGATGTGGAGATGTGGAAGAAGCGTGAGAAATTGAGTTTTGTCCCATTTCTCTATTTAAACATTTCCTTGCTTTCAGGAACAGAGGAGTCAAGTTTGACATTGTCGCTGAACTGCATGCGGCGGTCTACTCTGGAAAACACCCTGCATGTAGGCCCGACATTCCCCATGGACCAGTCGTCGAAACAGCTTAGGCGAGGCTTTTGTGCGAGCTTCGGTTAGGCTTTGACCGAGCTTCAGGGTGGCTTGAACTCATAATCCGATTGAAAAGGCCCTGTTTTCATGTAGATATCGCCCCATTGCGTACCCTGTACTTGATGTGAAACGAAAAGAGAACATGGCTTGGCAAATCTGACCAACGTCATCTCGAGACTACCTTGCTTGACTATTACACTGCCTTGCAAATTTTGAGTAATTACCTAGTGCTGTGTTTTCACCTGTTTTCACCAGACTGTACCCATGCCGGCACCAGGCCCTTCGTCGCATTAACGATGAACGGACGTATGATTGCCACGAGGTGGCGAGGAGGTTCTCGCGCAATTGCGTCCGGTATGTCTGCTATTTCAGCTCAACTGAGAATTCTGACTCGTTATTAATAACTCCATTGCAACAGAAGTTCAGTCGAGGTCATGGAAAACCTCACCTGGTAACGACGCAGCCTCACTCTTGAAGATCCCAGATCGCAGCACCTTTACGTTTTGGTTCCTATTGGCGTCGAGCTCGGCGGCATTTGTATTTTGGATTGTGGCAGCAACTTCTCTATCCAAAATACCGCTGCCGTTCCTTAGCAAGCCTCCCATCATTGTGCCTGCATCGCACCACCTTAGGTCGACCAACAGCAGCACGAGCCTTCTCCGGCAGACGAGTCCCGCCCGAAATGTCGTCACTGGAATCGAAAGGCCGTTATTAATGGACGTTTGGTTCGCCCTGAGCCTGACTGTTGCAGCAGACGCCTTTGCCGTGGTGCTCACCTTTAACGGTGCCCTCATTCGCCGATTTCACTATGCGGTCTCTCAGAGAATGATGTTTTTGGCATCCATCTTTTCCTTCTTTGTGTCGCGCTGGAATAGCCTGGAACCCAACTTCATTGTGCGATATCCACTCATCTCTGCGTCCATGGGGCTTGTCTGCTACGCGCTTTTCAGCCTGGCTCTCGACAGGTTCGAAAAGACTTCGCCGCCTGCCAGTCAAATGTCGTACTGGGGAACAGTCCACAGGTACAGCCACAACCTGGGCCTCGCCGAAACTTCATGGAAGCGCGCTGTAATTTTAGCCGCGGCTGTGACGGGCGCTGGGTTGTCCTTGACAATGACCGTGGCTCCTCCATGGTCGGCTTTGGTCCCAATATTGCATATCTTCTTCGAGGTGAGTACATTGCGAACAGCGGGTGTTGGGGTATGCAGCTCACAATACGCCATGCAGTCTATGTTTCTCTCGGCCATGAAAGCAAGGAGGACGGCACGCTATCTCGTACTCTGCTCTCCTCCTTTCTTTGCAACCATTTGTGTACACTGGGGAGTAGCACCAGTAGCCGTGGCTCCGAGACTGACTATTGCTCCTTTGTCATTCTTAACCCTCTTTCTACTTGGTCGTTTATTGTTTGACTTTCATTTGAAGACCGTCTTTCGGCATCACACTGAATTGCAATGGGTTCGTCGAGAGGTCCTCATCTCGACTCGGAGTGTTATAATTTCGAGTGCGTTTTTGCTTACGCTTGACTTTACCGGGTTGAAGATTCTTACTTGCATTAAGCCTGTCATGGTTTTGGCTTTCTTTGGCATCAACGGCGTAGGATTTCTGGCCGTGGCATCCCATAACGTTGCCTTCAAGTCTCGGCAGGCGCTTCAGGGAAATGCAGCATTAATTTAATGTCAATACTTGGCAACATTAGGGGAGATGCCCCGGACCTCAATGGAGACTACACCCTGTAATTATCTCCTCGTTTAATATGAAACTGCTTTGATCAACAGATATCCGGCAGGACCAGTTTCGTGTCTAGATGTGAAGCATTGCTTGCGTGTGGCAAATAGTTCACTGGCAACTTCCGAATAGGTCCCTCTCCTAGGACGCAGGAGTCGCCGCCCAGAAAATCCATGATTCATTTTCTCAAAGTTGAAGGATTTTTGAGCCACGCCTGCGCTAATACCATGAAGCGCTGGGCTCTGGTATTCTGCAGGCCAATGGGCTGAATGAGGTTCGCAAGATCCGAATCTTGAGGCGGCTGCCAGGAGATCCGTGGTTGGATAAGTCTCAATTAACCTTAGTAACACGGGTTTTACATGAATCCCTTTGGTCCTGTTCTAGAGATTAGCTGCCACAAGGAGCTGGTAGGGATCGTGGCCGCTTCCTGCATAAGTCGGAAACGATGGGCGTGAATAGGCGGGGTCCGATTCGACGACAGCGTTTTGACATAGTTGAGATGATAACGATCCTCTTTGGGAATAGATTTCGAGGTCTTGGATTTGACTTTGCCTTTGCATTCGCCATCATCTTTCCCGTCCTTCGATGCCTTTCGCAGCCGAGGGGGGGATTGACGCGCAGATATCCTAGTGGGCGTAGGCGAGGGGGGAGTAGGCGAACCCATCTGCCGCAAATAAGCTCAGTTTATGTAATGATACGACGCCTTGGAACCCTCCCTAAGTGTTTCCGCGCAGGATCCGGCGTTTCTTCTAGAGTTCGTAGTCAGCATTGGTTTGATTAGAATATGCGAGGTTCTGGGCTGAATTTCAATGGGGGCAACTAGGAACTACGTCATCGACTAACTCGCAACATCGTTATACTTCGTAGCTTCGAAAAGCAAATACGGCCTGTGCCAGAATGTGTTCAATGCATACGACTCAAACCGCGCAAAGCTTTGAATGTCGACATACCTACAATTGGATTCCGATACCTGTCTTTGTGAGGAAACACGTCACGTCATTTGTAAAATATGCTGACACCCTCACCGGAGGTGGGGAGGGTGTAATACAGTCCGAAGGATGTGTCTCTATGCCGTGATAATAACACGGTGATATTTCGTACTACTAACTCTGCAGTGGCTGTGCGTTGCTGCACCACGGAGCAATGTGTGCATGACCATGACTTGTTTTAGCCGTCTCCGTACACTATAGCGACGTCATGAAGAAAAACGAGGTTGGAATAGTGGTTGGCCAAGTTGCTGTTGCTTGCGCCGATTCTCGTCGCGGGCTTTCATCAGAAAACCTGCTAATTTGTTAGGACTTCTAGAGCCTGAAGCATGAATAATATGATGGAGCTCTACTTGCCATCAGGTAGCTTCTCATAGTGGAGAGATGCCCGTTCAAAAGGCGTGTCGATCATTAGGCCGTCCAATGTCTTGACCCTTGAGACTGCAACATAGCTAAGCCCAGTCTGGAAGTCACGTTCAGACAGATCGGTCACCATCTTATCCACCGTGATGCTCTGTGACTTGTGAACAGTAATGGCATATGATGCCATAAGTGGGAACTGCGTTCGTGTACAGGCGGACGTCCCAAGAAAGAAGTCTCGCTTCACCGGCAGTATGGGTACGACCTTGCGCCCATCATCCGCGGTTAGATATGATGGGCCGGTATACTTATCCATCACCATCATAATGACACATGGCGGGTCACGGTGCGTATCAGCGCCAGGCGCCCAACCGATGTCATATACTGTCCCTTGGGCCCCATTAACTAGGCCAGTAGGATGCCAGATGTTCTGCGTTAGCATGAGACGAGCACCAATGCATACAGGAAACTGGCCGGCCAGGTTGCCAGCTTGTTCAGACGTTGCCTTGTCAGCACCGTTACCAATGTTCTTCGCCATGACTTGGATTGCTGGGCGCTTGAGACGGACGAGATGCTCATAGTTGTACTCGTTAACACGGGCTTTCTTGCTATAGATACGAAGAGCAGCATCAAACGTATCTACCTCGCGCTGGCTTAGCTTGGCCTGCACACGCTGGCTCAGGAGTTTCCATGACTCTATAGATAGCTTTAGACCACGCAATTCTTCAAGCGCAAGACGAAAGCCGGCCTGGTCATCGCCCTGTTGCCGCTGGACCTTTTTCAGGAGGACAGTGTGGCTAAACGCCCTATATGTCGTCTGGCCAGAGACCTCTTGCAGGTCTTTGAGCGGCCCATCAAAGTAGAGGGGCTTGTTCGCAATCGGCGGGAGCTGGAAGAAGTCACCAACGAGGATGATACTCATGCCGCCAAAGAATTCGGCTGCCCTGGCAGGATAGACTTGGCGGAGGCGTTTGTCGATCCACGAAAGTTGACGCAGGCCTAGCATACTTTTCTCATCAATCACAAGATACCTAACGTCCCGTAGCTTCTTCTGAAGAGCATTGGCATCTGCAGGGGAGAGCTCCGTAAAAGCCCTATCCACAGGTAGCCGGAGTAGGGAGTGTAATGTTGTCCCCATGATCTGGTTGCTTGCAACGCCCGTGGGCGCAGCTCTCCATATTGGACTGGGCCCGTTACCAGCGAGCCTCTGAAGATGCGAAGACAGGACTTTGATCAGATAGGACTTGCCTGTCCCGCCACCACCGTCCACATGGAGTAGAATCTGCTCCTCGCTGCCGCATTGGAAGTGTCCAACAAATGTATCGTATACTATCCGCTGCTCTGGGTTGAGCGTATCGCGGGCCTCTAAAGGCAGGTCTTCAACATCCATATGGAGAGGATTCTGCGCAATGCGCTGGCGCCAATAATCGCCCTGAATGATTCCTGGATCAGCGTAGCGGCCGACGTGGGGTGTCCAATCGTATTGGATATCGACATCCCGTCTACCAAGGAGATCTACCATCTCTTGGCTTGGTGGGCAGTCGGGAAGCTGGCGGGCAAGCTCAAGCCAATCCTCCTCGAGAAGCTCAGGCTCGTGAAATTCTTCCTCGAACTCATCCGGATCCGGCCGACGTTCTTCAGCGTTAGGTGTGCCATAGTAATCGTCAGGATGCTGGTGGTTCGCATAACAGAATTCGGCGGCAGATGCGTACGAGACAAACTCGACACCGTTGACCTTGCGTAGTTCGTTGGGATCGCGATGTGGATGAGCAAGCATTAGCTTTACCCGACAGAAATCATCGTATTGGTGATGCTGCGGGTTCGACTTGTACCGCGGAAAGTAGTATAGCACTCGAGGCTTAGCTTGACGACTCCAACGTGCCCATTTTCTCCCATCCCTCTTGCTTGTATTCCAGTTGGCTAGGAAGTCAAGGTAGGTGAGTTCTTCGTGAAGAGAAGGGCGAGAAATGTACTTCTCATATATCCCAACGACCTCAGCGTCGTCGTCATGATCACCCTGGAGGCGAAGCGACCGGCCCTGTTGCTCGTAGGGACGGCAATCGACGGCTCTTACAACACGGGTACCCTCCTGGAGCTCGCAGTTGAGCAACACATGGCAGATCTCTTGCCCCGAGAAGTCCCTCTCAGCAAGCAGCTTGTTCATTAGACGCGAGGCAAAAGAAAGAAGTGGGTTCTGATGGGAGACATAGGGCAAGATTTGCCGCCCCAGGCTCGCATAACTCTCAGTCTGCTTCTCCATCTTACTGCAATACTTGGCTGCGTAATTAATGACGGCTTGAAGGCTGGTACAGGGGGAGATATCAATGTTGGCTAACCAGCCAATCCAAGTCCACACTGGGCGCACCATCCATCCAGAATAGGCCGTGGCAATGGCTACTTCCACGACCCTGCCACTCATACCTGTTCCAAAAATCAGTGACATTAAATTTCTGCTTGAGAACGGTATCTCTAAATAAGCCAAACCGCCTGTAGAAGTGCCAGGCTGCAATATGTGGGTTGTCCCTGAGAAGTTTGCTAGACATCCCCATTCGCTGTTGCTCGGACACCTCCTGCCAGTCTTGAAACTGGGGTAAATGTTGATAGAGGCTCCTCCAGTGCAAGTCTGCCGGGCTGAATGTAATGAAAGCACCAGGGCAGCCAAGGTTGTAGGCATAAGACTCGAGCTCTCGGCGCTTTCGGTACCAATACGGCCGTGTCCCGCGCAGCTGTGCTGTCTGGCGGTTGATCGAGTTGAGCAACTGCTGAGCTTCTGCAGATTCAGGGTTCTGGAAAGCCTCTAGTAGATCATCTCGCGTTATTAGACCCTGCCTTTGTTGGTGTTGCTTGACGAAGTAGCTGCTTTTCGCTCGTGCCTGTGCTCGCATCAGCGTGTTGAAAGCCACAAACCGGAAAGTGGGATGGCGGGCAAATCTGCCATCATGCCATCGAAGGGCGTGCTGTATGTAGTCCGCATACTTGATAGGCCGTAACCTTGGCTCAATGAAATCAGCTTGACCAAGAGGAAATAGTGTTGGAAAGGCTAGGGACAGGAGTGCCTGTGACTGGTTGAATTCGTTTATCGGTGTTCTCCGAATATCTGGCATTTCAAGCTGATGATGTTGTGTCAATTGTCGTGCAGGAAGCGGTTTATCGCGCTCTTCGCCAAGAACGTGCGAATGCAACGCTTCCATCTCTGTATCCTCTGGTAGTAGATCTGGCACTGCAGACTGGTCAACCTCATCTGGCTCAATGTCGTCATTCTCGACGTCACCCAAATCAGCTGCCAGAGGATCGGTGACTTCCACAGTAGCAACCTGATCAAGTACATCGCCATCTTCGGGTAGCACTGACATCCGCTTCTGGCAGACAGTAATATCCCGGTAGCCCGGGTGGTTATGAGACAGGAAGTCCAGCCACTGCTGAAGACAACGACGGCGTACGCGGAACTGGCGTCTAAATTGGCGGTCAAGGTGGGCGTGTTCACGCGCATTCGGAGGACGTAGCAAGATGACATCTAAATCGGGGGGTAAAAGGGGAAGTTGTCGATACACTTTGCCAACATCGCGGAGAAAGTGCACAATATGGCCACGATATTTGTATTGCTGCCCTCGAACCTGCATGACGTTCACGAACACATGAACTGGAGCAATTAGCATCTCTTCTACCTTCGTCAATTGGGGGAGGAACGCAGGGATTGAGCCAAAATCCAGCTGATTTTGGGCTGAAAAAAACCAAGGCTCATCCTCCTTTTTGTTCTTGTCCCTGGCAATGCAACGCTTGCAAATGCCATTCTTCAAGCCCATGTCAAACCATGTCTCCTGACAGCGAGTGCAGTGTTCCATTCGGTCGTTTTCCAGCTCCGTCCAGAAGTTCTCCAGGAGTTCCTTATCCCTATCACACAACGGGCAATGGGCCAGATCACCCATCCAGTCAGGGTCCGGAAGCGCGAAATCTCGACGTTCGACCGGGCGTTCGATAGCCGACTGCTGCAGCGGCACGGGTGGGCGGGATGGTCTTCCCCGGGCTGGTCTCGGCCAAATAGCACTCGATACCGGAGATTCGATCGGCGTTCCAAGCCGCACGCCTTCTTGAGAAGCAATCGAGAGACCTGGCCGGGGAGCAGTCGGCGCCGGCGCGCCTGCTCGTGTTGGCGTGTCAATTGGTGTTCCCAGTAGAGTAGGTTCTTGTGAGATAATTGGTGTATGAAGTTGCAAGTCTATCAATGGCAATCCTTCTCGACGTATTGGGGAGAACTCGGCTTGTTCTGCGGTACGCTTCGAGGCGCGTGAGGCTCGCCGGTTCCTACAGTCGAGGCAGTCAACCGTAGGTCTTCCACATAATACGGAAGACTTTTTCTTCGAAATAAATTGATCTGCCGGCTTCTCCAGGTTGCATTTCTGGCAAACATTTGTTGAATTGATAGAGTCAACCATGAGTGCGTTGGATCGCACGTACGGTTGGATGAGGAAGAGGGAGAACTGCGCGTTGGTGGCATTTGTCGTTGGCAGGCTGTAAGGGGCACGGGGCTTATTCAACCAGAAGCGTGCTGGAAACCAACTCGATCGCATTGCAGAGAAGAGATGGAGAAGATCTCGAGGAGCTGGCTAGCTAGCGACATGTAGTCGATGCTCAGGGGCAGCCTGTGAGACACTCATTTGGTGGCGTTATTGCTCGCCATCAGCCCAGTCCACACCCACGGCCCAGCCCGATCCAACGAACACAGACCGTGCACCAGGCAGACTGTCATCCAATCGGCGTTGAGTGGAGACGCATGTGGCCAATGAGAATGGAGGAATTACCGTCGAGTTATCGTCGTAATAGAAGTCCTTCGGACTGAACAAAGCAGGAGCTTTGCCAGCGGATTCTGGCCAAGTATTCGGCAGCCTGAATCAAATCTCTAGTCCCGTCTTAGTATTATTAAATGCTTGAATCTGTACAATATGTACATAGAATGCTGCAACCTGTCATGCGGAGATGTTTAATCCTGTCCGACTGTAGCTGGGCAACGACCCTTAAAGGCTCCAATCTGAGTGTGAAAATAAACACCTTGGTGGTCGTCAAAAGAAGGAAATTCTGGTGATGCCGAGTTTGCGCCAGCAGGATTCTCTTGACCCGGGTATCTCATCCAATTTGTCGAGTTCGCGGGATTGATCCAGACCTGGCCCGAGGGATGCCGAAATATGCCTCGCGCTTGCGGCGGAGCATGAGGAACCCAATCTCTGCCGTTGACGACGTAGCCACTGGAGAAGTCTTGACTTCTCAGCGAGTTTCCCTTGGTAGGCGGAAAGAGTGCATCTACACCGTCTGCGAATTGTTGGTTGCCGGTGCGAACCAGTCCGAAGTTGATAAGTCGCACCTTTGTCGATGGAGATGAATCGCGTAGCATAGCCCTGAACCAGACTCCAGCCAGCAAAGCAATGCCAGCGCCTTGCGAGTGCCCAACGACTGTGAGCTGCCCCGGATACTTGTCTAGTGCAGCCTTGACATTTTGTTCAACTTGATCTGCCGACTTGAGTAGGGCTTGCTGAAATCCCCGGAAGACCCTGGATCCGTTAGGCAGTGCACTAGCATACCGGCCATCGGGAGCGGTCGGGAGGAATTTGATGTCGTTGAGTATCGAAGTGAGTGATTTCAGGTCGGTCCCTTCATACGTAAGAACGACGCCCAGCGACTTGGACCAATAGATGATGCTTCGTTGGATCGAGCGACCATCGCCATAGCTCCAGAGAACGGTACCGTCGCCGATTCGCATGCCGTCTGGCGTCGAGTTGCAGTACGTTTGTTGTACAAGTCCAGCGGCTTGAGAGAAGTCGGACACATCTTCGGCGGGGACAGGCTGTGGAGGATCGGTGGAGGGCTTGTTAGCATCGGCAGCCGAATCGTCGGGGGCTCTTGGAACCAAAGCCAACGTCTCAGCGACGAAGACTGCTAAGAGCAATGAAGGGCGCATCGTGGTTCTAAGTAAAGAGCGAACACGGGCCTGTTATCTGGGATACACAGCACGAGGCTGGATTCAAATCATCGACGTCGAGAACGAGAGGGTTCCAAGTCTTAAATGCCAGGCCCCTTGAGAACATCACTCCACATGGCACTCGCTTGGCTCTGGCCATCTTCATCCGAGAAACTGAAACCATACTAAAATTGGATGCTAGGACCCGAGCTGGACTCTAAATTCGTCGCGAGAGGAACCCGAGGGTGTGGCACCGGCGCCCTCCAGCCTTTGCAATTGTGCGTTTTATTTCGTGGATCTTTGACGTTGCATTGGCGATGTCAAAAGGGCTTCTCCATTTCGACGTGCAGCTTTCAGCTTCATTGTCCAAGTTTACATGGCTATATCCGTCTTGGCCCGGATTGATTCCCTCTCGCACAGGCACTAAATCTCCGAGGTAAATCGCAACAATTCCCCAAAGAATGTGACTAGCGTGGAAAAGGACTACTTCATTTTTCCGTTCGAATTCCAGCTTTGCGAATACCCGGGAGTGCGGACGACAACTTGGAATGCAGGCGTCAGTTTCAGAACACATTCCGCAGCCATCCTACGCAAGACACTGCGAGATACAAATTGTATTCCGTCATTCTAATAGATAGAAAGCCTGACCCGATATGAAGCTCTTTAACACAAGTCCGGTCAACGTCCATCCAGCAGCGAAGGCCATGAGATTCTGTACAGGAATCTCGGGTCACTCCGTGGCAAAAGAGCACTTTCACTAGAGAATCTCAGAATTGCTCCATGTGTTTAGGACGAGAGCCCACGCGAGGTTCAAAGCCACGGAGGCCGCCAAGGAGGCCGCCAAATGGAGTTCTCATCACTAAACGCCATGACAATGGACCAGACTTCAGCCGACAAGTCGTTGGCGCAATTTCGCGACACGACGACCATCTTCACCGCCAGTACCGTAGCTTGAACTGTTAGAACATGTGTGCCGGACAATTGCGACGCATGATTGGGATAGCGGACATATTGCATCAACGTTGCGTGGAACAATGTAACATCGAATGGCTATGCTTCGGGGGACGTGCCTGGCGCTATCGAAAATGATTTAGCTTTTGAGAATGAGATGATGCCGATCGTACGGCGCGCACAGACTCGGGGGCTCTATGCAAACGGCCTCTAGCTTACACTTTACCAAGCATAGTGTAGGGCCGTGGAGCCCAATCCAGGTCCCCGGTGGATTTGTCCGCCTCGCTCAGACTGACACGGACCGGGTGTATGACGTCCCCGACATGGGGCCGAGTCTAAAGACGACATCGGGACTTCTAGGCGTGTCCCGTCAGCTACATATGCCGGGATCCTCGGCCGGGCCCCAAGACGTTGCGACCTCCTTGATTCCAAACAAGTTGAAGACTGACCATAGGTATTTCTTTTCTCAACTCCGACCTGGAATCCTAGTTCGAGGGCTCCATACAACAAACGACATGTATGTAGTACAGGAGGCCGAGGGGAACCCCGAATCCTCGAGGCAAAAGTTTCCGCATAGACTTATTACAAACACAATTCTGTCTTTCTCGCAATATTGACCGGCTTTCTTGCCAGCACGCCGACTTGACTCAGCATACTCGGGATGTCTCCGTGGAGATGATGACCAGGGATTGAATAGATTTACACGGAAGACTCTCAGTCCGAAAATGACCCTGGAGACAGCACCACCGAGGTGACTGCTCAGCAACTCCCATCTCCGCTTGTTCTTTGCGAAAATTGCTCGTAGCTCAGGACGTGGTTCTTAATCGAGCGAAACGTGCCGCATCAAGCTCCTCGTACTCTGCGCCGAGCTGCCCAAGACATTAAGAGGCGCCAAACAGCATGTCACCATGAAACCAAAGCCGTTGTAGACTGGATGACTGCTTGTATCCGTGTATCAGGACTACAAAGCTATTGTCAAGCGGGATAAACTCCCGTTGTGCTGTACGAACAATTGAAGAGCATTGAGGCGAGATCTTTAATCCCATTGACGATAACCCCGTTCCTTTACCTTCAAGCTTGAGGACTTAACCTACCATTTCGAGTCGTTAGATCTCGGCACCTGCCTGTTCGTAGCAAGCCCTAGGCGATTTTTTTACTGATTGATATTGGCTGATCAAGATCTTGGCCGAATGCTCGTATTTGGACCATTGGAGCAAAATATCTCTTCAGTTTGACAACCCTCAACACTACTAGGAATTCGGTATGACACTGAGCCTATGGATGTAGTGGCTGCCCCTGTAGACCTGTGCACCGCACTTAGCAAACATCATGTAGACTACTGTCTCGTATTAGCAGTGTATCCACGGCGCTCCCCTGAACTATGGCATTATTCAACTACAACGTGATAATACAGATATTAAGATACGTAATTTTCTATGGACTGCAATTATATGGGTAAGAAATTATATACCAGAATCGTCTTGCATTATTCCCTTGGTCGTTTGAAATGTGTTCCAAGCCTTGCATCCGTCATCGAGCCGTTCTCGGTCGTATAACGCGGGAATCTCACTCTTCCGCTCAACAAACTGAAGTGCAAATCCCTCAACTGCATGAAATCCAATATGGCAATGCAGGAGCCACACTCCGGGATTGTCCGTCTCAAATCCGATGACAAGATGGCCCGAACTGGGAAGCAACGCAGTATCCCTTCGAGGCGGGTTTTGCATCTTGAGACCGTTTCCTAGATACCAACCTAGACCCTGGGATAGAACGAAAAAGTCGTGACCGTGTAAGTGGATAGGATGAGGGTTCGGCAAAGGGTTGTTGATGACCAGGTAGAACATTGTGTTTGGTGTGGGCAGATCAATGATTGCCTCCTCTCTTTGGAAAGTAGCGTTACCGGCCAAGACCTTCGATGCTGTCGGGTTTCCCCACTCTGTCTTAAGAGACGTGTTGTTAAGAGTCCATTCAAAGTATTGGCCCTTTTTCAGGATAATCGCAGTCTCCGAGACTGTTTGGTCCGGACTGCGTGCATCCGCTCTGACCCACGGTACAAGCTTGGATGTGTCGTCGTCGCATCCCGGAAGGAACAGCGGAGGCAATGTTCTGGGCTCATCGGGCTTGTCGTCGTAGTGCACGATGGCTTTAATGTTGTCTCCACTGCCATTGAGCCAAGTACACAGGACCTGAGGTACGGCGCGCATCCAGAAGTTCTTCCCATTGGCGGCTTGGTTCGCCGTGACGATGATATCGTATCTTTGTCCCATAGTCAAATCAAGCACGTTTGTCGTGTAAGGGTTGATAGGGACAAAGTCGGCGGCTATGACCTTCATTTCGTGGTTGTCAATCATAAACTTAAAGTGCGTCTCAAGAGCGGCGTTGATAAGCCGCATGCGATACGACTTTCCTGCTTCAAAGCGGATATTAAGGCGTTTTCCCACGTTTCCAAAGACATTAGTGCCATTAATCAAGCCGTTTGCTTGAATAGGAGGTAGTAGGGCCGACTTATGAGCAGTTGCAAGCTCATCAGCTGTCGAATGATCCCAGTCGTTCAAGAAGACCGGCCCTAGGTCGACGTCATAGTTTGCGGTCGCCGGGCCATTGATCACGATGCCGCCGAAGACGCCTTCCCATGCTTGTAGACCAAAGTGAGAATGGTACCAAGAAGAGCCGTACTGCGTCGCCTTCCAAGTATACTTGACGGTTTCTCCTTTTGGAGTAGGACACTGTGTTACTGAGACGACGCCATCGTTTGAGTTGGTGAAATGCTGTCGGATACCGTGGAAGTGCATACTCGTGCCATTGTTCGAGGTTGTAAGCGAGTTCTTAACGTGAACAACAACTGTATCACCCCAATCGGCAAAGATTGTTGGACCCGGGATACTACCGTTGATGGCTATGGCAGAATTGAAGACTTAGTATTGTCCTGTTCTGATAGATATGTGTAGCGTCACTTACCCATGGCAGGTCGCGGAACGCCATCCAAGGCCACATTGACATTGGTTAATTCTAGCCAATACTCCCTTGTCACTCCTGTGTCTGGAGCTTCGCGGCTATAATCCGTGGCGATGGAATAGTTGCACCATTCATTTCGCGTTGATGGACTGTTTCCAGCACAGGGGCCTGGTGCGGGCTGGGGTCCCCTTGCAACAAGCGCCGATGCGGCGCGAAGCAAACAAGCTGAAAAGACTACTGCCCCAAGTTGAACCATTGTGAAGAAAGGTATCGGATTTATCGAATAAAAGAATGGCAGGGCTGGCGAGCGGTAGAGAACGTCGTGGATATAAGAGAGTGAATAAGACGCCGAAGAGACAGAAGAGTTTTACTCGTTGGGCCCGGGTATTACTTGAGAGCCATTGCAATATGACATTATAGCTTGCAGCCTTACATGAAGTCAAGTACGGAAGCGGCTCTTGTTCTTAAATAATTGACTGGGTGAGTCCGGGGCTCTCGTCAAGTTGCGAGCATGTCCCCCTTGACAATGCAGCGTTGTACAGCAACGGTCCGAGCCAACACGAAGCCCCGGCAATCTGCAAGAAGGTCCACGTCTGTGAGTTATTGGGCGTTGAAAGCCCACGTTCCGTCGCCAAGCAGCGTTGAGTGACCTAAGACGCACCCACTCGTGTCAACTGCAGCCACAGCCCTGAATAGGTGTGCTGCGGTCATTAACCCGGTGTCTCCCTTGCGGTTAGATCAGCTTTGGCTAGTACACAATCGGAATGTAACGACGGCTGTGACCGAGCATCTGTGGTAACTAAAGAACATAAAACACTATCGCGGAGCAAAGAGACGTATCCATGTGCACTTGCACAGAAGACTCGAGCGCGTTAATGTCTCTGGTAGACGTCCATTTGGTTTCCAATTACTGCGAGAGACTGCACGGCCTGACGAAGCGTAGATTGATTACCGCAGCCGATGGAAGCTAATCGCTTTCCATCAACGCCGTCGAAAATCCGATCTCGCGGGTCGCTTCGATCGGTTGCACACCCAATCATTTCTCGAGAAAGCCACCCTTTAACGTCTAACAAGGCGCCTTGAATTTAGCGCCTTACGTTAGCCTCGGAGGTGCCGTGGCGACACGATGACGTCCGTGAGCAGTCGCCGGCCTCAACTCGCCGTCTGCCTCATGGTGCAACTCCTCATTGGCCAGATATCCGCCCCTCGCGCTGCATTCTTATTTCAAATTCTCATTGAGCTCTCGCGGCATTATGGCCACTCCTGTCGATCCATGGCCTCATCTTATTGATCGACTGCTTATTGTTGCGAATGAGTTCCTTCGCCGCGGAACTTTTGGTCCTCAACAGCTGGACCCGCAATCGAGGCGAATCCTCAAGAAATAATCAGACTCAATCATCACTTCGTCAATCCCCTTGTGGTTTATCTTTCTATGCCGAGGGTCTTACAATGGCTTGCACTGTTCTCCCAACTCGTGGATGAAATGACGTGCGTTAGGCAAGTATATTCGTGCATGTACGCGCCATGAGTATACGTCGAGTAAGATAAGACGAAGAACACATTCAAATGCCATAAATAGATACTTTATGGAATATTGGTAATTCCTTAACGTCTGCCTGCTTCTATTAGACTCTGCGCTCCACTAAGTATGTGTAGGACCGGAATTATAGATGCTATTCAGCATCGCATTGTCGATAAGTGCATCCCAAGGTCTGTCAGTTGATATGTCGAGACCTGAGACTGTCGCATGTAGAATGTCTCGTATTGTTTCATCTCATGGAGAGTTGGTTTGGTAGCATTGTCAAGGCTTAGAGCGGATGTTCCTTGTTGAGAGCAGGTTAAGGCCCCGGTGTCGCCATGCACTGCAGCGCGAATGCTCGACATGTTGATTCTAGTCCAGTGTAGGGCATCTCTACTCACGCAAGTGGTTCTTGCTTCAGCCCGAAGCATGTCACACTGAAGAGACTGACTCACCTCGCAAACGTACCTCTTTTTTATGTGTCTTGGTATTGGGGTTTTGCCACGTCGGCCAATCATCATCGCATCATCTAAATGCAGTCTTATCCACCGTAAACTGATGCCATGCGTCGTTGGTTTCAACATCGCCCAGAGCTTTCCAGACAACCTCCTAAAAGCAGCCAGATATAGGACTAGGTAGTCCTGGGAGGGGCTAGGCGTCTCTTATTATGGATAAGCTACTAGAGCATATCTTTGTAGATTGGCATTAATTAGAAGCTCACTAGAATTAGAGGAATTTAGGACTCCGTTCTATAAGAAAAAACGATACAGGAAGCGCTAGGCGACGCTCGTAGCCGGGCTTAGGTATAGTATTCTTCTTCTCTATCCTCCGAGAATAATTAGTATTATGTAAATTACCTAACCCCTATACTAGATGTTTATAGTTTTATTAATAAATACTGGAGAAGGAATACTGCCGTTAGTTTACTATACCTCGAAAGGCTGGCCGAGTTGATATGCTCCTCGTGCCTAGATTTAATAAGGATGCTTTAGATTCTTAATCTTGTAGCAAAACGTCTTGCAGAGGATGATATATATAGCTGCTTGGGAGGGCAGCGACATATTATCGAGGTTAAAGGTTGCCGCGATAGAGGCTCTGACAATTAACTAGTTCGGGTAAAGCTGACACTTAATACATCCCAATCTCTCCTGCGTGTCGTTGGTAAGCGAAAGCAGATATAACTATAAGGTCTTGTATAAACATGCGTAGATATATCCAATCTATACTTTAATATCTATATTATTGCCTGTTTATATAATTTATTTAAGGGTGGTCGTCACTTCTGTAATGGTCTTAGCTAAGTATACTAACAACTAGCTAGGGAACTACTTCGAGTATATACAGCCTAAAGAAGAAAAGGAAATAGAGTACGAAGAGGGGACGCTAAGAAACTTATCGCACGCCAAATCTAGGGTACTGGTGGGAACGTAGTTGTGCCTTAAGGAGAAGGCAAAGGAAGCTATCTAGGCTATAGCTATGTGATGTGCTAATGGTGTGTATCCCTGTAAGTGTCTTAGGCAAGCTACGTTAGTGCCGTGACAAGTTGCCATACACCTCGTATCGTCGCACGGGTTGTTTCGTTGAGTCCTATCAACGAACCTGTCTTTTACTGGTTCTAGTTGTCAAATGCAATGGAATTTGGCAGTGGTGGGCATGAATTCCACGCCAGCCTGAAACTGTCGGATAACTCTGCATCTGTTCATGAGCATGCTAGAGTCTGTAACGGGCTGAGCCCGGTAATGGCTTCGCGTGCACTCTCGCCTTGAGCTGAGGAAGGACGGATCGCGGCGTCCCTCAACGTCAAGTCTCGGTCGCGCCTCTAGACCTGGAGTACTGCAACCGATCAGCATGGGACATCTTGCAGAGTAGAGAATAAAGCCAACATGGGAGGCACGCTGATTGCAACAACCTAGGCAGCTCCTGGTATACCTATCGTGCTTACTTCTGCCAGAAAGTCATCGTCTGGTTTCTCCGCGCCACAGCGAATGCACACTATGGCAACAGCGTCACCTTGAAGCCCTCGATGCCCAGTCACAGGCATTTTCTTTTCTTTTTTTGTAAGTGAAAGCAGAGGTGTGCGACGTGTTTTGCTGGCCATATGCCATGTCTGCTTGTCTTCAATTTTGCTGCACACAGCAGCGGTGGCAGTAGAAATATGATTTTGGGGGATGCCTTTGATACCCAGGGCTACATAGCCAATCTGGCTGACGCGGCCTGGCGCGGGCTAGAATAGGCAAAGCGTGGGTTTTGCTGTTCGATTGGAGATATACTACTATGCGATTAGCAATACTCTTTGTTAAAGGGGTCAGGAGCGAAAGGGGGTAGTAACATGAGCTCAAAACTACGCGACTCAGTTGCTGCGAAAGTATAGTTTGACAATGCAACAGAAGTACAGAGACTCGGATGTTGTTGGTCGTAGACACGTCGTGTAGGCTTCCAATGTCTACGGACTTGGTTCTGCGTCATCTCTCGGCTCTTTCGTACAGGAGTTCATGGTCCAGACTAAATCATGTCACTCTCTTATGCGAAAGTGCAGAACTCTGGTCTGCGGAATGCGAACGAATGGGAGAGCTCAAACTGAAGAGTGCCAACGATAGCTTACGGTAGAACGTTACGCGGCGCCAATCACGGATATCGGCAGATCGAGACTCGTTTGACAGCAAGAGCTGAATGGTTCACATCCGGACAGTCGAGAATCCGAGGACGTGAGGTACTACATGTGATCAAGGTCACGCAGAGACCACGACCTACTAAGCCTCTACCCGAGCGTTGCTATCGTCGGCGACTCCACCGTCCTGTCCTTCGACGTGTCAAGAAAAGCTTATCTCATAGTGAGATGACAACGGCCAACGGCACATATCCAAGGAAACGGAGCAATGATGATGCCAAAGATTCTACTTAAGCTTATTGCACCCTGACTGCCACCGGACAATAATCCTTGATGTGTGTTTAGACGTTTGCTCAAAAAGTTCTCGAGAATGGTTGGGCACTAAGACGGCGTCCTGTTTGAGAACCGAGGGCTTGGACGGAGCCCCGCGAGGCCATACAGCTAGAGTCCTCCAAGTCGGGACTCGGCTTCGAGACCACCAAGCTTCCAACACGAACGACGGAGAGGTTATGAAGCCGTCGCTTTCAAGCACCCCTTCAACACATGAATTTAGACGTGAGGGCTTGAGTTATGTATTGTCCAAGTGAGGAGAAGTATCGAGGTGGCTCACAAGTTCCGAAGCACATCCGATTCTGAGATAAAAGACTCAAATCCCACAAACTTCACAATCGATCAACCGTCAAGGGCTCTTCAAGCGAACATTCTCTCTAGCTTCCATTAGGGACCTACTAAGCTTTCGAGAGAAGGATCAACTCTTTTTCACCACCATTATGTTTCACCTGATCCTCTATCTCGGCTCCATTAACTCCCTAGTCCTGAGTTCGCCTATGGATAACAACCGTTACTTTGGCTGCAATAAATATGTCCTGGTCCCTTCAAAAGCCACGCTTGAACCTCAACGTCCCTCTCTTGGGTTCCGCGGCATGATATAACAAACACTCGCCAATGTGACCGGCGGAACCGAGTACGATGTGATCTATCCTGCAGCTGCAGACGTTACGCAATCACTGAACATTGAAAGAACATAACTTGTCCCAGTCAAACAGTAGCACAGTGCCTTGGACAGTGGTTCGTGGGTTTGTGGCCACTCTCAACGTTCAATTACATTGAGGCCAGCTGGCATGACGACACACGACGGGGGCGATAGATGGAATCTGTGCTTTGTGATCATTTCAGGGCGGATCATTTCGAGCAACATCACAGGATATTTGATGGACACAACATGAAAGAATCACTGGAGATGAAGGACTTTGAAGGGTATGATGACTGTCAATTAATTGCCGCAGGATGTCTTTGGCTCTATATGGCGTCGAGGTCATAACTGCTACACATGATTTCCGGAGCCTCTATGTAGAGAAACATTGTTCAAAAACTATACGGATGAGTTGATAACTCAATATTCCTGCCGCAGAGCCCTCGAAACTGGCTATGGCATTAGCCCCATATGTTCAGAAAGGCAGGTCCCGAATAGCTCACATGTATTGTCAACGACTCCATGCTGGTCAAGACTTTATTTCTTGGGAGGCTTAGCACCGCCAGCGCCGCCAGCGAGGCCGCCGAGGCCGCCGCCGCCGAGCAAGCTAGCAATGGCATCACCGGGCCCGTTGAGAATGGCATCGCCGGCACCGAAAAGGCCGGCGGTGGCGCTTTGAAGAGGACCGCCTGCACCACCGAGCAAGCCTGCACCGGGGGCACCGCCCAGGTTCATCTCTCTCTTCATATTGGTGGGGGCCGCATAAGCAAGCGAGGCCGAGGCGGCGAGGAGAACGGAGATGAAGGTCTTCATGTTGGAAGTGGGTAGATTTAAACGGAGCTGATTATTAGAGGAATGTAGCGATTGTGGTAGGCTTATTGTGTCGTAAAAGAAGGTGCAACTGAATTAAGATTGTAGATGATGATGAGGAGAGAAGAAACAAGCTGGCGGCCGACGAGTATTATATACTCGTCGACTACGTCTGCCATCATCGATAAAAGAACAAAGTCCCGTCTGATGAACCAGCCGAGGAAAGAGACTTTCCACGCCAAACAACACAATCCCATGCCTGGCATCAGCCACCCGACGAACTCTGCTGTACTCCTCGTCCTTCCCCCCCTTTCAAAGCGCCCCCTCATACACCAAATGTATCGGGGCAACAAACAGCCCATCCACGAATGGTTTGGGCCAGGGGCAGCACTGGAAAGCCTGCCACACGTCAGTCGGGCGACAGCCGCATCTCTGCTGTCGAGAGTTAGCCTCGTCTCCCCCAGGGGCGCTTCACGAGCTCGATGGCGGCCTCCGCCTCCACGATTCGCGGCCCCCTTTCCTCATGTATACGAGGATTAGTCCAAGTCCAGTCAGCAGCCTGATTGGCTTTGCGCAGCATGGTGTCCGCCGACGTTCCTGGATAACGGGGACGAGCGTTGCGTTTGGGCCCTTCATGTTTGTGCCAGTCCCCTTTGGGCACTGCCGCCCGAGGGTCGGTTTCAGGCCGGTCTAACCAGACAAGGGATTGTCGACAGCGAACAGACCGAAGACCAGCGGCAATAGAAACGGTGGCCATGCGCCATCGCGGCTGGGTTTCTAAAGTTTAACTTAGTCCTTCCCTGGGCAAGCGGCCGAGGAACCCGTGTAGTCTTGGATCACCGGCCGCTAGAGGCTTGGCCGAGTCTCGACTCAGCTCCGGTCGCTCTCGCAGACCTACCGCACTTTGAGATAAAATGAAGACGCCTGTAGACGAGCTTGTGGAAATTGCCCCGTCCGTGCGTGCTCTCCTCTATTGACCTGGCTACTCCGCTGGCCCGGTTATCCTGCTTGTTGTGTCCAGCTCAATCATCAATCTCCGCAACGCCATTATAGAGTCTCCCGGCAATGAGTCGCCGGCACCTCGTCGACGGGCTGCCGGTAGTGAGTTGTCGGCACCTCGTCGGCAGGCGGCTGCCGGCTGTGCAGGTGCGCCATGCCGCAGCCTCGGACCCGTTCATCCACCTCCCTCTTCACGAACCGCGGCCTGCCCTGAGGTGGAAGAGGTTTCAGCCCCCTTCTCTGACGACTCCCTGCTCACAACGTAGAGGCGGACCGGGGCCCATTTCATCACCGATTTGTCTAGCTGCAACTGAGCGTCGGTGGCCTCGGGGTTCCCAGGGGAAATCTGCCATCGATGGCTAAGTCTACTCTTCGTGGTCACAGCAATCTCGTTGAGATATATAACCCTTCATGGAGCCTTGATTGACCTTCCCTCCATTCCATCATCAATTTGCTCACACCTCATCTCTAATATCAAAGCCCATCACCGTCGACAATCGTTTTACATTAATTTACGAGTGCACCGTGCTCTCAGCATTTCCGATAGTCCTTCGACATTCTGCTTCCAATACACTTATACGCGGTTTACTTAATAACCTAGTCTTCATAATGTATTACGCCATTGTCTACTCTGCCCTGGTGGCTGGTGCTTCGGCTCACGGTCTCATCCGTTCCGTTGAGGGTGCCAACGGTGTTTCCATGCCTGGACTCAGTGGTGAGTTGAACTCCATGGAATCTCGGAGAATCACTTATTGACCTTCACATGCAGTCACCGATGGTACTCCTCGTGACTGCGTCGTCAACGCATGTGGTGCGCAGGCCGACACCGCCATCATTCGTGATGCTGAGATCAAAAGCGGTGCCGCTCCTCCTCTGGGCAAGACCCAGGGCAACGGTCCTGTCAATGCCGAGGCCGTCATCGCCGCCTTCATGTCCAAGGCTCCGGCTCCCACAAACAAGGGCCCGGCCAGCGGCGTCGGTGTTGAGGACGATCTTAGCGGCCTCCAGAAGCTCCCCATGCAGCGTCGTGAGGAGCAGCGTGCGGAGCGCCGCGAAAATCACAAGCGACAGATGATGAACCTCTTCAACCTTCCCATCATTGGTGTTGCCGGCATTGGCGGGCAGAGGAACACTTACCCGACTGAGACCATGGTCCAGGACATGTCCGGCCAGGGCGGTCAGAAGGGTCTTCCCACCTCCGATGACAAGGGCCAGATTTCCATGGTTTACCGCCAGGTATGCACCCCGTAGATGAGGACCTTCGTCGGACAAATCGGCTGACTTGCTCTACCCTAGATCAACCAAGACGGTGCCGGTCCTTTGACCGCCGCCATCGACCCCAGCTCTGGTGGCACCGACCCCAACGCCTTCCAGACCGCCAGGGTCGTCCAGGACGTCCCCGGCTCTGGCATCTCTGGCCTGTCCATCGCCACCAACACGGATTACCCCGTCAAGGTCCAGATGCCCGATGGCATGACGTGCACGGGCAAGGTCGGCGGTGCCAGCAACGTTTGCATTGTTCGCGTCCGCAACCAAGCTCTGGCTGGCCCCTTTGGCGGTGCCGGCGCCTTCACTCAGAGCCCGGCTGCTCACAAGCGAGCCCTGGAGTACCGTCTCAAGAAGCGTTTCGAGTTCGGCAACTAAGTCATTCCATCACTTCCCGTTTCCATAGAAGCTTTTCGAAATTTTGAGAATGAGCTTTGAGGTCTCAATGTCAGGCCATGAATAATATAGAGACGGATTCGCGCATTTGATGAACATGAGATTGAGCAAGCATTAGCAGACTTTTTAATACTACCCTAGCATTCACTGCAGATGCTGTTTGTTCCGGGCTTTCGTATTTACACTTCATCTTGCTTGTACACGTAGCCGACAGCTCCGAGGCTGTCCATAGCATTCACCACTGCTCGGCTCATTGGATAGAGCTTGACAGCTACAGATCATTTTCCTGCTTCGAGCATACTTGCTAGATCATCAACTTCTACAGAATTTTAACGTCATAGACGGTGTAAACTTGAACTGGCGATGTCACGGTAGCTGTCAAACGTCTCTTGTTACCATCAATCACCTCTTGTCACTAGCAATTACTGATCCCATGTCTCTTGCTCACCAAAATAGAGCAGAGGCTAGTTCACTCTTTAATTAAAAGGAGCTCAAGCCGCGTTCCGCATCTGACTGATACAAGTGTGAGACGACACCGGGCCCTCGCGCGAAACTGAGTCAAGACCGCGCTGTTCCCCCGCATGCAAGAGATCCGGGCACGATCTGCCGCGGCCCGCCGGCCGATCGCATGTTTCCGCCATCGCAGGGTTGTGTCGCAAAGCTGACCAAATCCACACTAGGGATCTGCCGTTCGATCGCTCGTGCCAGTAACAAGACGCCACTAATTGGCGAAGACCCTAGCCGCATTTGTCCTTAAACGTCTAGTGGATGACGCATTAACTGCTGCCAGGGTTTGAGACATCGATCGAAGCTTGGGTGATGGCAGGTCAACGCGGCAAATCGGTTAGCGAGACGTGAAGCGAACAAATCTTTTGAGAGGTGCAAAAGGTTTCTCCAAAAATCTATTGATGCGTTGAAGCCTTTGGTTGGAAAAAGATGTGAACCTTCATAGCATGATCATTACATGTATGCTTGGCTGCGGGTTCCACGGCTGAACCACAACTGCTTGTCTTCAACCCGGCAATGTGCCCGGTCATGAAACTTCGAAGCGTAAATGTAATTTGATTCCGTTCGATATACCCTATAAATTTGGAGGCCTGACCATGGAAACACAGCTTCAAGGACGAGCCATACGCGCTTAGTGTCCAAAGGAAATAATAGATGCAAGTCAACTCATCGACGTTTTTGCCTACCGCATCTTCTAAGACATTCTATTTGCAGACTCTAGTCAGTCGGCGACTCAATCGGGAAACCCATTTTATGTATCTCCCGGACTCGGTCACTTGCCACTGGATCCTCAAAATAGATAATCGCATTTCCCGAGCATAGTTTTCGCATATCAGACGTGGATAGAGATATTATCGAGGTCAAGATGGAACCACCCAGGACCTCGGCTTCTGGGGGCAGGTATAAATTTTCCAGACAATTGGGGGATGATGGGTAGCAACAGCCACGTGCCATTTCGAGGGCCGCGGAAGGCCGGGAGCCGAATATTCCGAATTGTTGGTTGTACGTGGCATTGAAATTCTCTGCTGTGGTTCTTATCTCAACCTGAATGCCACAAGCCAAAATCCTTCGGCTGTGTCGCTCAAGTAATTCCTCCTTTTAAACGACAAGGCCGCTGGGTCTTCCCATCTGTTCCCCTCCGCGTCCAAGACCGGCTTCGAAATGGCAGACGAGCCAATACAAAGCTGGAAGACTCACGAGCGAGAGTACCGCATCTATCCCGACAGATTTTACAAGCGAAGCCTTCGCTCCAGCGAATATCAGCTGGACTTCCGAGGCAACCTATACGTCCCTCCTCTAGGCTATGAGCGGCTCCAAAACGAGGCTGCATGTCTGCAGTTCATTTCGAAAAATACCGACATTCCGGTTCCCGAAGTTCTCGAAGCGTTCGATGATAACGGGTCTTTTGTGCTCATAACGAAGTGGCTTCCTGGTGTCCCCATGAAACAGCTGTCCTCTGACGCTCACGTCGTTATCATGAAAGAAGTGGAACGCCATCTTGAAACTCTCCGGGCCCTTGGGTCAAATCACACGGGAGGTCCTTCTGGGATCCTCTGCCCTCCTCTACGGGCGACCCAATATTTCCCAAGGGACAATGTTTGGTCAGCGGCCCAAGTGCCAGGCTTCGATCTAGTGTTCTGTCATTGCGATCTATCACAGTCCAACATTATCGTTGATCCTGTAACTCTCAAGATCGAAGGCATAATCGACTGGGAGTACGGAGGTTATTGGCCGGAGTTCTTTGAAAGCCCATACTTCCGCGATCCACGACCTTCAGGCGCTCAATTTAGAGACCCCACGGAGAATGCCCGGCTTGTGGATTTCCTTCGCACTCAATCTTGTAAAATAGATGCAAGCGCGCAAAATAACTGCTCTTGATGCAACAAGCAGATCACTGAGTTGCCGAACCTGGTGGTTGCTAGTTACACTCCATATTTCTCCCGTGCCAATGTCTTTAAAGCTTCATTGTGAGCACTTCATGTGCAGAGACATGGTGCTTGTCCCATCCTTTCGACTGGAATCAGAGAGGAAGGGGGCAGGCCTGTTTAGACGTTAGAAGAGGCAGACGAGGTTCGTCGCAGCAGCAACAAATATGCTCACCTCTTCTGAATCCGTATGCGGTGCGTTGGTCCCACAAAGTGGACAACTCGTCTGGGTGCTGGAGATACTCTTCCTGCACTTTTTGCATGGGACGATCTCGCTGGGGTCACGAGGCACTCAAGGAGCACCGAGAAAAATCTGCGAGAGGCGCATGCTGGCAACTTTTCTAGCCGCCCCGTATCCACGTTTGGATACGAAAGAGCCGGGGTAAAGATAACCGGAGCGTAGGGGAAACTCTTAACGCGTACCTATAGGAGGTATTAACTTTAATATCTCCCTATCTAGATCGTTATTCGCGATATTAAGAGCCTATCTACCGCAAAAGCCGAATCCGAGGTTTTTAAAATCGGGTTAATCCTTCTAGCTCCTATAGTAAATATAGGGAGGCCGTTATATCGAGATTAAGTAGTCCTACTCTAATAAGGGGGGTTTAGCGTTATAACGATACGCGCGATACTCTATCCTTATCTTGGGCTTAGATAATCTTAGCCGGGCTTTAGACTATTCCCGACGCAATTTAAACTAATAAGTCTTATAAAGATAGATATATAAGATAAATAAGTACCTAGTTCTTACTATAAAGGTTCGAAATTCTTAATCTCCTAAGACTTACTACTTACTATATTAGTTAAATACTTATAAGTTTAGATATTGCTAAAGAATAGAGTACTATTAATTCCTAATCGCGTTTAGATCGTATACTATGCACGCAAAAATCGGCGATCGCTAAATCACGTAAAGAATCCAATCCGCCAAAATGGAAACCTAGATCCAGATCGACAGATGCTCGGCATCATAGGATCCGACTGAAACCCCAAAATTGGAATGATTTTCCCATCATTCCTCTTGTCTCCGGGCGGAGTCGGTGTCGTCACAGGTGTCACCATTCCCACATCACACCCCTTCCCCTTTTTTGCTCGATGCGTGCTATGAGCAATTACGACGAGGGCTCGACGACAGGGCCTTTACTAGTCGCGATTTGGTAGTCGCACATCAAGCGCGAGTTGCCGAAGTCAACGAGCGATTGCATGCTATTGCTGAGATCAATCCGGACGCTTTCAAGATTGCTCGGGAAACGGATGCCCTACTGACGACGGCGCGACAATATGCGACTGACAAACCCTCCCGGGCTCATAAACTGTTTAACACGCTATCTTGACCCTTACCCCGACCCCCTCCTCCGGTCACCAGCAGCCGGCCGAGCTTCAACTCTAGTGGTGAACTCCATACAACGGCGCTAGCTTTGCACTATCCCCGCGCCCGTCGACGACCCGAGTGCGCTCCAGCATTCCACGACAAGGCTTAGCGGTTACCTATGCGCCTCCCTATCCTTCCTCTTACACTCCTCCTCCGTATGCTTCGCCGCCTCAAACTTTAGACAGGTCTTCTCCCTATGCTCCGCAGCATGCTTTAGCGTGATCGACGGCGTATTCTTTTGATGCTTAAACCCATCCTCCGACGTCTTCGCATTGGTACAATGAGTCTCCGCATTCATCTTCTCTACCGTGACCGCATGATGAAACGCGGTCGTACACTTTAGCGTTGAAACGTTACTGGTACCGCTTTTCTTCGTCGCGTGATAAGCAGCCTCATGCGCAGCCTCATTACTCGTATAACTGAACGGAGCAAAGCGATCTCCTTCGCCTGTATTTGATGAACAATCATGATCACTTATCCGACATTTGTGTTGATGACACCTCCGAGTGGTGTCACCCCTGCAATTGCTCACCGAAGTAGGTGGGGGTGGCATCTTACACTCGCCATCCTGTGTGCATGCTTTGCAATGAAGCCATCGGGAGTATTCCGGACATGGACCAAATCCAGGATTACCAACCGATACTCGAGCTAAACCGAGCTCTGCAATAAAAGCAAGCAACAAAATTAGGAATTTCATTTTGGCTATGACCGCTATTTGTATTATTGTACCTTTTCGCGAATACCGATTTGTGAAGTTTCCTAAAGAATTTTGGATATTAAGTAGTTTGAGAGCAGGCTTGCTGCATGGGATTGGAAAATAGTAGTAATTTGCGATAGTCGAAGCGTCAGGCAGTAGAAACAGTGCACGCAAAAAATAGGCTTATAAAGATACCTTATTTGTATTCTTTTCTTTGTATAAGTCTTCAATCTTCCCTCCGTCTCTAGCTACCTATTTATTATTTCCTAGTAGCTAGTATTATTACCCTATTAAATTTCTATCGTAACTAAGATCTCGATTTAATATCAAAGGAATTATTAGAATACGTAAGAAAGGCTATAGGTTTTACTATCCGTATAGATATGTCTAACCTATATGTCATAGCTGTATGTATGACTCGTGTTATGGATAGATCTGAGTCCTATATAGTAGATAGTCTTTAGACTTGTGTTGTAGATAGCTAGTCTTGGAAGGTTGTGTAAGACTGTGTGGGCTATAGCGAGACCTTGTGGGCTAACGTAAGACCCTTTGGGCTGTTAAGAGCCTTGTGAGCTCTTAGCCTTGTGGGCTATTGTGACCCTTAGAGGCTTAAAGGTCTAATAGTCTAAATACGCGGTTCTTCCGTCCCAAATCGCACCGCTTACCAACGAAAATACGCCATTGCGAGACGCTGCCCATCACGCAGCACAGTGACTGTTGGAGTAGTGTCAATTACATGAGAGAGCGAAGATCTAGCTCCGTCACCAGTCGCTTTAGGCCTTGTGAAGTTAGACAATATCTCAGAACATAGAGGCTCCTTTCCTTGTTGCGTCCTACGAAGTATGCGACGATAGCACCGCCCTCGTTGCTGCCATCATCACAGGCAATGTCAGGTCATTGAACAGAAGTGTGCGCCTTATGGTGGATCACACGAGTTGTACGGCGTGGACTGCCCGAAACGGCCGCCGGGCAATAGGGCATGAGCCTCCGCATCCTGCAGTTTAATGTTAGGAGCATGATGCAGTGCTGTTGAGCCTGATGAACGACACAGAAGTCAATCAACCAACAAGAACAGTGCCGTCAATCCAACGCAAGCCATGTTGAATTGCTGGCTTATTCAGCAGACTGACTATTGCGTTGATTGAGTTGCCGTTACGGCGGCTGAGTGTTTGCCAGCTGAACCTGCCTTTTACACAGTTTCCAAACTCTTCTGGCCCTTATAAATCACCAGGCACTGCCGGCGAGACCAAATCCATTCCAGCGTTCCATCGCAGAATAATTGTAATAAGAGATGGCTATCCCTCTCCACTTCAGATCGAGCCGTTCCAAGCGCCATGGCGTAAGGATACTTACCGTCCATCCTTCCGAAAGCAAGGAACCATGGATGCGCCTCGCGAACAGCGATTGAAGGGCCCAGAGAGTCCAATCTTACTTGCCCAACACTTCCCCGATGCCCGTCCGAGAAAAGCAGGAGCATGCCGGAAATACCTCCACTATCCTTTATCAGACAAGGGATAATATTCACTAAGCCTTCAAGACGATGCGAAGAGAAAAAGAAATCCTCCGTAGCGATGTATACTCTATTGGGAGACGGCTGAGGGCAGGAGAAAGTAGGATTCCCTACCGTTGGGACATCACTCGCGAAAGCTAGAGCATTGATACCATCGTCTGACTCCTCGAAGAAAATGCGACTAGATTGTCGACTGAATCGTTCGACCAACGAAAATGGCCTGCGGGGCGATAAATGCTTCAAATAGGCTCCTGCGATGAAAGTGCGACCCTTGCTTGTCTTGAACTTTATTCGCTTGTCGTCAGCTCTGCAATTCTGAAAAGTTGATTGACTTACCGCAAGTGCCCTTTCACGTTTAACCCAGGCTTTGCGTTGCCAGACTTCTGTGATAATCTCATCGTGATCTGTCGGCATATACAACCAACAAGCATGAGGAGATGACTTATAATATGACAAGTCTTCGCCGGCTGTATGGGCATGAAATTGTGCTAACCCGCCCTCCCAACACAAAGAGTAACCATTTATGGACGGGTCGTTACACTTGAAAGAAGCCATTCGAGCAGCAACCGGCCTATGGGGGTCGCTTGCGAAATAGTGAAATCGAACGTTATCAGGTTCGGGGACATTCCATGCAGTCGATTCTTGCTGCCCACTTATCAATCGACGAAGTTTGACACCCTATCGAGGGTAAGCTAGATTATAGCAATCCATGCAGAGCAACTCACGTCCGATACCGTATCGATAGTAAGTTGTCGACCACCAAAACGGATTGTGCGCCACCACGTCCCAGGAATAGCATCGACAGCTAGAGATTCGGGAGAGTCGGTAACAATCAACTTAATGATTCCCAGATGATTTTCTGCCACAAGTAGACGCTTTGAAGTATAGACTGTTTGTGGTGATATCAGCCGCATACACTGCTCGCTGCGAGTGTTTGACAGCGACGAAACGTATTGGATGCCTTCAAAGTCGACGAAGCCACACCATATATTCTCGCCCGTGGTGATAGGACCGCACTGTGTCTAGTTAGGAGACCACAAACTCCTAGCGTAAGTCACGGAATAGTGCTGTTGGAGTTCATCTGCTAGGTAGCGCCAGAGTTCTGGAGCTAGGTTTAGCCCCCGATGACCGTAATATTCTGAAAGTTGCAGTGTTAGGCAATCACGGATCCAGCGACGACGTCGACCATCTTCGTATTTAGTGGGAGTAAACCGGTACTTTGTAGCCTGAAACCACCTCTAGTGTGCAACTCGCGCCGGCCATTTGGACGCAATGGGGATGGAAACTATAGTTAAGGCGTGGACAGTCGAAATTATCACAGATGAGATAGTCGGGTGATTGTCCCATACATATGTGTTGCCATGATCCATGTACGTCTTGTGACGATTAGCCATCAGCTACAGTTGGGGATTGCGTATAGAGGAAACAGACTTAAATAAACTCGATCCCCCTTGGAAATTTCGAATTGGCAAAGAACACATCGCGATGTAATGCAGCTCGGTTCGGGCATGATTTGTTGTGAGATGATGCAATGACGTCCCAGCTGGATTAAATTGGAGTTGTGGAGGCCGCGGGGCTTATTGCTCTAGGCACTCTACCTTCCAAATCGGATAAAACATAAGTTATGGCACGCATCGGACCCTAGTTCAGGGATGAGAGGGAAACTGAATCGCACTCGCCGGGGATTAGGGCTAGTGCCACTGAGTTACAGTATTCGCAAAACACCCACTTTATTATCCAATACCTTCCCCCGTCTGAACTTCCGTGAATGAGGCTGGGATCTTCAGCCCCTCTTGCTTCATGCACATCAGTTGTTTCGACGTATAATTTTCGTTTGCAAGGACATTGAAACTCGCTTTTTGGAGAAAGAGTTTACAATTCAAGATGCACAAATGCATTATGCCCCAGCCAGCAACTCAGCTTGACAATCAAGTTTTTTTCATGAGCGGGCTGCGCGACTACTACTCATGGCGGGTTTCATCGTCGTCTCTAGCGTAGTCATGTTGGCAGGGCGGGACAGTTTTAAGTTGGCGGTTTCAGCCAGCTCGGACGGTTTCAAATGGCCAAATGACCCCGTAGACGACTTTGACTTTGAGCGACAGCTGTCAAGCTCAGATGGAGAAAAGTGATTAGCCGCGCATCATTGTCGACGGAGCGAACCGCATGTCACGTCGTCTTCTCTGTAGACGGACGAGCCGTCAGACGACGGAGATTATACTACCCCAACATAATCTGAAATGGGGTCGCTATACCCTGTTTCGTTAGGCCCCCCTTAATCGTCCTGTATGCCTTTTTTATCCGTCCTGTAGGGTGCCCCACCACGTAACCGCGTTACCGCCTTTCTGCGTATATCGTTAGTATTATAATACGTTAGTATAAATAACTTTATAACGTAATTTCTTAATTAATTCTTAAGTAAAATAACTTATTATACCTAGAATTAAACCTCTATCTTCTCCTACCTATTTTATACTACCTTAAGTATATCCTCGTAAAGATATAGCCCGTAGCGCTTTTAGTAATAGTTAGCGGCTTAACGGGCCTTAATTCTAGCTAAGGAGACTTCTAGAGCTTAAGTAAAAGCCTCGTTAGCGTTATACTAAACGGTTTAGCGCTTTATTAGCTACTTACTATTACGCTCTACTTTAAGAAAGGTAACCTTCTCTTCTAGAGCTATAACCTAGCTATTCTTCTTATTAATTTCCTTTTTAGCTTTTAAAGCTACCGTCTTAACGCTTCTATTAATACTATTAAAGTCTTAATAAATAAGATTAAGCTAGGCTTAGACTTCCTAGCTACTCTAAAGCGTATACTAGATATAATTCTTTATAATTTTCGCTTTTTTTAGTATTAATAGTCCTACCTTAGTTAGTTTAACTCTAGGAAGCTTTACTAGCTTAACTATAGCTTATAACGCTTTTTTAATATTAGTAAGATAAATACTAGCGCCGCGGAACCCTCCTTTAATATTATTAACTATAAATACCTTTACTAAGGCTTTTTTATATATCTTAAAGAACTATTACTTCTATATAAGCGCTATAATATTATAAGAATAAAGGCTCTAGATTAGCTTTTAGAAATTAGTCTTTAATAAGCTATATATACTTATATTAAGAGGTTAAGTAGCGTAAGAGGTATATAGCGGTAAGTAAAGAAGCTATACTTTATTAAGATATACTTTATATATTAATTTATTAGTTATATAAGCTTTATAACTATCGAGAAGTAAAATCCTTTATAAAGAATAGTTTACTAGCCTTATTTTTAATAAAATAACTATTTTAAACTATTTAAAGATAATCTTACTATTAGCTTAGCTACTAAGAGTATAGTTATACTTTTAGTTAAGTACTTCTTTTAGAAACTACTACTTTTAAAGCCTTAAGTTAGTATAGACTATATATAGGGTTAAGCGCTAACTTAAAGTACTTATATACTTAAGGATTATAATTTATTAGCCTATACCGCTATTAATAACTATAAAACGCTTTATTAGTAAGCTACTAAAGACTCTACTAGCGCGGAATTCGCTTTCTATAATACTTATTTTATTAAAATTATAAAAGCGGGTCTTACTAATAGATTTAGCTTTAATCTTAGCGTTAAAGTAGTCTTAGAAGGCCTAGAGCCCTTTTTTTATAGTTCTAGCGGCTCTCTTAGCTTTAAGCGCTTTAAAAGGCTTTATTTTAATATTTAAATTACGCTAAACGAAGCGGTCTACCTAGTTAATACCTAGCGGCTTAGTATAGCCGCTATAGCTTAAGATAAGCTTTATAAAGCTACGGATTTACTTACGCGTTAGGGCGTAGCTAGCGACCTCTTTATTAAGAATTTAATTTTTAATTACTTTTTTTTAAATAGTAAAGAGCTTTTAATTAGGTTCTTTAGCTATAGAGCGTAAGCTAGAGCCGGTAAGTCTACCTCGTAATATAAACTCTAGAATTCTAGCCTCTCGGGCGGTAGTATAAATTATAAGGCCGCCTTCTACTTTTTTATATACTTCTTCGATAACCTCTTTACGATTAAGGTTTAAGCGCGCTATAATAGAAAATTCGGCTTTAATTAGGCTTAAATTAGTACAGAAATTAAATTTAAAAGTAGTAGAGAGAAGTACGGAGTCGATATTATAATATACGCGGAAAGGCGGTAACGCGGTTACGTAGTAGGGCACCCTATCTAGTCCCGAAGTAGTAAGGCACCCGCGCGTTAACAAAGGTACCTCTATAGCCCGCGATTTAGGTATAATTTTCCTATAGCTATAGGTACTACCGTCTAGGCAGTATAAAACCTCGACCGATAGAGGCTACTATAGTACCTAGCAAAGCGCTAAGGCCGCTAAAGCCGCGAGAGACGAGTCGCTATAGCGCTCGCCGTAGCCCTTACTATAGTGCTTATTATAGCGCTCGTTATAGCGCTCGCAAGCCCGCAATTTGCCGTTTCGCGATAACTTTACTTTTCGTATTAATTGCGCTACTAAAGGCGCTATAAAGGCGCTATCGAGGCGGCAAATGCATTAACTCAATGACTACTATATAGTGCCTACTTTACTATAGTAAACATAGTCTCGCTAGGTATGCTGTGATCCGCGTCTCCCCTTCCTAATACGGCTTAGATACAGGACGAATAAGGGGGGCCGTTTCGTTACTGCCATTCTTCATACATACGGTCCTGTCGGCTTGCACCTATTACAACTACGATTGCGAATGATCCTCTTGGGGTTCCGTCTGTGGAAGCAGCTCCTATGAAATCAGAGACACACGGCCAGACGGCAGACAACTGACGGCATCGACGAAACGCATAGACAAGGCTTTGCTCTGCCTGGGAGACGGCGAGCTGGAGTCCTGCTGTGCCGATTATGGCTTGCTTTGTGTGACGGGCTACAAGGAGCTCTGGTGCCGAGGAAGAACCCACCAGAGTAAAAATCCCGGAAAAGCTAGTTCACCGGGAACCCTTGGGTCTCCGGCGTGAGACGTGCCGTGTTTCGGGCCAAGGCGAAGCCGCATTACACTTCCTCGGCGTTTTCGGCCACCCCTGTGCGGCTTCACGCAAGTGGAAATCGAGACTTTGCATTGATGAACAAAGGCATATGGAATATAGGTGTTGTCGGTGACTATCCCCAAGTCGTTTCGACGGGGGCGATAACTGTTCGCCCGGTGCATATGGGTTGCGGGGAAAAATCACTTGTGTTTAGTTTAAACCATCCAAGTTCAATAAATTGCTTGCGACGTTGATGTAATAGCGGCCCAATGCAACCCCTTTCCATCTCTCTACCTTTCTCAGCCGACTGATTCTGTTTACACGCGGAGAAGCAGAGGACTCAAACACCAGCACCTTGCCCACGCGTCCCGGCCGAGGAGCTCGGTCGGGACGCGGTGCAAAGGCGTCTGATCGCCGGCTCTCAAGCCCATCTGCCTCGCTTCATCAGACACGCCAAGAATCGGACGGACACGGATCCATTCATACCAGCTTTGTGTGGACAACTTTTTGGATAGAACTAAGCAGTATATGGACCAGGGCCAATTGAGCTCATTTCCACAATGCGTTTTGTCATGGAGTGCAGGCGGTTGGACCTTTTGCACCTGATGCTTAATAGTCCTCAAGAAGAACCTGAACCATGTACACTCTTACCCGGACTTTGAACTACAAATTGTAACTCGCAACAAATTCCATAACAACACATGATCTGTTTGGTTGTTGCGGTGCAAGTCATGGCTGAGGTATTTCGCCTCGGGTGTCGGGCTCTCCGAAGCCGAGAATGGACGAGATTCAAGACGACCCCTTGCGGGGAAGAACGTTTGAAACTAATCCGTCTCGAGTGCCTGGTGTTGATTGTCCGCGACGTCAGTGCAAGTTTTCTGTCAATGACACAGGTCCAACACCTCAACGTGTTTTTTTTGGTTTGCGGTTCTCCGATAAACATCAGATAACTTGTATGTATGAGAAAATAAATGGACATTAATATGCCTCTGCAAGATTAGACAAGCGGAATTTACGAAACATCATGGAAAAGAATGCCAGTTGGCTGCATTGATGTCAATATCCGGTAAATGCCCAATCGCACGTCCATGTCGGCTCCATCATCGGCTCGCTCCGCAAGCTAACATTCGGCCCTCTGCACCAGTGCCAAGCCCAGCTCGTTTGGCAATCCTCGTTCAAACATGCAAACACAGGGATCAAGATGGCGGTCTTGTTGGCGAGTGCTTGCCAGGCACACTGCACGACCGAGAGGGTAGAAAGGGGCATTCTCGGTTATGACACACGCCAAGAAGCTTGTCAGCAGCTCGTCATACGTAGTGCCCTGAAGTATAGCGATAGTCTGAACAAGAGTCAGTTCTAATCGCTGCTGGATCGTTAGCTGCCATCTCATGCTGAGGTCGGTTGCCGCCGGAAGATCCTACACGATAGGTACGAAAGATGCCTCACCTAGCGTCGTGGGCTTACACCCACGGCTGTTTCGACGACCAGCACAGCTTTTCTTACAGGCATCATCTGTGTTGTCTACGGCAAGTGAGTTGGCTCAAGTCTGAGCAACTTGCAGCTTGTACAGTATGTCAACAATTCTTGCCGCCTTCGGCGTCCCATACATGTGAGAAACGGGGCAGGCCTCTCCTACGCAACAGTCCGACCCAAGATTAATCACCATCACAGCCGGGCCACGGCTATCCTGAAGACTGTAAAGGCTTGCCTCAACTCGCGGAGCTCTCATAGCCTTGGCTTCGTCCCCCATAACCCTGCCAGCCTGGTTCCCCTTACTCCACACACTCACATGTATCCGCGCAAACATGCCATTGCGCTTCCAATTCCAGAATGCTCCCCCTCCCCAGACCTCCGCCGTCTGCTCCACTCTTATCGGAAGCATTGAGTTTGTGCCCTTCATGTAAAAAGTCCTGGTTCCCACACCACAAAAAACGTCCTGGTGAGGCATCGCGCGCTGGTTGTTTGCTGCTGTTGTTCACCCCATCTTCCCAAGAAAGCTCAGTTACAGTCTCTTTGCATACTGATCTCCTTCATCAAAGCATTCTGCTTATTATGGTCTTGTCTTAGTATTCTCTTTTGTGTTGTTGCGATCAAGCCTCGAAAACGTGCCCCCTGGCGTACTAGACTGGATTTGCCTCCACAGAGCCGACTTTGCTCGCGTCTCCAACTGCTGTCCGCTCATACTTACTGTCACTGTCAGTCTATCTTAGACTCTCGAATCTCGCCATTCAGTTGTTCGACATTGTGGCATTGAACATCCTTGCCGGCCAAGGAAACAAGTCTCTAATTCTCTCTCTCTCCATCTATACAATCCTTCAACATGCCGAGCCTCGACGTATCTGAACTGAACATTGTCCTCTCGGTGTTGGGTGCGCATAAAGATGACGCGAATTACGGTCCCCTGGCTGACTTTCTAGCCAGGCGCGTTCATCGTTCTCTATGGCATCATTTCCGTCAAGATCAAGCAGAGGTGGTACCTCGGTGAAGCCTGGAAGTAACCACGGTCAACCCAAGCCACATCGACTCACTAACAGCTCTGCAGTGCCTGCTGTTGCTATCGGTACTGCTCTAGGCCCTCTTGCTGCCAGGTTTCTTGATAGTGAACGATGGGGATCCAAGGAAAAGGGTCAAACTGCAGAGATCACGCTGGTGAGAATACCCTGATCCCAAACGCATACCGAGCACACTGACCCAGATACCAGGGCGTCACCAGAGTCATGATTGGGCTTCAGCTCGTCATCGCTGGCTACCAGCTCCCTGCCAAGTACAACCTCAAAAGGTGGAAAGAAATGGCCATATGCCTGCTTCCCATCATGACCATCATGTGGCTATGCACAACCCTATGCATGCTCGCCACGGTTCCCAAAGTTACCCTTCTGGCTGCTCTCGTCATTGGCTCCTGTGTCACCTGCACCGACCCTATCCTCTCGCAGGCCATTGCCAAGGGCCCCTTCGCCGACAAGTACGTGGCTCGACCACTTCGCGAGATTATCTCGTCAGAGGCTGGCGCCAACGATGGTTTTGGCTTTCCTTTCCTCATGCTGGCCGTCTACCTCATTCGCCACGCTGACATACCAGGTGCTGGCGTGAGAAAGGAGGGATCTGTCGCTGCTGCTGGCGCAATGGTTCGCGCCCTCTTTTCTCGGGAAGAAGAGGTCGGGCGTTTGGGCGGCGGAGTCGGTGAGGCCATGAAAAACTGGTTCATTGAGACGTGGCTCTACATCGTCTTGCTCTCTATTGTGTACGGAGCAGTTGCCGGATATGGGTCATGCCGAGCAATCAAGTTTGCACTTCGCAGGTAGGTCCATTTTGTCCAGATATCTCTCTATAGAGACAGCATTTGGTAGACTTGGGTTGACAACGTTCCAGAAAATGGATTGATAGCGAGTCTTATTTGCTATTTCCAGCTGCTCTTGGCATGTTCCTCGTTGGTACTTGCGGTGCGATAGGAACAGACGATCTTCTGGCCTGCTTCGTAGCCGGTAATGCGCTCAATTGGGACGGCGAGTACCTCGAAGAAACAGAGAAACGTCACGATGAAGTCAATTCATGCATCGACGTCCTGTTAAACTTTGGAGGCTTTATGTATATCGGGACAATCATTCCCTGGTCCGAGTTCAACGATCCAGAGGGCACTGGTCTCACGTATGGTCGCTTGTTCCTCTTGGGCTTCCTAGTCATTCTCTTTCGCCGTATCCCTTCCATTCTAATCTGTTATAAGCTCATGCCGGCTGCCGTCAAAGATTGGAAGGAAGCGCTCTTCATGGGATATTTCGGCCCTATCGGCGCAGGTGCCGTCTTCTACCTAGAACATAGTCGCCATCTATTCCCAGAGATTGGCAAGGGCGATAGGGAAGAAACCGATCTAGCCAAAGCCATAGGGCCTGTGGTCTACTGGCTGGTGCTCTTCTCCATCGCGGTCCACGGGCTCTCCATCCCGGCTCTTAACCTCATCTACAGCTACATAGGTGTCAAGCCAATTCAGGATGACGCTATTGAGCTCCGTCGCAAGTCGATACGGGTAGCAACGCCAACGAACGCCATTGCCGACGACAGAGACACCTTCATCGCCTACAATCGTTTCAGCAGACCTGTCTTCGATCCTTCGACTCTACCAGTAGTGAGAGACCGTTTTGCCGAGAAGGACAACGATACATCGAGTGACGGATTCCCAGAGGATCTTAAACCCGGTCGTCCGCCTGTCAAATATAGCTTATATCCGACAACTGGCCAAAACATCAAGCCAGGTCCTCGACAAACGACGATCCAGTATGCGGTTTAGGTGCCGATATCATTTTCTTGAAGACAAGCTTGGCAGGCCTCTGATGGAACAATCAGTCGGAGGCATCCCAGTGGTCTTGTTGGACCGGACTGGACTGGATTTCGAGGTCGGATCCAGTCCAGTCCAATGCAGAGCGCTAGAGACTCCAGAACCGCCAATGCAAATCCAATTCTCAAAATGGATTAGTTTAAAGTGGTCGAGATATCGCATTTTCTTGAAGAGTCATCGCGTATTACCACGGAGTCAGCCCTTGTTCAATGTTATGCGACGTGACATCAATAACCCGCGATCAACTAAGGCTACCGTAAGCCCTCCTTGGGCTGCGCAGTAGCCTTATTGTCATCGAGGAACTCATCTTGACCCACGATCCGAAGGTCCTCGTCGTCCATTTTGGTTTCAGATCCATCCCCAGTTTGGTAAGTCTCCTGCAGATCAGTCTCCCCTTCTAGTTTCAGACCGGAGGCACTTGCTAGCTTCAATGATGTCTATCTTAAGTCTCGATCGCCGGTTGGAAAGCAGTATCTTAGCGCTGGTGAATAGCCGCTCACATTCATCCGACATTAGTGGAACAGCTAGAACGTCTAGTGCCATGCTTGCTACAGTGGGTGCCCAAAAGTATGCGAAAGCGCGCGCCACCCACCCACATCCATCATCATTACTATTGGAAGGAGGATCCGTGTGATACACCAAGCTACTCTAGGCTAAGCCTAATAAAGGATCACGAACCTTATTAAAGGGCTATAGAGGGCGCCTACGTTAGCCTTTAGTAAATAAACCTACTAATATAAGGCTATAAGCCTATATAGAAGGCGAAAACTAAAATCTATAGGTATTTAGAAGTTATAATACCTATAAAGGACGGAAGTATTCTATATAGTTAGATAAGAGGCTTTAATATATTCCTATTACTTAATTTATATACTTTATTTACTTTATACTACCCTTTATAATTTATACTTACTATTAATAATTATAAGCTTAGTATAACGCTATAGTCTTAATACGTTTAGTAATTAAGGCTATTATATACTCCTAATTAGGAAATTTTATTTAGAAACTTTAGTTACTAACTTAAAATTATATCTATTATATAAGTTAGTATAATAAAATAAGTCTAAAGTTATATTATATTAATAAAAGTAAAGCTATTACGATTTATATTTAAAGATACTAAAGGGAATAATATCCCTTTTATATATAGAGAAATTAGTATATAGTAATATTAAGATAATAGATAATAACTTAAAGGGAATAAAGACTTTATTTATTATAAAGCTTACGGGCTAAAGTAACTAAACCCTATAATTTAAGGATATTAAGTCTTAAGCTCTTAATTATAAAGTCTAAAAGTATATTTACCCTAATAGAGATTACGAACTTAGCTACCTATAAAATCCTAAAGAATTTAAAAACTTAAAACTAATATAAAAAGAAAGGGAAAATTAAAGCTACTATACTTCCCGACTTTATATTAATAACTTATAATATAGTAGGAATATAAAAAGGTTTAAATTAAAGCTAAAGAAATATAAAACTAAGAAGTATAAGTATAAGTAACTTAAAACTAAGCTTAGATAATTTAATAAAGTTATTAAGAAGACTATTAGTTAGTCTTTCTAAAAAGATATTATTAAAACTATTATATTAAGAAAATAACTATAAAAGCTATAAGCTTATATTTTATTATTATAAGAGTATAAGCGAAAGTATATAGAAAAGATATATCTTAATCTTATTAAATGTTACGGAATAACTAATATCTAGCCGAATAGACGTATAGTTACTTCGTAGATACCTCGAATAGCTAGGCTATTAAAGGCACGTTGTTTATCCATAGTCGTAGAGGGTATTACTTAGCAAGATGTTAAAGCAGGTCACAGTGGAAGGTATGTTGAAGGGCAGGAAAAATAGCCTATTTGAGTAGGCTATTGTGGGTAGGATAGATGTGTGTAAAATAGAGGAAAAGGTCACGATCAGAATGGTGGTCTTCACGTGTGAATTGGTTAAAAGATGAGTGAGTTGTTGAGATGTCTGTGTTGATGATCTATCTGAACTATCTAGGGAGAAGCGTCCATACTTATAGCTGAATATCTTGAGAACTAGGCTACTTACGGGTCCGGAAAGACCGGCATGTGAAAGCGCCTAAAACGTGGGTTCTAGGCATATTATTGGCTGATTTTTCGGTATCTTTGTTTCCGAGATATTTGACTTTACGTAGTTAAGGTTCGCGCGGAAGTGGTCTATGCGGTCTGACCATATGACTATTCCACTCGTATTGCCTAACCTAGAAGATGCCGCTACTTGCCGTAATTTAGCCGTGTATTTCCTAAATAGAAAATAATATATATAGTATAGAGTAAAAGACGCTATTTTTCCTAGATATTTTATAACCCTAATATATAACCCTAACCCTAGTAAATCTAAGTTTTAAGGTTAAAAGTCCGTATTATAAATAACTAATATCTAGCCGAATAGACGTATAGTTACTTCGTAGATACCTCGAATAGCTAGGCTATTAAAGGTACGTTGTTTATCCGTAGTCGTAGAGGGTATTACTTAGTAAGAGGAAAAGGGTCACACAGTCTTACTAAATCCCTAGTAATACTAAGCCGGCTAGGCTAAGCTTAGATAACTAAGGGGTAAAAGTGGGGCTAGAGCTAGGCTCTAAGAAAGAGGCTATATTTAAAGGTAGGCTGTGTATTGTGTTGTAGTAGTGTTGATTTAAGCTAAAGAGGAAGGAAAGGGAAAAGGGAAGAGAGGGAGGAAGAGCCTCCTTATATACACAATCTTCCTTAATAGGAATACCCCCTTTCCTTACTAACTAGACCCCTTCTTAGCTATATTATCCGTATTATAAATTAAGGTGTGACTTAGAGGTTATCTAATAATTCTCCTGTAATTCTAATAGGCCTCTTATATAGCTATATCGATAGTTCGATATAGTTATCCTAATAGTCTCTAGCTTCCTAGGTTAAAGAGTAACTCAAAGGTCAGGTAGTTACCTTCCTGCCTTTCCTATAGGCCTCTTATTTAGTTATATCGATAGTTAAGTAAGTAGTTGTAAATAGCTTCGTAGGCTATATAAGAGAGAGGGTGTAATAGATGTTAAAGTAGGTGTGGAAGTCCGGACGATATAGTCCTATCCCTTATATACCCGTATCTAGCCTAGACCTTCGATATCCAATACTAGCCGCCTAAGCCGATACTAGCCGAGGGGTTATAGGGCTTATAGCTAGTAGCTATACGTATCGAATACGTATAATAAAGGCTTTTTAAGTCGTTTCTTAACATTAAAGCTAAAGAAACGAGAGACTTTATATTTATTAAAGTAAGTTATAGTAAAAGGTATAGTATAGGGTAAGTTAATAGCGAGATAGCTTTATTTTTAAGGTTTATTATAGTATAGGGTATATAAAGATTAAATTAAGATTAGGAGAGAAAAGTATAATTATACTTATCTACCTACCTTAACTTCCCGGGGGGGAGCGCTTCTACTTATAGTTACATATCTTAGGAACTAAAGGATTTTTATAATTATAAAGACCCGTATATAAAGCGCTAGAAAGACTATATATAAGGGAATTTTAAGTAGAAATCTTATAGCTTAATTAGAGTTTATTTCTACGTAATAGTAATAAGGTTTATTAGTAGAGGCTATATATATATATACTACTACTAACCTTATTATACGTATTTTACTATAAAGTTTTTAGGTTTTAATTTTAAGACCTAAGACCTACTTTTCCTAAAATAGCAATATATATAAAATATAGAGAAAAATATACTAAAATTTCTAAGATATTTATAACCCTAATATATAACCCTAACCCTAAGAAGGTTAGTATTATATATTACAAGAGCGGTTTTATAGCTATAAGAATAGAGAGATAATAATAAAAATATTATTTATATAAGGAAGCTTTTTTAGAAGATTTTATAGTATGCTTATATAAGTATATATATCTTAATAATATCCTAGACTAATTAGGTAGACTAAGCTTATTAAGACTATATCCTCCTTAGTATGGAATTTATTATAGAGATAAGAGCTAGGTATAAATTCCTAGCTATAAGTAAGGAGTATAACTCCTATTAGATTAGTTACTAAAGATTAATTAAAAATAAAGAAGAGAAAATTAAGAAGGTTATCCCTAACTACCCTAAAGTCTTAGTTAGGGAACTCTATTAAATATTTAAAAATAATATTTTTATAACTACGAAAATAAGGTTTTAAAAGTAGCTACTAACTAAGTTTAATAAAATAAAGTATTATAACCCGACTAAGTATTAGTCGCGCGCCGTTATATTATTAGCGGAAGCTATAGGAAGGATATAGGGCAGGCTATAAATTACTTAATACGAGAAAGGGATTATTAAGATCTCGTAATAATCTAAAAGATCCGGCTCGACGGATCTTTCTTATAATCTAACGATCCGCGAAGGATTATAAGGGGAAACTTATAATCTATATAGTATATAAGTATCCCTAATTATACTCCTTAGGACTAGATAGCTAAATAGCTTTTAATATAATTATTTAGTTACGACTTACTATATATTACTATTATAATACTCTTATTACTTAAGCTACGCCTTATTCTATTTATTAATATAAACCCTCGCTTAGTTTATCTCTTAGGAATAACTCTAGCCGTTATATATTAAAAGCTCTTATTTAGTAGTAATACTACATTACCCTAAGTAATATTAATTCGCTACTATAATAATATCTCTTAATAGTAGCTCTCGCGTACTAATAGTATCTATAGAGGAACTCTCGAAAATATTTTAAATACTTTACGCTAAAAATAAAGAACTTAAATAGGCCTTTACTTAGCTTTAAAATAAAATCCCTAAAGAAAAAATAAAGATTATAATACCTACGCCTTTCGATAGTACTTTAAGATAACTTTAACCTTTTATAACCTAGGTTAGGACTTACTAAAGGAACTACTTAGGAGCCTTTAACTACGTAGGGGAAAGGGTCCTTAATATAGAATTTTTTCTTAAAAGTAATATACTTATTTAGTTTAAACCTTACTTAAAGGACTTTATTAATAATACTTTAATAACCTAAAAAAAAAACTAAAATATTATTTAATAATCTTAATAGTTTTAAAAAAGTACTTAAGTTAGCTTTTAGAAATCTTAATAAATAACGCGTAAATAAAAAGTAACTCTTTCTACTATAATAATATATATCTACGGTTAAATATATAGTAAAGTTTCGATAATTAGCCTTATAACTTTTATAAAGCGAGAATACTTTTATAGCTTAGTTTTATAAAGGACTTAAGGAGATAATTAAAAATAATTTTATTAGAGAAATATTACGGAATAACTAATATCTAGCCGAATAAACGTATAGTTACTTCGTAGGTACTATAAATAGTAGAGGCTATACTAAGGTACGTTATTTATCCGTAGTCGTAGAGGGTATTACTTAGCAAGAGGGATCTATATAGTCTTACTTAATCCCTAGGTATACTAAGCTAGCTAGGCTAAGCTTAGATAACTAAGGGTAAAAGTAGGGCTAGAGCTAGGCTCTAAGGAATAGGCTATATTAAAGGTAGGCTGTGTGTTAGTATTAGTGTTGTAATTTGAGCTACAGAGGAAGAAAAGAGAAGAGGGAAGAGAGAAAGGAAGAGCCTCCTTATATATATAATCTTCCTTAATAGGAATACCCCCTTTCCTTACTAACTAGACCCCCTCCTAACCGTATTTATCCGTATTATAAATAAGGGTATAACTAAGAGGTTATCTAATAATTCTCCTGCAATTTTAATAGGCCTCTATTATAGCTATATCGATAATTCGATATAGTTATTTTAATAGTCTCTAGCTTTCTAGGTTAGCGGGTAACTTAGAGGTTAGGTAGTTACCTTCCTGCCTTTCCTATAGGCCTCTTATTTAGTTATATCGATAGTTAAGTAGGTAGTTATAAATAGCTTCGTAAGCTATATAAGAGAGAGGGTATAATAGGTATTAAAGTAGGTATAGAAGTCCGGACAATATAGTCCTATCCCTTATATACCCGTATATAACCTAGACCTTCGATATCTAATACTAGCCGCCTAAGCCGAGACTAGCCGAGGGGTTATAGGGCTTATAGCTAGTAGCTATACATATTAAATACGTATAATAAAGGCTTTTTAAGTTATTTCTTAACAAGAAAACTAACTAGTATAGCTTACTAAGTATATAGAAATAGCGGTTAAAATCGATAATAAGTAATTCGAACGATATATATAAAAACAGGTCACAGCGGAAGGTATGGTATAGGGTAGGTGGATTATAAGACAGAGGAAAATCCGAGGATTATTGTGATATAGGGTATGTAGTAGTTGGATAAGTATTAGGGAAGAAAAGTATAATTAAATTGCTTAGTTCTATCTATAGAATCCTAGGGAAAGCGGCCGCCTTTTATAGACAAACCGCTAGGAAGGGGGTAACAAATCAACCTATAAGTAGGCCTATATTATAGCGCTAAAAATAGCCTATAACGTTATAGTCTTACTACCTAGATCGGTAGCTTAGTTATAAAGTTATTTGTAATAGAAGGTGGCGAGTTGCTAGATAATTCCGGGTAGTAAACTTAGATTTATAATACTCTTCCTTCGGGTTCTACGAATTTCTTAGCTTTATAACTTACCTAATTCTTATCCGATTAGTAAGTAAAGATATACTTTAAATAGGTAATTTACTACCCTATACTACTAGATATAGTATATATTTTATATATACTTATATAAGTAGAGAAAGGCATAAGAAGTCGGATTTTATATATTATAAGCCTCCCTTACTAAGTAGGACTAGGTATATCTAAGTATATATATATAATTAGTATAGTATATACTTATAATATATAAAAAAACAAACTATAAGTCTAGATAAATTAACTATCTTTATCTATAATAATAGTTAAACTAAAAGAAAAAACGTAATAAACTTATAGCATAAGCTTATATAACTAACCTAAGAAAGATAAATATTAACTTTAATACTATATAAAAATGAAAAAGTAAATACTATAACTATAGAAAATTCGAATACTTTTTTAAAAAATATAAAAAACTATATAAAAATAAAGATTAAAAGCTAGCCCTTAAAAGTAAGAAAACCCTAAATATAACTAATAAATAAGAAATTATAATAAAAGAAAAACTACCTTATAGATTACTTAATTAAATAGCTTATTATAACGATAAATATTTTATCTATCTTAGTAATAAATAAAAAAGTAAATAGTTTCCTAAAGTACTTAAAAGGAAAACTCGTATTATAATATTAAGATAGAATATTACTAAAATACTATAAAAATAGCTAAATACGCTTTATTTGAAATTATACTAAAAGAAAAACCGCTTTATAGATTACTTAGTTAAGTAGCTTATTATAATAATAAATTAAATAGCTTATTATAACGATAAATATTTTATCTATCTTAGTAATAAATAAAAAAGTAAATAGTTTCCTAAAGTACTTAAAAGGAAAACTCGTATTATAATATTAAGATAGAATATTACTAAAATACTATAAAAATAGCTAAATACGCTTTATTTAATAACTAAGAATAAGAATATAGAAGTAATATTTATTCTTATTAATCTTTAGTAACTTTAATACTAATAACTTAATAAAGAACTAAAAGATAATAATATTCCCCTTAGCTTATAGTTCGAATAACGAAATATCGATAACTTAAGCTCTAAAGAAAGTTCGATATTAAAACTTATAGAAAATATTAATTAAACTATAATATTACTAAGCTAACTACTAAATATTATAAGCTACGATTTAATACTATATATAATAGATCTTAATTCTATACTAAATATCGGAACCTAAGTTAAACTTAAACTACTTATAGGAACTTAGAAGCCTATATTAATTTAATATAAACTAGTACTTAGCGGAGGCGACTACGCTATAGTAATTACTATTATTAATATAATTAGCGCCCTTTATAAAGAACTATACTTATAAAGAGAATTTAGAGACTACGAGTATATACTACTAAGCTACTAGTATTATTACTTTTTTATATAGACTTCGTATATTTATATAGACTATATAATATATTAAGATAAAATAAAACTTAATATCTTTTTTATATAGTGTACTAAATATGCTATTAAAAACCCTTATAGAAGTAACAAAATAAGGTACTAAAAAGCTTAATAATAAATAGTAATAGACTAAGTTATAATCCTAAAACCTAAATATATAATACTACTCGAATACTAAAACTATAGAAATACGTTTACTTAATATATCTTAAATACGTATAAAATCTATATACTTAATAAAGTTAATAATTAATATAAATAAACTAGATATAATAATAGCCTAGATTACGATAAAGAATTACTAAGCGAATACGACTAAATTAACTACTATATTTACCTATTATAAAAAGTAAGTTAATAAAAATAATAAGCTATATAAGTACTAGCCTTATATTAGTAATAATAAGCTATAATATAATAGGATTTCTAAAATAGAAAAATAAGCTAATAGTATTATAAAGAATATACTTAAATAAATAAAAAGAAACTTATAATATAATACGAAAATAATAATAACTATAATACTAAATACGCTATTAACTATAAAGTTACTTTATATAAGGAGTATTAAGCCGAAAAATAAATTATATAGAATTAGTTATAAAATATCTACTTATTATAATAAAAGATAAAACTAAATAACTTATATAAAAAGATATAATATTAATAATAAATTTATAAGGAATATAATAATAAAGATAATAATAATACTAATAAAATAGACTAGGTAAAAAATGAAAAATACTACTTATAAAAAGGCTATAGACTAGTATAATAATAGAAAAGAATTTAATAACCCTATATATAACTACGATAAGTTATAGTAATAAACTAGTATTAAATATCTAAATCGCGGGATATTACGTTATAGTACTCTTAGATAGTAGCGTAATAAGTAATTATATTTTACCCCGAGTTAATAATTATTATTAACTCCTATAGATATATAAAACTAACCCTTATAAACTCTACTATATTAAAAGAGGAGCTTTTAGCTAGAATAATAGAATTATCGATATAAAGACTAATTATCTTAGTATTACGATTTAAAGATGTAACGATTAAGTTATTTTTAATATAATAGAGATAGCGGAATATAACTTTATATTAAGATACTTATAGCTATAAGAAAGTAACTTACTAATTAACTAGAGGACTAGCTAATTACGTTAAAACGAGAACGTAAGCTTTTAAGATTAATAAATTAGAAAAGGAAGATTAAAATTTTATTATAATTTAGCCTCTAAATAAAATAAATAAGATAATTATTTAAGTAAATCGCTATAAGCTTTAGCAAGAAATAATATAATAATAAAAAAATACTTTACTAAAAAAACTTATATATTAACTAATATAGCTATATAACTTAGAATCTAATAAGAGCGGCTAGCCTACGATAAGAGGGAATAAACCCTAAGGCCGATAAATTAAGCACGAGATTATAATATATAAGACGAGAATAGTAAAGGTAGAATATAGTTAATTTAGAAGAGCTACTAAGGGGGGACGGCGCCTCGAGGCCGGGGCTCTAGCGCCTTGCTTACTCTTCGGCCCCCCCCT
>KQ030526.1:69658-93677 GCA_000956045.1 Hirsutella minnesotensis 3608 | reverse complement strand
CTAGCGAGATTATTTCTAATAAAGGAAGTATATTTATTACTAAATTCTAGTAAATATTAATAGTATAATTAAGAATAATATATAAGCTTAGTATAGCTTATTACTTATAAACGGATAAATAAACTAAATAACTTAACTAAATACTTAAATAATATTTATAATACTATATTAACTATAGTTAAGACGATTAAGTTAAATAGCTACTTATAGTACAATTAGCTTATAATAGCTTAATTATAAAATTAATAAAGCTTTTACTACCTTATACTAACTATAGATATAACTTAGAAGCTTTTAAAGTTTTATAACTAAGACTATAAGTAGAATATATTATACTATAAGTAAATTAACTATAAAAATTATATAAAGAAATATAATAAAAACTCGAATTTATTAAATAACGAATAACTACTTATTATAATTAAAAAAGATTATAAAAATTAATTTTTCGAGAGGGAGATATAATCTACCTCGTTTAATAAAATATTAAAATAAAATAACTAAGTAATAAGCTCGATTTTAAGAAACTAAAACCGTTTTTAATTAAATAAGTAATTTTAATAAATAATTATAAACTTTTACTACTAAAAATAATATAAATATACTTCGTATTTTATATTTTACTCTTTAAAAAAGTATTATAAAATACTAAAATATAAAATTATATTGAAGTTATAAATAATATAGAATATAAAGTTAAATAAATCCTTAATTAATTATAAGAAAATAAAGAATAATAATATCTTACTAAATAATAAAGCTATAGTTATAAGGAAAATATATAAAAGCTTATAAAATACCTTAATAAATATAGACTACTCTTATAGTAATTCTAATAGTTATTTAATACCTAGCTTAACTAAAGCGCTTAAGACTCTTAGACTATTTACTAATCTAAACTCTATTAAAATATTAAGAGATAAGGGTATATAATTATATAACGAATCCTACTAACTAATAAAATCCTTATTTAATAGATCTTAATAAGAAGAAGGTATTCGCGCTTTTTCTATATACTAACGCTCTTTCTCTACTTTTTTTTATATACTTTAACTCCTCGATGTTATCGATACTATAAGAGATTACTTTTATTATTCTTTTAAACTATAATTTTTTTTATTTTTTTAAACGCTTTACCTTAGTATTTAGATAATAATACTTTTTCTCTATAGCTTTTAATTTAGATTTTATTTTATAGTATTAAGTACTAATTGTTATATAGTTATGTGAGTATATAGGTGTGAGGGATATAGAGAGACTTAGTAGTTATATTGCGCTAACGCTAGCAAAACGGTAGGTAAAACCGTTGCCTTTTATCTATATATCTAGCCTGCTCTATACCTATTATAGTACTACTAAATATAGCTAAATAAATATAGTAATTATAATTAATACTCTAGATCCGGTTAGCCGCTTCCGTTAGCGTTTTGCTAATATTAGCCGCGGTTACGAAGTCGCGAGACTTCGGGCTAATTAGTCCGTTAGATCCTACCTTATAATATACCCCCCTAGGGCTAGCTATGCCTTCGCGATAGTTGCCCTATAGCTTTAATTGCCGAGTTAAGATTCTTATCCTAAGGAGGGTTAATCGGTCTTAAGCTAATAAGACTATAAGATAGTATTATATATTAAAATCTCCTACTATTAAATAACTAATAACGTATAGAAGCTTATATAGTTTAGCTAAATATTTATAGGTATATACTATAATGCGAGACTAGATAGGCCTGCCCTTCTTAAGTAAGTCTTCTTACTAAGGTTTCCCCGGATCTCTTAATAATAGTATAACTATAGACTCGACCTCTAGTAATAACCGACTTAAGAAATCGACTAAAGAAGAAGAAGAAAAAGAAGTATAATAATATAGTAGTAATAATACTAATAACGACTTCCTAGACCTAGACTTATATCTTAAGGGCTTCTAGGGCATTAGTTAGGGACTACTAGGATACCCTTAGGTATAGTTATTATATAGTAATCTTAAATTACGAATATACCCTAGTATCTAGGTTCCGTTAAATCTAGCTAGGGGGTAAGGGTAGCCTAGCTCCTATAGTATAATAACTACTTAAATCCCTAAAGATTATTTTTTTTACTTATTATAATAAGTATTGCTTTTTATTACTTAGTTACCTTTAGAGTGCGATTTTTTCGTTATACGTAGCTCTCGAGATATATTAAAACTCGTTAAGGAGAGCTTATAAGCTACTAGTAAGCGCGAAATACCCTTCCTAATTAAGATAAAAGGGCTTAAAGGTTATAAGTTTAACTCGCGTACGTATAGCTTATTTTTTAGCTTTTATAACTTTAATTAAATATATAATTAAAAGGTATTATAGCCTATTATTATAATAAGGGTAATTAAAGTAAAATAGCTACCTTTATAGCCTAACTACTGTATAGGCTAGGGGCCCGTAGTTAGCAATAGAGGCTAGTCTATAAAGCCTTTAATAGTCTTTTTTAGCTAGAAGCTAGCTAGGCCTATTTAGCGCTAGAAGTTAGCGAATTTCTCTCCCTATAGCGGCTTTATAAGGCTATTAGCGATTATCTCTATAGTCTTAATCTAATCGATAGAGATCCTACCGCTTTAAACCTCTTAACGAAGCTAATAATAATAAATATTAACGTAATAAAGCTTTATAACGAGCTTAACTTACTCCTTTATAAGTAGCCTAATCGTTTATATATTATTATATTAAAGTATAATAGGCTTATCTAAGCGGAATTCGAGACTCTTATATAGGTAGTTAAAGGCAATAAGCTCTTTAGCTACTTATAAGAGGGCTAGTAGTTCTACCTCTATTAACGAGGTTATAACTATATCCTACTTACCTAATTTATATATAACGATACTACCGAAGAGCTTAAAGGTATAGCTTTATATACTTTTCCTATTACTATAGTTAGCGAAGGAGGTATCTAATATAGCTTCTACTATATAATTATTACTATTATATATTATAGCTAGGTCCTTATAGTAATATAAGAGATTAATAATAGTATTAGCTATAGAGATATACTAAGAGCTTAGGTTTTAGAGGAACTATAATAGCTTCGTAATAGCGTAGGCTATATTAGCTCTTATAACTATAGTAGCGTATCCTAGGGATTTAATTAGCGCTTAATAGTACTTCCTTTCCTAGATTATAGCCTCCTAATTATATAGTCCTAACGGATTAAGGGGTAATAGCTACTTAAGTAGTCTTACTACCTCTATATAATTAAATTTTAAAGCGAAATTTTTAATATATAACTATTATAATAGCTATAGCTTCTTTTAATTCTAGTCTCTTATAATATTAATACCTAGGAACTAAGTAAGTTCTCCTAATACCTTAACTATATAGGCTTTTATAAGGTTATTATAGAAGGTCTTATACTCCTTATAATATTACTTATAGTATAGTATAACGAGGTTATTAATATAGAAGAAGACGATTAGCTTACCGTTATATATAATATACGGATCTTCTAAGACTAGCTTAAAGCCTTAAGTTATAAGGTATTATATAAGCTCTTTATACTAGAGAAGGGGTAAGTAGCGTAGCTTATAGAGAGCCTTTTTTAGTCTCTATATCTTATCTTTTTTATAGAAGCTATTAAGGGTTAGGTAATAAACTTCCTTATCGAGGTCTATATTAAGAAATATATTAACGAAGTTATATTAATAGGTATCGAGGTCGAAATAGGCGGTAATAGCTATAAGTAGGCGAAAAGTCTTAGCTATAAGTATATACGTAGCTAGAGGTATATCTATATATACCTATAAGTCTCCCTTAACTATAATTCGTACCTTATATTATATAATAAAGCCTCTCTTATTTACTTTATAAGTAAATACCTATATTAGCTATATAGGGTTAAGTACGTTATTATAATTAACGAGATTATATATTTTTTAGTTAGTAAGCTTTTTTAGCTCTTTCTTTATTACCTCTATCTATAGCTCTTTATTTAGTCTACTTCTTAGCTCCTTATATAACTTAAGAGGCGGTTGAGCTATATCGCGATACGGCTTTAACGTTATAAATAAATTAACGGTAAATATAGCCCCGTTAAAGTTATCTTTGTCTAGCTTATAGATAGATTTAAAAGGAAGAGTCTTAAGAGGAGGGGTTAGATAGTCTCGATAGTCGCGATCTTAATCTTAATCTTAGATTAGAGCCTAAGGCTCTCCTTCTTCCTCTATAAAAAACTCTTTTTCCCCTAGATCTTAAGTCTCTTCTTTTTCTTACTCTATAGGAGGATAAGCGCGCTTACAATAGCTTAACTATTAGGGATTTTAATAATTAATATTATCTTCCTAATCTTACGGCGCGATAAAGAAGGAGTCCGTAAACGATTATTATATAGCCTTAAGGGTATCTATATCTTTAAGATAATTTCCTTTAATTTACTCTATCTACTTAATCTAATCCGTTACCTCTTCTATCTATATAATAGGCTCTCTAGCGCGCTATTTTCCGCTATAGAAGAGCTTCTTATTAAAGAGAACGTACGAGGTATTAAAGAAAGTATTCCTCTTTAAAAACGGGACCTAGATTATAGCTTAGGTAGAAGATATATATCCTAATAGATATCTAATATAGGCTAATAGAGAGAGCTTTTCTAACTTCCTTCTTAACTTCTCCCTTATTATTAAATAGGCTTTATATCCGAATATACGGATATACCTTTTATCGGGCCTATAGTCTTATAGTAGGGCTTTCTAGTCCGGATTATTATCTCTTAGCTAAAGGTAAAGGCATTCCTAAGGGGTTTTCTACCCTCGAGACTTAACTTCGGTCCTATTAAGTAGATAGACGGATACTTTTACTATAAGCGGCTATATATCCGCTAGGAATCTAGATTAGGTAATTAGAAGCTTAATCTTCTATATTAATACCCCCCTAGATCGCTCCGTATAACCGTTTTAATACGGGTAATTTAGAGAAGATAGTTTAATCTCTATACTTTCGTCTTAGAGGTTATCTATAAAGTCCTTTATAATATTAAAGTCGTTATCGGACTATAGAGTAGTAATCTTCGTACTATATTTAATACTTAAATATTTTATAAAGCGCTACTAGATTTATATAAGCTTAGTCTTTTCGATAAGCTCGAAAGTATACCTTATCCCTATATATATATAAGTAAAGAGAGTAAAATAGTTACTTCTATTAAAAGTAGCTCTAGGCTAGAAGAAGTTAAAGCTAATAACTCCGTATAGCCTCTTCGGGAATAAATTAGTTAGAACCCTTAACCTAGCCTTCTTAATCTTAACTATAGTATAAATCTCGTACTTTAGTATTAGGATTCCGCTAAACTTAACGCTTAGGCTCTATTTAAGGTATTCTATTATAGCCTTACCTAAATAACCTATTCTAGCGTGCTATAGGGCTTCCGGCGTTAAAGTAACTATACGAGAGTATCTTAACCCCTATTAATATAGTATAGTCTTAGTTAAGCTAATTAAGGTAGTAAAGACTATTAGTAAATTATCTTAAGGCTTATAGTTAATATAGGGCTAATTTAGCTAGTATTGTATCTAAAGGATAACTTACTTAAAGCGTTAGTTATATAATTCTCCTATAACGTTATTTTAAACTATCTTTTTATTAGTAAATAGTTTAAGGGAAACTATATTAATATAGAAATTAGGGTAATATATAGCGTTAGATAGAGTTAGCTTATAGCTAGTCTTTATAATTAACTTAACTATACTTATTACTTTAATTTATAGTTCCTAAGTCCCGGTAACTAAGCGAGAGGTCTCCGCTTAGTTAAGGCTCTTAAATTATCTCGTATAGTTAAATATATTAAGGTTAAATCCGGTATCTAGGAAGACTTTTTCCTTTATCGGATAATTATTATTAATACTATTAATAGTACTAACGGGCTATAAGATCTAAACTTAAGGATTTAATAACGAGATTGCGTTAATAGAGCCTATTATAAAGTAGCCTTACGTTACTATATCTATTAAAGAGCTTAGTAAAGTACCTAGAGAGCTCTTTTTAATAAAGGCCTTAATCTTATTCTTAATATCTTAATTAGTATCTTAAACCTTCTTCTATACTATTTTTAATAAATCTTTATTAAGATCCCCTTTTAGCTAGTCTAGCTTCTTTCCTAATATATAGGTATACTATTTCTAGTAATCTTTAGTACTTCCCTTTTTAATATAATTTCTATTATACTAATTATACTTTTTCCTCTCTAGATTAGTATTATTATTATTATTATTAAAGCTAGAGCTATTATTTACTTAGCTCTATTCTTAACCTTATAGTATAGTAGTAAACGTACTATTAGTCTTCTTATTATTAATATTATTAGCCTTCGTAAGCCTAAAGGCTTAAGCTATTTAAGCAAAGGTTAGAGGCTATTTTAAGGTTATCTTTGCTATAATATAGTCCTTATACTATAAATCTATAAACGAAGGGAAGTACGGGCTTAAGGCTCGTAGGAATCGTCTATAGACTTCTTCTTTAGTACTATATAGGGAATTAACCTACTAGTATAGCCTAAAACTATTTTCTAGAGTCGTAATCTAGGCGCTAAGGTTAGCCTTCTTAAGGTCCTAAGAGAGGGTCTTAATAAGCCTATATTCTATAAGCTCCTTTTCTCTCTAGTCCCTAGGCTATATAGTCCTTATAAGCTTCTATAGCTTTTCCCTTATAGTAATTAATTTAATAATAAGGCTTATATACTTAGATAAGAGACTTAAATCGATATAATATATAACTAGATTTATTAACTTAATCTTCTTATTATAGATTAAAAGCTAGCTCTTATAATAAGGCAACTTAAGGTCTTTATATTTAGCTAGGGCCGCCGCCTTATATAAGGTCTTTGCGGCTATAAATACTAACGAAGGGATATAGGGTAGTTAACTATTATTATCTTTTTCTACTTCCCCCGTAAGTATATTAATTTCTATTAATCTAGTTATAATAGGTTATTAATTATCTTTATAAGGATCTTCTATATCTTCTAGCTCCTAACTTATAGCTTTAAAGTTAGGTAACTTCGGTACCTTTAGCTTTCTTAGAGCTAGATTAGCTACTAAATCGATATATTACTAGACTAACTTAGTCTAAGTAATTCTCTTAATACTAGCGTACTAGCGGGTTTAGTCTTTAGGCTTCTTTAGCGAAAAGGCTAGCTTCTACTTAATTATAAAGATTAAGTCCGTTATAATAATAATTAGGTTAATTAATTAACTTATATAATTTAAGATATAATATAAGTCTTCTATTAAATCCTTAGAAGTATACTTAACTACTACTATTAATCTAATCTAATCGTAATTTATACTAGAAAATAGAGCTTAAAAAGCTCTTTCGAATAATAGTAATTAATTAAAGAGATAATAGCTATAGAGTAAGTACCGGGCTTATAACTATTATATAGTTATATAAGTATATAGGTATAAGAGATATAGAGAGACTTAGTAGTTATATTGCGCTAACGCTAGTAAAACGGTAGGTAAAACCGTTGCCTTTTATCTATATATCTAGCCTACTCTATACCTATTATAGTACTACTAAATATAGCTAAATAAATATAGTAATTATAATTAATACTCCGGATCCGGTTAGCCGCTTCCGTTAGCGTTTTGCTAATGTTAGCCGCGGTTACGAAGTCGCGAGACTTCGGGCTAATTAGTCCGTTAGATCCTGCCTTATAATACTAATTTTATAGAGTTACTAAGTAGTTAATCCCTAAATATTATAGTAAGAGAGGTTTTAATAAATATATTTGGAATATCTTAAGGAATTAATTAGTAATACTTAATACTCTTTAAAGCTACGCGACTAATAAGATAAATAAAATTTAAGTATAACGATTAAGCACCTAAGGATGAGCTCTAGTAAACCGTTACGCTATTCGGTTTTAATAGAGTAAGATTTCGTATAAGCCTTAGAAATATAATTAAAAAATATAATAGGCTATAATAATATAAGAGGGAAGTTTACTTATAATATACTAATACGGAAACTATTCCTTTTAGATAAAAGGATAAGTAGCTAAAGTAAGTTTTAAGAATAAGACTAAGGAGAGGGGAGACTTTATATTATAACCCGACTAAATATTAATCGCGTACTATTATATTATTAGCGGAAGCTATAAGAAGGATATAAAGTAAGCTATAAATTATATAATACGAGAAAGGGATTATTAAGATCTTATAATAATCTAAAAGATTTAGCTTAATAGATCTTTTTTATAATTTAATAATCCGCGAAGGATTATAAGGGGAAACTTATAATTTATATAGTATATAAGTATCCCTAACTATACTCCTTAAGACTAGATAGCTAGATAGCTTTTAATATAATTATTTAGTTACGACTTACTATTTATTACTATCGTAATACTCTTATTACTTAAGCTATGCCCTATTCTATCTATTAATATAAACCCTCGCCTAGTTTATCCCTTAGGAATAACTCTAGCCGTTATATAAAGGGATAATAGCTAATAAAGTAGGTATAAGGAAATACTTAGCTTATACTATATATAGGATTCCTAGTTTAGATAACTAGTAGGAGTATTATTAAATCTATTAAGCTATAAGTAATAAAAACCCTCCTCTAGGCTTTATAGTAAGAAATAGAAAGAAAAGGCTATAAAGAAATAGCTTAAGGAAAATCTAAGAGATAAGGAGAAAGTAGAGAAGTAGAAGCTATTATTAAAAGAAACTATTACTACTAGAAAATTAAAAGAAGGTCTTTATCTATTAAACTCTAAGTTAGGAGGGGATTTAAATAATAAAGCCGTGAACGTAATAAGCGTTTATAATATAGTAGAATATAAAGGGGGATTTAGCGAATCTAGGAATACCCTTATCTATAATTTTAAGGCTAATATATATCTCTTTAATAATATTTAATAGTTCGATATAGGAACCTTTAACTAAGGAGGAGACGTATTACGGAATAACTAATATCTAGCTTAATAGATATATAGTCACTCTATAGATACCTCGAATAGCTAGGCTATTATAAGGTACGTTATTAATCCGTAGTTATAGAGGGTATTACTTAGTAAGAAGGGTCTATATAGTCTTACTACTTAATCCCTATAAATACTAAGCCGGCTAGGCTAAGCTTAAATTACTAAGGGTAAAAGTAGGGCTAGAGCTAGGCTTTAAGAAGTAAGCTATATTTAAAGGTAAGCTATATATTATTATTATAGTATAGTAATTTAAGCTAGAGAGGAAGGAAAGAGAAGAGGGAAGAGAGGGAGGAAAAGCCTCCTTATATATATAATCTTCCGTAATAGGAATACCCCCTTCTCCTTACTAAATAGACCTCTTCTTAGCTGTATTATTTATATTATAAATTAAAGAGTAACTTAAAGGTTAGGTATAAATATAGGTTATAGCAGAAGATATAGTATAGGGTATGTTTATATAGTATAGGGTAGGCTATTAGCTAAACAGCTTAATTTTTGAGGTTTATTATAATATATAGTATATAAATATTAAATTAAGATTAGGGGAGAAAAGTATAATTATACTTATCTACCTCTCTTAACTTCCTAGGGGGAATCGCCTATACTTATAGTTAAATATCTTCGGAACTAGGTAACTTTTATAGTCGTAAAGACCTATATATAAAAGCGCTAAAAATACTATATATAAGGGATTTTTAGGTAGTATTCTTATCGCTTAATTAGAGTTAAATTCTACGTTATAGTAATAAGGTTTAGTAGTAGCTATAGAGTATATATATATTGCTATAAACCTTATTTTATACTTTTACTATATCTTTTTAATTTCTAATTTTAGGCTTAAGACCTACTTTTCCTAAATAGGAAATAATATATAAAATATAGAGAAAAATATACTAATTTTCCTAGATATTTTATAACCTTAATATATAACCCTAACCCTAAGAAGGATAGTATTATATATTATAAGAATAGGTTAAGTATAGTTTTATAGCTATAAGGATAGAGAGATAATAATAAAAATATTATCTATATAGGGAAGCTTTTTTCGAGGATTCGTATAGTCTTAATATAGTATATATATTAATATTAAGTAGTTACCTTCTTATAATTCCTATAGGCTTCTTATTTTATTATATTAATAGTTATATCGATAGTTATTAAATAACTTTATAAGCTATATAAAAGTGAGGGTATACTAGGTATTAAAGTAGGTATAGAGATCTAGACAATATAGTCCTATCCCTTATATACCCGTATTTAACCTAGGCTTTCGATATTTAATACTAGCCGCTTAAGCTAATACTAGCCGAGGGGTTATACTAAGGTTATAGTTAAATAGCTAATAGGCGTTATAGTAGTTAAGTTAGTTACGAGCTTATAGCTAGTAGCTATACATATTATATACGTATCTTAAAGGCTTTTTAAGTTATTTCTTAATACTCCTTATTTATTTGCCTCTCTTTCTTTAGCCTTTAGGGCGTTAGCACTTTTGCCCGCTAAAGTAGCTAATTCCTCTTCTAGAAGGCTAATTTAAGCGTTATATAAGTCGATTTATAGTTCTAAGTCTACGAGTATTTATTCGTAGTTTAGCGGGAAAAAGAGCTAACGCCCTAAAAGCTAAAAAACCGAGATAGATATATAAAGAGAGAGAGAGAGTTATAAGGAGAGGAGAACTAAGGCGCTTAGGTATATAAGAGAGATAGTTAAAACGTAGGGAGCGGAGATATCGGGAACTAAGCGAGGAAAAGGAAATAATTCTAAAAACCTAAAAATACTTAGAAAAGATATAAAAGGAAGTATAGCTAAGTAAATAGTATCTAATTAGGTATATATAGACGCGGAGCTAAGAGTAAAAGCTCGTATACTACTAAGAAATTAACTAATTTAGGCCGATTAAGTATATCTTAATCTTAAAGAAAGTAAAAATATCGCGATAAGTTAACTATAAGTATAACTAGCTTATACTTACGCTAATATAATAGAAAAAATAAAGAATAAGAGAGAAGACTTTATAAATAATAAGAACTATCTAATCTAGAGATTAAGAATAAGCTAATATTAAGTATTTATTAATTAGGGAAGAATTCTATAAAGTTATTATAAGAGGATAACCTTATTTTACTATATTGCCGTAGGCTATTAGTAATTTTCCCTTATTAAAGTAGTATCTTTAGCTCTTTTTTAAAGCTATATTCTTATCTATTTCTATAAGGGTAGTTTAATATTATAATTATTAAGGAAGCTTATTACGCTAATTCTCGTACTATAGTCTTAAAGCTATTAAATAAGCTAGATAGATTTTATCTAGATCTTAATTTATCGGACTTATAAATAAAGTAGCTATTATCCGTATAGGCGGTCTAGGATAGTATACTATACTTATTATCTTCTCTTTTTATTATATCCCTTAAGAGGTATAAAAATCGTAGTTATAGTTAGAATTATAATTATTAATATAGTTAATATGTCAAGCAGTTTGAGAGCAGGCTTGTTATATAGAATTAAATAAGGTAAAAAAGGTAGCAATTTGCGATACTAAAAGCATCGGGCAGGGAAAAGAGTGCACGCAAAAGCAGGCTTATAAAGATACCTTTTATTCGTATTTTTCTATCTTTGTTATATGCCTATATCTTCTTCTTTATCTTCTCTTCCTCCGTCCTAAGCTACCTTCTTATAATTTTCCTAGTAGCTAGTATTATTATCCCTTTTAAATTCCTATCCTAAGAAGGATCTCGATTTAAGACTATTAAGAATGTAAAGAGATAACTAAGAGAAATTAGGTCTTACTACCTATCTAGATAGATATGCGTTGCAATCTTATAAAAGACCTTATAAGACTAAGTGGGTTATTAATTAGACCTTGTAGGCTGCTGTGTGCCTCGTAGGCTCTTAGCTCGCTAGGCTATTGCAAGAGCCTTGTAGACCCGTTGCCTTGTGGGCTTTTAGAAGCCTCTTTAACTGCAAGGTTAACTATCTAACACGATATAAGATCGAGTTGAAATAGATCTCTTTAAGCTTTTTAGATCTTTTAGATCTTCTAGATCTTCTAGATAGTCGATATTACTATCCGTAGTAGTAAAATCGGGTACTATAGTAATTAAATTTAAATCTTCTTCTATAGGGAAAAAAGGCTCCTTAATTAACGGAAGTATAGGATTATATTCTTATAATTTAAGTAGTAATTTATCCTCGTTATTTTCGACTCCTTTTTTAGTATAAATTCCGGGTTAGGGTTCGGGCTAGGGTTAAATTCCGTTACCCTAGGCGGACTAGTCTAGCTTAAGTACGGCTTAGGTTAAGATCCGAAGGAAATAGGGGTAATTTTCCCCTTCTTTTTTAAATCCGAAAATAGAGTATTTTCTTCCCTTATTTCTTTATCTTTTATATCCAGCTCCGGATAGTAAGCTATTATATTAAGATCCTTTAAAAGGCTTTTCGAAGAGCTAGAAGCTATATTTTAGTTCTTTTTCTTATAGTAACTTCTAGTAAAGTAACCTTCTATTTTATAGTAATAATAGGTTACTTATTAGGTTACTAATTTATTATATCTAATTCTATAGGGTTTTTATAAGTTACCTTATTCTTCTTTTTAAGTAAATCGATAGTCTTAGTTATATAAGGTTTACTATTTTTACGTTATTACTACTATTTATACTACCTATTATCTATCTAGACTACTAGAGAGACATAATCTAAAAGGCTATTTAGTCGATCTAGCCTATATATATTATCTTTTATTTTTTTAATTCTTTATAAAATATAGCTATAAAAGCTTTATTTTCTTAATTTAGCTTAAAAATGACGTACTAAAAGCTAGCTATGTAAGCCGAGATAAAAGTCCGTTACTATAGATTTCTTAGCTTATTTTCGGTATTACCTTTTTTATCGATTATTCTAAACGTCTTCTTTAAGGCTTCTTTAAAGCTATTAAAGCTATCGAAAATCTCCTATATTTCGTCTTCCTTATCCTCTCTTATATTTATAAAATAGTCTTATAAAGTAAGCTTAAACTAAGCTAAAGCTAAGCCTCCTAAGTAGCTAGAAGTAAGGATAACCTTAGCCTCTTCTAAAGATAAGCTACTTAAATAAAATAGGGAACAGGCCTTTATATAAGTAAGGAATTCTTATAGCTTTATTAATTCTCCGTAGTAAGTATAAAGGTTATTAATTTTAAGTATCTCTCTTACTTCCTTATTAAATATGTTATAAATAAGAGCTCTCGAGGGTTTAAATTTATTATTTAAAGTTATCCCCCTGCCTTTAGACTACTTAGAAGCTATTAAGGAAGATAATACGTTGCTAGGGATTTCACTAATCTTTTAAAGGTATTTAAATAAGGGTTAAAATATAAGTAAAAATAAAAGAAGGATTTAAATACTAAGTATAAGAGTTAAGACTAAGGCAAAAGCTTAAATTATATTACGGAATAACTAATATTTAGCTAAATAAACGTATAGTTACTTTATAAATACCTCGAATAGCTAGGCGATTATAAGTTACGTTATTTATTTATAGTTATAAAGTGTATTACTTAGTAAGAGGGGTTTATATAGTCTTACTACTTAATCCTTAGAAATACTAAGCTAGCTAGGCTAAGCTTAAATAACTAAGGGTAAAAGTAAGGCTAGAGCTAAGCTCTAAAAAAAACCTATATTTAACAGTAAGCTATATAGTATATTATAGTAGTAATTTAAGCTAGAGAGGAAGGAAAAAGAAGAGGGAAGAAAGGGAGGAAAAGCCTCCTTATATATATAATCTTCCTTAATAGAAATACACCCTTTCCTTACTAACTAGACCCCTATTAGGTATATTATAAATTAAGAAATAACTTATAGGTTATATAGTTATTATCCTATAGTTCTTATAAGTTTATAATATACCTATATTAATAAATTAATATAGTTATCTTAGTAGTCTCTAGCTTTTAAGACTAAAGAGTAACTTAAAGGTTAGGTAGTTACCTTCCTATTATTTTAATAGGCTTCTTATTTGGTTATATTAATAGTTATATCTATAATTATTAAATAGGTTTATAGGCTATATAAAAGAGAGGATATAAAATATATTAAAGTAAGTATAGAGGTCTAGATAATATAGTCCTATCCTTTATATATCTATATATAGCTTAGACCTTAAATATTTAATACTAGCTGCTTAAGCTAACTCTAGCTAAGGGGTTATACTAAGGTTATAGTTAAATAGCTAGCTTGCGTTATAGTAGTTAGGTTAGGTACGGGCTTATAACTAGTAGCTATACGTATTATATATATATCCTAAAGGCTATTTAAGTCGTTTCTTAATATTCCCTTTATATATTTACTACTATTATAACTTAAATATAAAGCTGCTAATATATATTAATTAAAGCTATAATACCTAAATACGACGTTATAAGCCTTACTATAGCTATAGCTACTACTACCACTACTATCACCGCCGCCGAGGCCTCTACTAGTAGTCTAGGCGTAGAGATACCTTTACTGCTTTTATTACCTAGCTTCGAGTTAAGTAATAGTTTTTATAATTTCTTATAAAGCTTCTATCTCTAGAATAGCGCCGCGATTATTTATTAATCGAGTAGTAACTACTAAGAGGTTAATAGTACTATAATACTAATCTATATAGTATTTCTTTATAATTATAACTTATAGCGGCCGTTAGTTAGTATAAGCCTCCGCGGCGCGTTAACTTATAAGCTTAACTACCTTATTAAGATTATAGCTTTAGCTATAAAGCGGTTATAATAGCGCTAGATTTATTATATTAATAAAGGCTACTATAATTATACTTAATCTCTCGATTTATTAGCTTATAATATCTATTACCATTAAACTAGTAGTTAATATAAGCTCGAGAAGTAAATATTAAAGTATAAAGCTTTATAAGCTCGCGACTTTAATACTATTATTAGAAACTTATTACGGTTTTATAACTAATTATATATATATATATAGGGTAGGTAGGTAGTATTAAGAGGTAGAGGTAGAGTTTAATTACTAAAACTAAAGCTTACGAGAGGGAGAATCCCCCTTACCTTAGGACTTATTTAGCCCCTCTTCTTAAGCTAAACGTACTCGCGTATAGGGGCGTTATATATACCCCCTTATATATTTAAAGCTAGGCCTTATAATTATTCCCCCTCTAGGGTAGCTAACTTAGCTACTATTCGGTAAGTATATAGCTAATAGTTACTATAGAGATAGTAATATACTATAGTAGGGTTATAGGTAGTAAGGGTAAGTAGAAATAGTAAATACTAAAATAAACGCTTACTCCCCCTATTTTAATTTATTTCCCTTTTCTTTTTAAGTATCGCTATATACCTTACTATTTTATTTTCTCTTTATACTCTACCTATTATTATCCTCTTTTCGTCCCCTTTTCGATACTCTTAACTTTAATAATTAACTATTAATAGCTATTATTAATATAGCTCCTAAGACTCCTTAATATAGTAAGAAAGAGTACTATAGTTATAGTTTAAGCTTAAATTATTATAGAGATTATTAAGCCTCTCTTTCTACTCCTTTTAGTAGTAGCTTATACTATTATTAGTATAAAAAGTAGTAGTAATAATAAGAGACTAGTACTATAAAGTAACCTAGCTTTAATACCCTTTCTCGCTACCCCCGAAACGCTACTAATTCGACTACTAGCGCGAATATAAGCTTAGCTAACTAAGCTTAGAATTAAGATTTCTCCCTTCCCCCTATTAAAAATAACGCTAATTAGGAAATAATAAGTACTTAGGATAAATTAGGCCCTATTTAGGGGGGTTCCCTTCCTATCTAAAATAGCTAAGTTATCCTTCTTCTTATAGCTTTAACCTATATAGAGAAACTCTTTAGATCTCCTTATAGTTAAAATCGACTAGCTTATATACTATCTCCCCTACCTACCTCTAATAAGGAGGATTTTATTATTTATTTACTAGTTATTTTTCGTAACTAATTTAAGGGGTTATTTAACCTAAACCTTAAGCGTAATACCGAAAGTATTTAAAACTCTAATAACTAAAAGTTTAATAGTAACTAAGATAGCTTAGATAATAAAGGCTTACTTAAGAGTAAGATTAAATACGGTTTAGTAATATATTAGCGCTACTTTAAGAAGAAGTCCTATTTAACTTTAGTAATAGCCTTTATTTAAAAGTATAATTAGTACTTAAAGTACTTTTATAAGAGCTTAAATAAGTATACTAGCTTAGAGCTTAAAAGTTTAAAAGTATTTAAAATTTTCTATATCTTTTTTAATATTATAATTATACTATATAATATATACTTATAGTAGTAGGGTTTTTATATCCTAGTATACTTAGTTATTTACCCCCTATTTAATACTTAATTACTAACTAATTTTATAAGTTCTTACTAAGATAGTTAGTAATAAAGACGACTTCATATTACTTTATAATATCGCTAAGGTAAAAAATAACTACCTTTCTAACGATAATAATAATAATAACTTATTTCTCTACTTAGTAGTAAGATAGCGCTAAATTACCTATATAGCTTAAGAGCTAAGTATAGTATTTATCTACGCTATCGAAGTATATTATAAGGAGTATAATTTAGCTAGTACTAAAGATACTACTAAGGTAAGTAAATACGTAACTATACTATTTAGGTACTAATTTACTAACGATTTTTTAAGCGGCCGTAGCTAAGTATAATAACTATATAAAGGAGCGGAAGAAGTTACTAATTTATTAGTATTTCGCTTTTCTTAAGTTTATTCGTTTTAAGTAAGAAAGGGTTAATACTTAGCTCTTATAGTAGCTCTTTCGCCTAACTAATACTAATTTAGGTTATTTTCTATACTAAATAGCTAAGGCTAAGTTTATAATAAATATTTATAGTATTATAGCTAAAAGAGAAGTATTAAATAAGTATCCTCTTAGGTATAATTTAGTACTAGCTTAAGACTTCCTAAGTCTTTAGTCGAAGTTAGCGTAAAACTTTAGCGTTAGCCCTAAGTAACGTCGCTTTATCTTTTTTTTCTTTACTTTCCTCTTAGATATTTTTCTACGCTAAAAATCTTCTACTAATTATTATATATTCGTTATATATTTGGCTATAATTTATTAATTATACTCTAAGGGCTAGCTTTTCTATTTAACTAAATAAAAGATATTACCTTTATATTTTTTCTAATTCTTAACTTTTTAAACTTCTTACTTATTATTATTATTTTCTAAGTTTACTATTTAAAGTAATTTAACTTCTATTTAAGAAGATAAAGCTTTATATTAAAGTTCTAAAAGGTAAATATAAAAATTATTATATAATTTCGAGTATTTTTTTAAGAGTACTATTTTATAAGCCTAGCTTTTAATTTTTTATTAATTCGTAATAGTTTAATAGACCTTAAGGATAGCTTCCTTTTAGTCTTTTTAAAGTATAAGTTTTTAATTAAGAAACTTACTAAATCTCTTACTTTAAAAGAAAGTAATTAATATTTAGAATTAAAGTATTTCGCTTATAATTTAATAGCTTTTCGCTATTACTTCTCTAGGCTAATCTTTAGGTTTTTAAGCTTTTAAAAGTAATTATAAGTATTTAAAACCTCCTTTTTTAGGATAATATCTATAGTATCTAGATAAAAGTCTAGATTATAACTAAATAGTACTTAATTCGGGCTTACTTTAATAGTAAAACTAACTATATTATTTATAGCTTATTAAGCTATTAAAAGAAAGTTTAGCTAGATAGCTTATTCTTTTTTATAAAAGTAATAAAAGTAATAAATTAAAGTTTAATTCCTCTATTCCGTTTAGCTATTAGTTTATAAGTAAAATATAGTTAATAAGCGCTTTTTAACTTTAGAAATATAATATAAATTAAACTATAACTAGCTTATAAAAATAAAGCCTTTATTTAAGATAATTCCTTATAGTAATTTAAACTTAAGCTTAACTTCTTAATATAGGATTTTTATAAGTTCGATAGATATAATAATAATAGTAATAAGGAAAAATAAGGTATACTTAGTATATTAGTTAATAATAATTAGTAATACGTTTAAAAAGTATTTTTTATAGTATACTTTTAGTAGCTTTATAAAAAAATCTATTATTATCTCTTATTATAAGCGAGATAGAATTAATAATAATTCGAGATATTTAAAGGGCTAATACTTCTTAGGAATAACTCCTTAATAAATTTAATAGTACTTTATATAGGTAGTAGTATTTACCTTTATTTTAGCTTAATAAAGCCTTTAGGATAGTAGTTTATATATTTTAGTAATTCTAAAATAACTTACTAATAAGTTATTATAATATAAGTATAATAGCTTTTATCTTAATCGCGAATCGTTAAGTATTATAATTTAGTCTTTCTAATAAAGTAGCTCTTTAAGTTTAGATTTTAAAAACCTTATTTCCCCTTTAGATTTAGATTCTTTTTAATAACTATTTACTTTTAAATTATAAAGTCTTTACTTTAAGCTTATTTTAAGATTTCTATTAATACGGGGAATATCTTATCTTTAAGTATTTTCTTATCTATAGTTACCTTCTTAACTATAGCTATTAGTATATACTATTTATAATTAATATAGCTTTTAGCTTAATCTATAAGCTATAAAGGTTCCGTATTTAGTTCCTTACTAATAAGTACTTAAAGAAAAAGGGACTTTTTGCTTTTTAATTCCTACGACTTATTATAAGTTAATATTTTTATTTCTAAATTAGGAATAAGTTTAACTAATAAGGGTATTTCCTTAATATAATTAGGCTATTTTAAAGGCGGATTAGCTAGGTTTTAATACCTTAGCTAGTACTTAATTTTAAACTTAAATAAAGATAAATATATATACTAATAAGCTTATTTATAATTTAGTAAAGTTTATTTTATAAAGCTCTAGAGATTTTAATAATTAGAGAGAACTTTTATAGGTTAATCTATACTTTTTAAGTAATATTACTATTATTAAAAAGCTAAAAGAATAGTAAAAAGCTCTTAATTTAGAGTTTTATAATTTAACTTAAGCTTATTAAACTTCTTAAACTAAATATTAATAAGGTAAAAGTAATTACTTTTATTTAATTAAGATAAGATAGCTAATATAGCGAACTAAGAAGTATTTATTTTAATTTTAACTAAGCTTTATAAGTAGAAATACTTAAGTAAGGGGGCTTATATAAAAATATCTTATAAGTAGTAAAATACTACTTATTTAGTACTTTAAAAATATACCCTATTTAGCTTTTTATTATTCTTACTACCTTTAAGTAATATAAATAAAGGGGTTATAATTTTAAAATATTTTTTAATAAAACGCTAATAAAAATTATAAAACCTTAAGAAAACTTAAATATTTTAGTAAGTTTTTAAAAGCTTTTAGTCCGTAACTATTTATACTCGCCTTAAGTTAATAAAGACTCCTTTTATAAATAAAAAGAAACTTAAGAAATTAACTAACTACTAATAAAAATAGTACTTAAAGAGCTTAGTATAAAGTCTAGCTTCCTAAAGCTAGTAAAAGACTTATTTTAAGTACGCTATATAATTAGCCTTAGTTTAGGAATAAATTAGGATATTATTTAAATATATAATATAAATAGTATTTATTAGTTTTTTAAAAGCTTAATAAATATAACTTTAAAAAGTAGTAAGGGTATTAGTTAGCTTAAACGGAAGATCTAAATACTTATAGTAACTATATTAAGTACGAAATACTATCTTCTATTTATCTCCTCCCTTAGTCTTAAGTTTTTAATACGTATTCTAAATATTAATTTTTAAGAAATATTTAGCGCTTTTATAATAGTTTATAATCTTAAAAATAAAAATAAAAAAGGGTACTAATTCTTAGCTATAATACTATTAAGTCTTTAGTAGTCTATATAAAGTCTTAGCGTTTTATCCTTCTTAAGAATAAAAATAATAAGTATTTTTATAAAGCTTTTAAATTCCTAAATCTAGCTTTTCTTAAGTAAATCTTAAATATACTTTCGAAAAACTTAAAGCTTTTTTAAAAATAAAGAGTAAATTAGCCTAAATAAAAGGAATTCGCTTAGTAATAAATTAATTATATAGTCTATCCTTTTAATTAAAAGTAACTTATTTACTTTTATAAGGAAAAATATATTAATATAATAAGTTAGTTCTAAAAGTAATTTAGTTAGTATTTAATCTTATTTTTCTTCCTTTTCTTCTTTATTAAGAAAGAGAATTAGCTCTCTTTACTTTTAAATAAGAAATACTTTAAGGTAGCTCTAGCTTTCCTTTATAAATTCCTCTTAAGAGATAATTTTATATATTAAGGTAAAGAAATACTATTAGTAAAAGTAGGGTAAGAGAATAATTTTTTCTTAGGTTAAGGTTAGTATTCTAAAGAAGATTAGATTCTTTTAATTTTAAGCTAATAAAGGGATACTAATATAGTACTAAATTAGCTTTTTTTCTATACCTCTCTTATTTATTAGCTTAAGTAGTACTTCTTATACTCTATCCTACTTTAATAGTTATACTATAATCCCTTATACTTAAGGCGCTAAGAGATAGCTTAAGGTTAATCTATAGTCCTTAGTAAACTAAGAATTAATAAAGTTTACTTTACTATACGTATTAAGATTAATTTATATTTATTTTAAGTTTTAACTTAATAAAGTAGTTATAGTATAAAATCGTATAACTATAGGGATTATTATAATCTAAGGAGGGGTATTTACTTAGACTTAAGGGCTTTTCTTACTTTTTTAGCTATAAATTAGTGAACTTTCGCTTTCGAATTATAATCCTAAGTAATATACTTTAGTTTATTATAATAGTAATAAATAATAGTATTAGAGGATTTCTTTAGCCGCTTTCTAGTAGAGATTTAGTTAGCTTTCTAAGGGTTTACCCTAAGGAGTAAGGATTAATTTAACTTAAAGGAATCCTTTTTTATTTTTTTAGTTTAAGTAAGACTTCCCCTTATTTAGCCCTATTGTTTTTAAAACTTCCCCCTTAGTCGCTTTTAATAACTATTATAGTAGCTGTCTTTGTCTTTTCTATCTAAAGGGCTAGTATTTAATTTTCTTTTACTTTCCCCTAAAGTATCTTAATAATATTATACTATTTATATAGCTTTTTCCTAAGTTATAGCTAAAAAGGGTATAGAATATAGATTTAACTAACTCTATAAGTTAGGTTATAGCTTTAGAAAGAAAGTTAATACTCTCGATTTCTCTAAGAGTTTTTTAAAATAACTTTTAAGTAAGTTAAAATAAAAACTAAACTTTAAGGGCGATTAATTTTCTTATTATTAAGCCCTTTCTAGCTAAGTAGCTAGTAGAGTTTCCTAATTAATAGCGTTTTTAATTAAAATAAGGGTTTATTTTTTAAAAATAATTTAATTATTTTTAAAAAAAACCTAAAGTTTTAAGGCTTTTTTATCTAGGAATTACCTCTATTTTACCTTATAATTATTATATATATAGTTAACTATAAAAAGAATCCTTCTAAACTCTTATTTAAACTTATAAAGTATAGCCTTAAAGGTATTATATAAATCCCCTAGCTAGTTTAGCCTTTTCCTAGCGTTAGTTAATTAAAAAAGTTTAGGGATATTTTTTAATTTACTTTTATTCTTTTTACTATAATTAGACTTTATTAAGCTCCCCTTTTAATATTTATATAAACTAAAGCTAAAACCTTTTTAATTTATTCTTAATTTATTATATAAAGCCTTTACTTAGACTTATAAATACTTTAGCTTTTTTAACTACTTAATCTTATAATATAGGGCCTTAAGAGCTTACTAATTTTATACTAATAATAGCCTAGAGCTTTAGTATATTATTTTTTTATATTAAAGGGGAATTCTCTTATAGTCCCCTTAATTCTATAATTCCGCCTAAAAGTCCGTTAGTAAAGGGGTTAATTCTAATAAGGAGATAGTTTTAACCTAGAGCGTTCCGAGGTTACTATCTAAAGGCGCCCGGCTAACCCTAAGTAAGCCGTAAGAAGTTATAATACTAAGTACTTATAAGAGAAGCTTTAGAAATTATTATAGTTCTAGAACCGATTATATATATATATATAGGGTAAGTAGGTAGCGTTAAGAGGTAGAGGTAAAGTATAATTACTAAAACTAAAGCTTATAAAAGGGAGAATCCCCCTTACCTCGGGACTTATTCGGCCCCTCTTCTTAAGCTAAACGTACTCGCGTGCGGGGGCGTTATATATACCCCCTTACGTATTTAAGGCTAGGCCTTATAAGACTCTTCTTAGTAATTATACTTCTAGCTATATAATGTTTATAATAATTAGTAGAAGCTATAGTTTAAGTCCCTTAATAATATAACTACTATATAAGCCTTTATTATATATTATTAAGAAACGACTTAAAAAGCCTTTAAGATATAAATAAGCCCGTACTTACCTTAACTACTATAACCTTAGTATAACTCTATAGCTAGCGTTAGCTTTAGCGGCTAGTATTAAATATTAAAAGCCTAAGCTATATATAGGTATATAAGGGATAGGACTATATTGCTTAGACTTCTATACCTACTTTAATACTTATTATACCCTCTCCCCTATATAGCTTATAAAGCTATTTAATAACTATTAATATAACTATTAATATAACTAAATAAGAAGCGTATAGGAATTATAGTAAGGTAACTACCTAACCTTTAAGTTACTTATTAGTTTTAAAAGCTAGAGACTATAAAAATAACTATATCGATTTATCTATATAGCTATATTATAAGCTTATAAGAGCTATAGGATAATAACTATATAACCTATAAGTTATTCTTTAATTTATAATATAGCCGAATAGGGGTCTAGGTAGTAAGAAAAGGGGGTATTTCTATTAAGAAAGATTATATATATAAAGAGGATTTTCCTCCCTCTCTTCCCTCTTTTCTTTTCTTCTTTTTTAGCTTAAATTACTATTACTACTATATACTATATAGCCTACCTTTAAATATAGCTTATTTCTTAAAGCCTAGCTCTAGCCTTACCTTTACCCTTAGTTATCTATTAAAGCAGGTTATAGTAGAAGGAATAGTATAAGATAAGTAGATAGCTAGATAGCTTAATTCTTGAGGTATATTGTAGTATAGGGTATGCAAAGATTAGATTAAAAATAGGCGAGAAAGTTATAATTTAAATTATATATATCTATCTGCTAATCTTAACTTCCTAGGGGGAAGCGTCCCTACTTATAGCTTAATATCTTAAGAATAAGAGGACCCTTTTTAATTGTAAAGACCCGTATATAAAAGCGCTAGGGAAACTCTTTATAAGGGAAATATTAGGTAAAAATCTTATAGCTTAGTTATAGAGTTATTAGCTCCTTAGTAGATAAGGTTCGTAGTAGTAGCTATAACTAAGTACGCTACTACTTAACCTTATTTTATAGATTTTATAGTAGAGTTTTTAAGCTTTAAATTTAAGCCCTTAGACCTACTTTTACTAAATAGGAAATATATATAAAATGTAGAGTAAAATACGCTAATTTTCCCTAGATATTTATTAACCCTAATATATAACCCTAACCCTAAGAAGGTTAGCATTATAGGTTATAAAAGACAGTTTTATAGTATAAGGATAGAGAGATAATTTATAAATATATTATCTATATAGCGTAGCTTTTTTCGAGGATTTTATCGTATGCTTACGTAAGGCCTTCTTTAGTAAGCATATATCTTAATATTATCTAAGCTTAGCCTAGCTATCTTAGTATTACTAGGGATTAAGTAGTAAGACTATATAAACCCCTCTTACTAAGTAATACCCTCTACGACTACGGATAAAAAACGTACCTTATAATAGCCTAGCTATTTAAAGTATCTACGGAGTAACTATACGTCTATTCGGCTAAATATTAGTTACTCCGTAATAGGGATATAAAGTTATTTAACGTAAATATAACTTTGGGGGATCCCTTTAGTACTTAGAGCTATATAGCTAATTTAGCTAGCGCGGCCTAGCGCGGCCTAAAATAAGCAAAACATAAGTTTAATATTCGATTAAAAATACTCTTTATATTTAAGAAAGTATTTATTTAATATTCCTTTTTTAACTATAATATTATAAATATTTAATTTAAACTTAACTTTAGCTATTAAGTATAG
>KQ030526.1:49680-68350 GCA_000956045.1 Hirsutella minnesotensis 3608 | reverse complement strand
CCATAATAATTTACTAGTCTTAGGATTATATATTAGAGTTATGAAATATCTATAAAAAAGTAGTATATATTTTTTATACTATATAAACTTTTTTCTATATATAATATATAGAGCTAATATAAAGCAAAAGGTTATATTTAATAAAGCATATATAAACGCTTAGATAGGTTAGATACTTATAGTTAGATTAGCTCTTACAATTAAGCCTATTAAATATCTATAATTTGAAAAATATAATATTTTAAAAGTAAACTCTTACTACTTTTAGTTAAACTACTCTCAAACTAGGATATATAGAAATCTACTAATAACATACGTAGGTATACCCTTCTTAGCACTTTTAATTAATAATTATTATAGTACTATAGGTTTTATAGTTCTAAAGATATTTAAATATAAGTAGTAACGCTTTTTACTATAAAAGTCTAGATATATTATTAATCTAGATCTTAATCTTCTCCCTTATTTATTATTTAAACTATATAAAAACACTACTAATCAAATTGAGGTTTTCCCTTCTAATTTACTAATATTCTTTACCTTCTTAAATCTTTTACTATAGCTTATTTTATAAGCTACTTTCCGGCCCTTTACTATATCTTCTACTATAACCTACTCTAATAGTTCTAAAATAGTCTGATTACTAAGTAATATTAATAATTAAAGGTTTATAATAAAATCAATAGTAAAAGATTTTATATATAGCGGAAACGTCAATTACGCCTTTTAATTATACTTTTATTATCTTTTTAGCTTTAGAAGCTATAATAAAAGTATTAAACTTTGTTATTGGAAATTAAATAGCGGTCGATAGAGGTATTACAAATGTTTTAAGTATAAGCTCCTTTCTTCTAGGATATTATACTAGATACTAAAAGTAGTAGCCTTAGAAGGTTGTACTATAATTATAACTAAAATAGTTAAGGTTGCTAGGATTACTTTTACTTTCCTAACCTATTACTTTAGAGATTTATTAGCTTTCATATAACAAACGTAAAAAGAGGTAGCTTTCCCCCTATAACGTTTAATATATTATATTTAGAGCTACTAAATAGGGTAGTATCTACTACTGTTGCGCTAGTCCCTAACTATATAATTAGTTAAGTATAACTTGCTTATACCTTTAGCTAAGACGAAGGAGAAGAATACGCTAGCTACGGAGGAGTCAGACGTTATAAACGCTATGGTAATTTTAGTATAGTGCTTACGTGGTTTAGAAGGGCTCGGTTACGCGCTATAAGGTAAAGGACCGAAAGTAGAGAGCACGCTGGTAGTAGTAGCGAGATTTAAGAGATTCTAATAGCAGCACGTAGATATAAAAGGAGGAAAGATTTTAAAGATTAATAGAAACCTCCAGGTTTATAACGTATTAAAAGATATAGCATTATTACCTTATGTTATATTCTTATTATTATGTACATTAATATATAATTGCCTTAGGACAAGGTACCCCTATTGCTTATAATCCTCGTACTAAGCTATCGCTTGAGGTAACTAATCTAACATTTAGCAATAAAAGTAGATCTATTTTTTAGTCCTCGTCAACTCGCCAAGAGACGCCTAGGGTATATTTGTTAAAAGACATACTACGATCAGTTCTAGTTTGTGACTTACCTAATGTGGGATGCTTTACGATCGGGCCCTTAACATCTGGCACACGATGCTCCCGTGCCCACTGCATCACTGAGTCCCAGTTTCGACATTCATGTTCAACTGTGAAGTTGGGCCACGGCCACCGATAGTCGTCTTTCCAAGTAAAAGTATGTAGAGCAATATCCGCATGACACATTAGAACTTGCCGGATAAGATCAATGCAGTGATCGATATGCTTTATCTGAACTTCTTCCTCAATATCATTCGGATAGTCATCTTTGAAAATACGTTTACGAAGGACATCAAGGCAATGTAGCTCGTGAAAAACATCCAGAGTAACGAGGAAACCACCAGCCTCGTCATTCAATGGAACTGAGGTTTGGTCGATCTTGTCTAGGTCTTCCTTCTGAACTCGAATATTGTAGTCTATAGCCGGAGGTATTAGATATTATGCAATCCTAGGACCTGTTTATCAACTTACACTGGAGAAGGTCTTCCCATGCCCAATTCATCTCTGTCCGCGGTTCTCCCCGGAATGGATTCGCTGAAGAAAAGCCAGTGTCAATGGTGACCTTCTGATATTTTACCGCCTCTCGCGCGGGAGCTGTGAATTTTAGCCATTGAAGTACACCAACTATACTACACACTTACATTCAATAAGACTATTACAACGACAAGAAAATCCTTTGTTTAAGGTCGACGCCCATAATAGTAATAAAACTGTGACGAGAGCATATATAATAATCGTGAAGGCATGGCACACAAGGGATTGACCGACCTCACGGTGCTTCGTGTCTAATTTATTGGTTGTAGACGCCTTAAGAAGACCTAAAGACTCTGAAGAAGCTTCTTCGTCCTTATAGCCGTCCATGCTGAGAACGCGCTCGAGGATTGTCAGTATTAATTATGCAAATGGACGGGGTGGAGCGCACTTTAAATTGAATAAATATCATTAGAGCCCGAATCCTGCTCATTTCCCACAGGAATGTGACTAATACCTGATACCTGTAATGACCAAGTCGAAAGAGGGTGACATGCTTCAAGCAATGAGCAGTTAAGCAATAGATACTGCGAAATGCACCGGAATCCCCAATCTTGCTTAGGGGCTGCATGTGTGGAAACATGTTTTACTGAAAACATACTATAGTAGCATTGGATCCTCGCTGACGCATGTTGAAACAACGCTGACGATTGTATATTGAAGCAATAGTGCCACCACTGTACGACACTGTGACGACGCCTAGTCCGGAAAAAATCGAACGGACGCCCAGGACAGTGTGAGACTTCAATCTCAGTTTTGCGTCTTCGATTGGGTATTGGTCAAAAGGTATAACTGTCTCAAACCAATTGGCAGTAGGTTAGGAGTAATAACAAGCAACGAGAAGGACGAGTGCCACCCTAAAACTACTCCTTAAGCTAAGGTTAGACAAGCACATACGGCAGATCCTTAGTATAAGCTCGTTTATAAGCTTACTTCTTAAGTAACCGCTAAAGGCCTTGCTTAACCACTCCTAGGCTAGAAATTAGAATATTTATTCGGCACCTACGTCTCGTTAATATCTCTATAGTGCTAGGGATCTAGTCTCTAGTTTACGGTACCTACCGTCTAGTATAAGCTAGGTAGGGTAGATTTAGACATTTCAAGGCATAAACTCCACTCTTATTAGTCTCTTCTTAGATTAACGTAGTCGCTACATTCCTAGTTAAGATACTGCGAGTAGGAGTTGTCTAGGTACTAGAAAAAACGTCTCTTTTAGTAGCACGCTTATCGGACCTGGAAAGAGCCAACTACTTTCTGTCTTCTAATCTTATTATTATAGGAGGGACTTAGTAGAAGGAGTAGTTCCGGTCTTAAAACATAAAGTCGAGGTATAGTAAAGACGCAATTACATACCTTTACTATGTAATATACTACATTATTACGGAGGAGCGGCTACGCCCTAGTCTATACATATGATAGAGAGGAAGCTTTTATAGTGTCAGATACACAAGTTATAAGGGACTTGTATATTACGTGCTCTTTTACCTATGTGGTCGAGGGGTTAGCCGGGCTAACTATCGATATAACGATCGATATAACTAAATAAGAAGCCTATAGGAACTATAGGAAGGTAACTACCTAACCTTTAAGATACTCTTTAGTCTAAGAAGCTAGAGACTATTAGAATAACTATATCGATCTATCGATATAGCTATATTAGGAGCCTACAAGAGCTATAGGATAATAACTATATAACGTATAAGTTATTCCTTAATTTATAATATAGCAGAATAGGGGTCTAGTTAGTAAGGAAAGGGGGTATTCTTATTAAGGAAGATTATATATATAAGGAAGCTTTTCCTCCCTCTCTTCCCTCTTTTCTTTCCTTCCTCTTAAGCTTAAATTACTATAATAATATATTATATAGCTTATATTTAAATATAGCCTATTTATTAGAGCCTAGCTCTAGCCCTACTTTTGCCCTTAGTTATCTAAGCTTAGCCTAGCCGGCTTAGTATTACTAGGGATTAGGTAGTAATACTATATAGACCCCTCTTACTAAGTAATACCCTCTACGACTATAGATAAACAACGTGCGTTATAATAGCTTAGCTATTCGAGGTACCTATAAAGTAACTATACGTCTATTTAGCTAGATATTAGTTATTCTATAACACCTATTTAAAAGGGGGATATTATAGTTTTATAACTAATTATATATATATATATAAGGTAGGTAGATAGCGTTAGGAGATAAAAGTAAAGTCTTATTATTATAAAGGCTAAAGCTTATAAAAGCGGAAATCCTTCTTATATTAGGACTTATTTAGCCCCTCTTCTTAAGTTAAACGCGCTTATATAAGGGCGTTTTATATATCCTTTATATATTCTTAACTAAGCCTTATACCTATTTAGTTAACTATTAATAGCTATTTTTAATATAGCTTCCGAAACTTTTTAATATATTAAAAAAAAGCGCTATAGTTATAGTTTAAGATTAAATTATTATAAAAGTTATTAAGCTTCTCTCTCTACTTATTTTAGTAATTACTTATATAAATATTAGTATAAAAAGTAATAATAAAAATAAGAAACTAAAGCCTTAATATAATATAGCTTTACTACTCTCCTTACTACCCCCGAAATAGTACTATTATATTTACTTGCGTTAATATAAGCTTAGCAAATTAACCTTAGGATTAAAATCTCCCTTACTCTTCCATTAAAAATAACGCTAACTAGGAAATAATAAGTACATAAAATAAGTTAGTATTAAGAAATAACTTAAATACCCTTTAAGATATATATAGCTACCAGCTATAAGCCCGTACTTAACCTAACTACTATAACGCAAGCTAGCTATTTAACTATAACCTGTATATACCCCTTCGGCTAGCGTTAGCTTAAGTAGCTAGTATTAAATATAGAAGGTATGAGCTATATACGGGTATATAAGGGATAGAACGATATCGCCCGGACTTCTATACTTACTTAACCGCTTATAATACCCTCTCTCTTATATAGCTTATAACGGAACTACGGTTCTCTTTATAACTATTTACTTAACTATTAATATAACTATATAAACAGCTTATAGAAATTATAAAAAGATAACTACTTAAACTTTAAGTTACTCTTTAGTTTTAGAAGCTAGAGACTATTAGTATAACTATATTAAATTATTAATATAGCTATACTAAAGACTTATAAGAGCTATAGGATAATAACTATATAACTCTTTAATTTAAAATATAGCTATGAAGCTGTTTAGTTAGTAAGGAAAGGGGGGTATTCCTATTAAGGAAGATTATATATATAAACAGGCTTTTCCTCCCTCTCTTTCCTTTTTCTTTCTTTCTCTCTAGCTTAAATTACTACTATAATGCGCTATACCGCCTACCTTTAAATACACCCTATTTTCTAAAGCTTAGCCCTAGCCTTACTTTTACGCTTAGTTATCTAAGCTTAGCCTAGCTAGCTTAGTATTTCTAGGGATTAAGTAGTAAGACTATATAGACCCCTCTTACTAAGTAATACCCTCTATAACTACGGATAAATAACGTACCCTAGTATAACCTTAGCTATTTATAGTACTTATAAAGTAACTATATATTATTTTAGCTAGATATTAGTTATTCCGTAGTAGTTAGCTATAATTTAAGAAAGCCCCCTTTTTAAGTAGAGCTCTTAAGCTTATATACTTTCTCCTTTCTTAACTTTAAATAAAAAAGATTTTCTTACTTACTTATAAGGGGTTTTTTAACTTAAACCGCGAGAGTACTACTAAAGTTTATTAAAACTTTAATAACTAAGAGTTTAATAATAACTAAGATAGCTTAAATAATAAGAGCTTACTAAAAGATAAAATTAAGCGCGAAATAATAATATATTAATACTTATAAGGTCTTTAACCTAGTAGGAGCTTAGGCTTGCTTAAGCTTATTACGTAAGTTAGCACGTAAGTAGGACCCCCCCTAATTACGGACCCGCGTATATAGGGTAGCTCTCTTCCTTATAGATTAATATACCTATACTATAGACCGCACCTATGCCCTTCGAGCCTCTATAGGCCCGTGATAATACTACTATAAGAAGAAGTTTTATTTAATTTTAGTAATAGCTTTTACTTAAAAATATAATTAATATTAAAAATACTTTTATAAACGTTTAACTAAATATAATAATTTAAAGCTTAAAGGGTTAAAAATATTTATAATTTACTATATTCTTTCTAATATTATAACTATATTATATAATATATATTTATATTTAAGGGGGTTTTATTATTTTAATATACTTAATTATGTACCCTTTAAATTATATTAATTTATTAATTAACTTTATAAGCCTTTTCTAAAAGAGTAAATAGTAAAAATAACGTTATATTATTTTATAATATTTATAAAGTAAAGCGTAATTACTACTTTAATAAGATAAATAACAAGGTTTTTTCTATATTAGTAAGATAGCGCTAAATCGATTATATACCTTAAAAGCTAATAAGGGATCTATCCTTACTATTAATACTTATTATAAAAAGATTAATTTATTTAATACTAAGGGTATTATAAAAATAAGTAAATATTCTCGTAGTATATTATAAAGCGGCCCCTATAGTAATATTAAGTTAGAGCTATTAAGATTCTTCCTTAGGCGGATATAGTAATTATAACTCCCCTAATATAGTAGTAAGGCATTAGCTTATTCTTTATCGAAGAGATTATAAAACTACGCGATTTTAAAGGGAAGGGTTTTTAGTCGCGGAACCTTTACTAAAGCTATAATACTTAAGTATAGTACTATAGTAATATTCTTTAAGCTCGTTATAATAAGGCGGTAGTCTATCTTTCCCTTCGCTTCCTATTAAACCTAGGCCGCGAATATAAACCTAAGGATTAAGGCTATTAAGTACTTAAGCTACTACTACTTAATTACCTATATAATAAAGTCCCTTACTAAGTATACTATAAGCTCCCTTATCTTTATCTAGAGCGCGATATTATACTAAGCTATCTAAGGCGTACTTAGGATAAAGTCCTAGGTTAATCTAGGTATTATATATACTATAATAAGTAATTCCTAGCTATTTAAGTTAGCTATAAACTAGGTAATATAAATAATAAAAGAGGACTCTTTAAACCTTTACTCCTTCTTTTATTTTACTATTACTATAGTACGTACTTACCTCCGCTTTAGTAGCGGAATATAAGTAATTTAGTAATATTATATAAAAGATTTACTTATAGTAGCGTAGTAGTTATAACTACTATTTACTTACGCGTTAATAAATTTAGTAAAATTAACTAATATAAAAATAAGAAAGGGACTCGCGTTTATATTCCTTATAATATCTCGAAAGTATTTTACTAATTTCTTACTAGTTTACTTAACGCGCTATCTCGCCCCTAATAAGAGATTTATTATAAAGGCGGCTTATTTCCTAGTCTAGCGACCTCCTCCCTTAAGATATCCCTATTTTAAGTAATATCGAGGGCCTAGACTAAAAGCCCTAGAGGCGGCTTAGTAAATAGTAGGAATTAGAAGTCCTTTATTATATAACTCGTCTTACTATAGTATAGGTAGCTCTTATCCGCGTATCGCGCTTATATAATATCGTCGCTTACTTATTACGCGCGTTATTACTATAAGCGCCCGCCTTAGTTAGCCTACTTAGCGCGAAGCGTCCTTACTAACTCGGAGGCGGTAGAGTTAACGCTTATTATTTATATATCTTCGTCTTATAGCGTAGTAAGTAGTTAGTAAACTTTCTTTTAGTAGAGCTTATTATTAAGCTAGAATAACTTAATATTAACTATAATAGCTTATATTCGGGTTACTACTATAACGTAATTATCTATCGGGATATCCCGCTTAATATAGTATTATTTAAGCTAAGTAGAAAGTATATAGTAGAGCTATATAACCTTAATCTCGTTTACTTATTAAAATCCTCCCGAAAGCTCGAGCTTAACTTTAAAGTAGAGTAAGAAGTTAAAGAAAAACTCGGCTAACTATTAAGTAATATATTTTAACTCTATTATAGCTACCTATTAGTAATATAGGTCTATAAATATTATATTAAGATACTAAAAGAAGGTATTAGTATTAAAACCCTATTATATACCGCGTTTAAAGTATAAAGCTACCTTAGCTTATACTTTTATAGAGAGGTACTAGTAAAGGAATACTTATTAGTCTTATACGCTACTAATAAATACCTAGTCTAACTAAAGCTTATATACTATTAAAGCCTTTTATATAGCGAAGAGGTCCTTATCGCTATCGAATAGGGCTCCTATCGGGAGCGGTTTATATCTTATTACTTAGAAAGCTAAAATTATCTCCCTTTACGCGGTAACGAGCTAGAGTAGCTTCTTACTTATCGGGCTAGACGTTATAAGTATAGAGAACCTATCCGCCGATATTATATAAGTTAATAGTTATTAAATATAAAGGACTAGCCTTAGTATATCTATATATAAGCGTTAATAATAGTATTAATAACTATACGGAAGTAGGGAACTTATAGGCGCCCCGGGTCCGGAGCGCGCGCCTTAGGGCGCGGGTTCCTATTACGTAATATCTATACGCAGGCCTAAGCTTATAGCTCGAGTCTATAATATATCTTATATATAAAAAATCTTCTTAAAATTAAAACTAAAAAAGGTATTAAGATTTATAGCGGAGATAAAAACCTAGTATAATATATTTAAGCTATAACTAACTAGTTTCTATAGCTATAGTAAAATAAAGGAGTTATCTAAACCTTAAAGGAAAAGGAGATATATATCTTACTAGTAGAAGAATAGTAAAATAAGAAAGTCGCCTTATAAGCCTACCTACTTAGCTAGAAAGACTATATATTTATAAATAAAATTTTAATCTCTTATATAAGTAAGAACGGATAAACCGACTTACCTATCCTATACTATTTATAGTATTAGTATTCGTTGTCTAGCTAATAGTAAATAGAAAAAAAAAAGGGTAAGTAGTTATTAACCTTTAAGCGCTTAATACTATTATAATCCTAAATATATACTTAATACTACTTTAATTAAATATAATCTAATAGCTAAAGGGTAAGAGATATATTAGCATAGTAAACGCGTAAAGCTTCTTCTACTAGTTCCTTATTTATTTTAAATACTATAAAAGGTTTATAGTAGTTAGCTATAAAGAACTTAAGTAATCCCGCGTAACCCTAATAGGATTTAAAAACTTACCCGCTTACGTTTAAAAATTTATTAATAGCGTCTTCTAATAGTATTAAGATTACGCTATAGCTTATATTAATAATATTATTATCTTCTTAGACTTAGCTAAGAAATACCTTTATTACCTAGATAAAGTCTTCTATACTTTTTATAATTAAAATATTACCCTATCTAGAATATAATCCTTCTTAGGATTCCCCTCTATATAACTCCTTAGGTTTAAAGTAAATAGTATTAGTATTATAAATATAGCGGAAAAGATACGCGTAATCCGGAATATAAAATTCCCTAATACTCTCTAATAGCTAGAAATCTAAATCGGTATAGTAGGGAAGCTATAATATCTCGTCTTAGGTTTCGCTACTTTTATCGAACCCCTCTAGTAGCAAAAGATAAAACTCCTTACTAAAGGTTAAGAGGAAGGAATTAAGCCCGCTAGCTAAGTATAAGTAAAATTCGCTACTAAGATAATTTTTAGCCTAATTAATAAGGAATAATAAGTATTTACGCGTTTTACTAATAAACTAACCTAACTAATTAAGCTTTATTACTTTAATATTAATAAATAACTCTTTATTTAAACTAACGCTTCTCGAGAAGCTAAGCTCTTTATAATAGTATTTTACTTATAGGACGGAGTCTAGTAAAATCTAACTACTTAACTTATTAAAATAAATATTAAGCCTATCCTATTTCTTAGTTACTTACTTAAAGGGGGAGAACTATAATACTAGCTAATAGAACTCGAGATAGCTAGCTTAGTCTAAGTATTTAGAAAATATATACTCTTATCCTCTTTAGTATAGTTATACTAGTAGTCGTTCTTACTAACTATATAGTAATATATAGTATTATTTATTAAAAATTAATATTCTTTAATAGTATAAAATTTAATAACTAACTAGTACTAGCTTCTTAGTACCTTAGCTAATTTTCCCTCTATATTATTTATATTCTAAATAAGGAAAATATAGTTCTAGATATAATCTCTCGCTTACTACGCTATAACTCTAACTAACTAGAGGGTATTAGTAAACTAAATTAAATTTAAAAAAATAAAGCTAAAGATAGGGCCTTTATATATACTAAAGCCTTTATTAAACTTAATCTCTAATAAAGGATTAAAGTAGGATATAAAAATAACCCTAAATAAAGTAAGATTACTTTATAGCTAGGAAAAGACTAAGCTAAACCTAAGCTTTTATTTTTCTATATCGCTAACCTCTTCTACCTAGAGGAGGCTAATAGTTAGCGCTAACTATATATACTAAAAGCCTTAGCGAAGGAAATTATTACTAATATATTCTTATAGTACTTCTATATAAAAGTAATAAGACTTTAAGAAGATTTATTTAGTAATTTCGCTATTTTATAATTATACTATTAAATCCGCGACTTCATTACTAAATATACCTTATATTAGCGTAACTAGGTAGATAAATCCTAATTAAATAAGTAACTAATTTTAATTACGTTACTAGTAATTTTATTCTATATAATCGCGATAGACTTTATTACTAGGCTACTTATAGCGCTAAGCGACGGAATACTATAGTAAACTCCCCTAGGAAGATTCTTTAACTCCCTCCTTATTATTATAAATAAATTCTCTAAGATATATATCTTAATCTTAAGGAATAATTAAACTACTATAGATAAGTAAATATAGGTACTTTATATAAAACTAATATAAGAAAACTAAGGAATCCCTAAGTAAATTATCTTAAATAAGAACCTTAAGTTTACTTTATAGTTTTAGAAAACGCTTTAGTAAGCCTTTTAATTTAAACTCTTTATATTTATAGTATAATATATATAAATTAATAAGTAGTTAGAATAATAAAACTAAATAGTAAAAGTAGCGCTATACTTCTTTACTATAGATTTCCTAACGAGTAACTAAGTAAATACTTTTATCGCTATTTAGTTTAGTATTAATAACTTATATTATAGCGTTATTTAATATACCCTTAGTAAGCTTATTATAAGTATAAGAATAAATAATAGATTTTAATACCTTAGGGACACTACTACTTAATAAAGTAAAGTAATCTTATAAAATAAAGCGAGACTAGCTATTATTTATATATAAGCTATAATAAAACGCTAATACAATTTTAAATATAAGCCTACGGAATTTAAGTTTCGTAACTAAGTTTTCCTAATACTAGGAAAGGGATACTAAGTCGCGGATAGAAGACTAGTAAAGCTATAAGAATAGTAAATAGGACTCCTTTATATCTTAAAAAGAATTAGATATAAAGTATATCGCTTAGACTTAGAAAGCTCCCTAAATATTTATAATATTATATCTATTACTTAGCTTAAACTTACTAAGGCCCTAGCTAATAAACCTAGCTTAGTTTATAAAGCTAATATACTTTAGCTAAATAAATAAGAAGTTATTTAAATTTTAGACTTAAAAGTTAGAAAAAAAAATAAAGAAAGCTATAAATATCCTACTTTATTACTTAGAAGGGATAGCTTAGTAATTATAATTAGTAAATAGAGGTAAATATAGTTTACGCCCTAGACTTAGTTAAGAAATTCGAAAAATATAAAGTAAAATTAAATAATACTATCTAACTTATAAAGAAAGTATACGTAAATTTAATATAAGTATACTACCTCCCGGAACTAAGTAAATAAAGTATTCCTATACGGGTAAGCCCTTTTTATAAAATAATAGTAAATTAAAACGAAATATTATAAAGATAAAGGCTAATAAATAAAGCGAATATTTAGCGTTTAAGCTATACTTATATTATAATTATAAACTTAATATTACTAAATACGGAATAAGATATAGGTTACCTCTAACGGGTAAAGTTAGTAGGAATTTAAGGTTATAACTTAGCGAATACCCTATAATATTTACGCTACTTAAACCGCGAGGAGAAAACCTAGGAATAATACTAAGAGAATATACGCGTATTACTATAACTCCCTAAGTAAGTTACTTAACTTAATACGGGAGATAAGAAACTAGACTTAATACTAAGGGAATACTTACTTAACTCTATAACTATATATACTTTAATTTATAATAAATACCGCGCTAGCTATAAAAGCGTAACTTAAATACTAAAGTAACTAAATAATATACTTATAAACTTATAGCTAATATAATTTATAGCTTAGTATATTAGCGGAACTAGTAAAAAACTTAAAGCTTAAGGTATTACTATATATAGTAGTAGGGAAATATATATAAAGACTATATCTCCCTAGGCTATCTATCTTTCTTTCTTCTCTCCTTATACTTCTATATATCTTTATATCCCTAACGTATAGCGAACTTTATACGCTTTATATATATTCTTAAACCCCCTATACTTTTAATTCCCTTACTTTTAATATATACTTTTAGCGTTAATCCTTTAAATAGCTTTCCCTAATCCTATAATACTATTTTTTACGTAAAGTTCTCTAAACTACTTTTTTATAAGCCCCCCTATCTTAAGTATAATAGCTATAAGTAGGCCCTTAAGCTATATAGTTATAAAAATACTATTTTTAATTCCTTTTAATTATTTATAAATAGCTAAGTAACTTAATACGCTAGGTATAAATCTAAACTTAAGAACTTCTACTACTAAGCCCGCCTAAAGAGATTTAATTTATTTAATAGATTTATTAAAAATAGTCGCTATACTAACCTAGGGAATAACTTAACTAACGAGATACTTAATAACCGCGATTAGTAAAGCTACTTTACTACCTCTACTAACCCTAACTAAGAAGTTTACTTAGCTTAGCTCGCTAAACTCTATAGTAACTTTACTTAAAAAGATAGTAATAAAATTAATAATACTTTTAGTATTACCTCCGCTACTATATTGCTTTAATAAATAACGCGAGCTTTACTTTAAGATAACTACTTTAACTATAAGCGCTACGAAATTACTACTACTATTAACTAGCTTATAGATAATAAGCTCTAGATATTTATTAATAAGTTTACTAAATAAGTAAAGTAAATCGCTAAGGTTACTACTTCCTACTTTTTCTAGGGATTACCCTAAATACCTTAGGCTTTTTTAATAGCGCGTTATTAAACTACTCTTAATAATACTATCGACTTTACTAATAATAATAATATAGCGCGGCGCTTATTCGCCTTATATACTCTAATTTAAATAATGGCTACGCTATCCGCTACCTCTATTTAAGCTATAAACTAGTTCTTAATAAAACTTAATACTATTCTTAATAACTACTTAATTAATATTACCTTAATTAATAGCTTTACTTTATAACCTTTTCTTACTAACTTATTACGTATTACTAATAAAGTTAATAATAAACCTACTTACTATAGTATTTATACTAAATAGGAAATTATAGTTATTAATAATAAGGGAACTAGCTAAATTCTAGCTAAATACTACCTCTAGGCGCGAAGCGTCTACCCTAGCTAGAATATTACTCTATTAGTAGTAATATACGCGTTAAGCTTCGGCTAAGGATTTATTAGTATAACTAACTATATAGTCTATATTCTTAATACTACCGCTAGTAATACCCGCGATTTTCTTAGCTATTCTACTAGTACGCCCTTAAGTAGTACTATAGAAGCCTAAGACTTAGTTTATAATACTATAATACTATATAATAAAGGATAATAAAATATTTTAGTCGAAAACCCGCTAACCTACCTTAGTAATATTAATACCTAGCCTTACTTATATACTTTACCTATCGCCCGCTAAGTTTCTAACTAAGGTAAAGCTTAAGTAGTTAAAATATACTACTTTATAAATAAGAACGAAAGCCTAAGTATTATAACTAGCGAGGCTATATACGTATATAAGTAGAAAAAGTTTAGCTACTTACCCGCCTTTAGTAGTAATATTACTAACGCGAATATAAGTAGAATATAAAAATAATTAGAATATAAATATACCCGGATAACTAGCGTATAAGCCGTAAAGGGGAAGAGAGTATAAAAAATAAGTATATATAGGATATATATAAGCCCGGACTAATAATAAGTAATTACTAAAAGGAAAAGAGGATAAAAAGGATAAAAATACTTTAAGTATTTATATTAAGTATACTATTAACTCTATAGTAAAAGAGAAAGATAAGTAATTAGAATAATTAAGAATATACTAATTATAGAACTTCTAATTATAAGCGCGATATTCTATTTATTTAAATCTCTTAAGTCTATTTTCCTATATTATATTTACTCCTAAACTTACACTTATTATAGCCTAGAACCCTAAACCTAGCCTATCTATAAGATAGAGCTCCCTTGCTATTATAATCGCTAAGAAGGGATATCTTACTATAAATATAGCTCTATTAATATAGCCTCTTATACGCTAACTACTTATACCCTACCCGGCTTAAAAATATAGTAAAAGACTCTACATTTATAATACCGAAATATCGCTCTTACTAACTAGTATACTACGTTATTAAGTAAAGCGCTTAACTTTAAAACGATTTACTATAAAACTACGCGAAATATAGCTAAGAGAGAAAGTACTAGTAGTAACTATAACTCTCCTCTAGCGAATATAAGGATATTACTAACCGCTACCGAGAGAGAAAGATAACTATAATCTAGCTATAGTATCTATAAGATATTACCTAGATTTCCTATATATACGTATATTTAAAATAAGTAGCTATAGCGGAAAAAGAAAATAAGATATTATTACTATACTTACTAGATCTTACTAGGAATTCTATAACTATTAATAAATATCTAAAGTAGTAGCTAGCGAAGCTTTATAAAGAAACTATAACCTATCGCTAAGATTTCTAACGATAAGATATATAGGCGCCTTAGCTAGATATAAATAAAACCTCGCGGATAACTAATACGCTTTAGCCGCGGATAACCTTAGCCTTAGTAAAGATACTAGTATTTCCTTTTTAATAGGGGGTAATTATTATAAGATAACTAGTAACTAAAAACTAAGTAAGACTTTTCTATATACTTTCTTATAGTTATCCCTACTTAATTTATAGGAATTCCTAAAGTAACTAAGCGGAATACTTTCTACTATTATTTACTAGTTATCCCCGCGCTATTTATAAGAAATCTTAAGATAACTAAGCGGAATATTTCCTATTATTATTTACTAGTTATCCCCGCGTAGTCTATAAGAAATCCTAAGATAACTAAGCGGAATATTCCCTATTATTATTTACTAGTTATCCTCGCGTAATTTACTAGAGCTCCGAGAACGCCTTAGTAGATAATAGTATAAACTACGAGAAGGAAAGCTTTAAGATATTTACTAGTAATATAGGGGAAATCCTAATGATTTTCCCTAATACTTTCTATTTTACCTCTCCTTATTAAGTATTTAAGATTAGTAATTAACTAAAATAAAGAAGATAGATTTTAGAAAACTATATATTAAATCGTACGTTTTATCTAGTAATTAGCCCGTAATATAGGTTTATCATCCTATAGTAATTAGTCCGGCTCGCCTATATAACGGACGATAATTAGCCCGTATCCTACGGATCCCGCTTATTTAAGGGAGTCCGTAGTAATAGCGCTAATAAAGGGAGCTTTAATAATAACTATTAAATTAATTATAGAAGAAGCTAAGGATAAGCTTACTTTTAAAGAAGTAGATAATTTTATAAATAGTAATACTAGCTATACTACTTCTATAGATAGGTCCCGTAGCGCTAAGGGATATTATATTAATAAGTACTAAAGTATGAATATATATATATTAATACGAATAGCTTAAGTACTAAAGAGTTTAAATAATAACTAAATGATTATAGCTATTTCCTAGTAAATAACTTTAAAAAGGATATAAATAACTTACTATATATTTTAGCTAATAATAATTATAGTACTTTTTCTTTTTACCTCGCTACTTTATTATTAAACCTCCTAAAAACGGATATATAGGTATTATTATTTAAAAGGGTATCCTATATAGTATACTATATATTTAAAAATAAATTTAATATATAAACTACTTACTTTAAGTATAAAAAATTATTTAAGTCTTAATTATAACTAATAAAATATATTTTAGCGAATATATATAGTAATAAAAATAAAAAAGTCTTAGCTAAAGATAATAATATTAATAAAAACTTATTTAAAATCAGCGAAAATACTAAAAATAGTAAAGAAATAACTATATTATAAATAACTAAAGAAAGATATAAATATATATACTTTATTATAAAACTAAACTAAGTAATCGAAGTAAAAAGAAATAGAGAATAACTACTAAAATATAATTATATAAAGATATAGCTTAAATTTAATCTTAATAGATTAACGATAAATAGTATAGTCGACTTTAGATACTTAGATATACTAGTAAATAAGAATTAGCTATAAAGGTTCTCTTTAAATATTACTTTTTATAAACTTAAGTAATTAATAAATATAAATCGCGTTAATAAGTTTATTATAATTAAGGAAAAAGTAAAATTTAACTTTTATATACTAAGCTAACTATAAAGGAAAGATATAGTAGTATACTTTATAGTAAACGCTTAAGTAGTATTAATATTATAACTAAATATATTATTAGGAATAAGCTTTATAAATAAATATAAACTCGATATATTAATAATATAGAGAATAATAAGAATTAATAGTAAGTATAAAATAATAGTTTTATTCGAAATATAACTTAAGGAAAGGAAAATATTAAAAAGGGCTATAGTAGTAGAAACTATAGAAATACTAGCTTATATAATAAATAGAGTAAAAGTTTAGTATATAGACTTATAAAGCTTCGACCCGTATTACTATTAATATATATATTACTTTAAATCTAATATTATAAAGGTATATAACTAAGTTTTTATAATAAATATACTTAAAGTAGAATATAATTCTAGCTAGGTTATAGATATTAATATTATAAATAAGCTAATACTTCTATACCGAAAATAGAATATTAAAACTATAGAAGACTATAACGATAATAATTACTATACTATTAATTAAAATTCTAAGGTATAGATAGTATACTTAGATATAGCGGATAACTAGGGAGACTTCCTAATAATAGAGAAGGTTAAAGTCCTCTTAGTAAATAAATAAATAAATAAAATACTTATAAAAAATAAGTATAGTTAAGTAAGAAAACTAAATAATATATTAGAAACGCTAAGTAGCGCTAGTATATAAATAAACGTAACCTAAAAAAATAAGGTAGAAGTTTTTAAAAAAATTATTAAAGGCTATAACGTATAGTATAATAAAGATATTATTTTATTACCTAAAGATAAAAAAATAAAAGTCGACTTAGTAAATAACTAGTAATATTAATAATTAGTAGTACGCTTATACCTAATAAGTATAGAAAACTAATAGATTTTAGATAATACGCTTAAGCTATTATACGCGTAAGGAAAAATAAGCTAAATAAAATAACTAACGCTATTTAGTTATTTAGGATTTATTATATAGCGAATAGTCTAAGGAAGCGAAAAAGAAAAATAGTAGTAAACCTACGGCCTTTAAATAAAATAATAGTCCTAAACGTATACTTAATCCTATTATAAAAGAATATTATTAATAGTATTAAGGGAAAACGCTATATCTTAGTATTTAATATATTAGGTTTTTTTTTACTAACTACTAGTAAAGAAAGAATATAAAAACTAAATAGTTTTAATTAGCTTATAAGGACTAGAAATATTATATATAGTACTAATATAATTTAAAAATAGCTTATTATATACTTAATAGTTTATAGATTAAAGACTATATAAGCTCTAAGCCTTCGTAAGAATATATATCGATAATATTATTATCTTTAGTAATATATTTAAAGAATACTAAAGGTACTTCTAATAGATATTAAAGCTATTCGAAAAATTAAGACGAGCTTTAATACTAATAAAGTTATTTATTAGGTTTTTATTAATATAAATACTAAGCTTCCGCGTAAATATACTTAAACTCTATATAATAATAAATAGAGTAGTAATACTAGTAAAGATTAAAATACTATTAAACTTAGTAAACCTCGAGACTTATATTAATATAGCTACTTTTTTTAAACGTTTTATATATAAATTTTAAATAAAAGTCGTACTATTAAAATAAAAAACTAAAATACTTATTATATAACTTAAAGAAAATATATTTATAATAAAAAAAATAAAAAACCTATAGTAAATATAAGCTTTAAAAATATAATTCAAACTAACGAAAGCTAGGAAGGAGTTATTCGAAATACTATAAAGTTAATTAACTAAAGAACTATACTTTTATTATTACGACTTAATAAAACTATTATTCTTTAAACTTAACGTAAGTAATAAGGGTATAAGACTATTTACCTTTTATATATTTAATAATAAGTAATTAGGATAAGTTAATATTAATAAAATATAGCTAATTCTCTTCTTTAGTTAAATACTTATA
>KQ030526.1:26107-48820 GCA_000956045.1 Hirsutella minnesotensis 3608 | reverse complement strand
TAGCTATAGCTTACTAAGTAAACTGCTAAGAAAATAATTATAATAATATATTAAACTATTTAAGGTTTTTAAGAAAGTTAGATTACTAATATATAAGCTAAAACTACTAAATAACTAGGGAATATATAACGTAGTTTTAATTACGTATTTATATTTAGTACTATATAAAAAAGACTTATATAATAATTTATAGCTAGAACAAAAGGTAGTAATAGTATTAGATATATATAAAGACTAAGATATAGAAAAAATAATCTAATAATAAGTTAGATAAGGAAAAAAGCTATAGGTAAAATACTTAGTAAGGTAGAAAGAATTTAATTTTAAATATAATAAAGAAAAGAAAAGAAAAGAACTAATTTAAATAGTAAATAAGCTTATTATAGAATTCGAAACCTAATACTTAATATTATAGCTTTTAAACTTAGATTAAGTAGATATAACTAAGGTAAAAGAAATATTAATAACGAATATAATAGTTTAAATATTAGTAAAAGTAAAATTATAAGCTTTAGTAATAGTTATAATTAGTAAGTTTAGCGTAATAATATATAAATAAGCTAGGGAACTTATTTTAAGAAAAATAAGCTTAAATATATCGAAATAAGAACTAACTTTAGTATAGAAGCGCCTCTAGAAACTACTAAAAATAAACTAAAGAAAAAATATTCTAATAGTATAATAAGTTAAGTATTTATACTCTAACTAATATAAGTAACGAATAATAGAAATAATACTTCTCCTCTTTTTTCTTCTTTACTTTTTTTTTATATTTTATCTTTTTAATATTTTATAAGCTCTCTTTTTTATTCTAAACTTTTTTTTCTTTTAAATTTTAAATATTAATAAAGAAAACTTACTTATACTCTAAACTAATAAACTAACTAAGATACTATATAATAAGTTTCTTAAAGATAGTGTTAGACAATTTACCTTATAGTTAAAGGAGCTTCCAAAAAGCCCACAAGGCTTGCAATAGCCTATTAGGCTGAGAGACTAAGAGGCTTAAGGCAACTGCCACAAGGTCTGACTATAACCCACATAGTCTCACACAAAGTCTCGAGACTAGCTACTATATCTACAACATAGGTCTTACACATATAGATTGCAATATATAGGTTAGACCTATCTAAATAGATAGTAAAACCTATAGCCTTTCCTAGTTATTTTATAGTCTTAAATCGAGATCCTTATTAGGATAGGAATTTAATAAGGAAATAATACTAGCTACTAGAAAATAATAAATAGGTAGCTAGAAGACGGAGGAAAGGTAAGGAAGGGAAGCAAGAAGATCGATATACGTATACGACTAAGATAGAAAAATACGAATAAGGCGTCTTTATAAGCCTATATTTTGCGTGCACTCTTTTCCCTGCCCGATGCTTCTAGTATCGCAAATTGCTACTATTTTATTCTTATTTTAATTCTATGCAACAAGCCTGCTCTCAAACTGCTTGACAGATAGTATAATTATTATAACTATAAAACTAGTAAAATTAGTAGTAAACTAGCTACTAATAGTAAAATAACGTATTAAACGCGCTAAAAGAGAACTTGAAAAGCGCCTTAATAAAGCTTAAACTAAATTTCTATATACTATTAATAATTACTTTAAAAGTAAAACCCTAAATAATAAAGCTTTTTATAAAAAAATAATTAAACTAGCGATAAATATATTATACTTATTTTAGGAAAAATTCCCTTCTATTTATAATAACGTTATTTAATACGTAATTAATACTAAACTTATAAAAAACTAAATTTTCTTATACTAAGGAGGCGGATAAAACGCTAAAGTTATACTATAATAAATAGATAAGCTTAAAGATAATAATAAATAAGTTAATTATTAAGAAAAACTTAAACCGCCTTAACTTAATAGGGGATATAATTAATAGCGGGGCTAATATATTTACTAAGAATATAATAAATAATAATAATTTTAAAACTAATAATAAAAAACTATATAGAGTAATTACTTTAAGTAATAACGAAACTATTAAAAATAAAGAGGAAAATAAAAATATAATTTCTAACTTAAGAATAATTAAAATAATAAAAGAAAGCTTAATAAGTAATATACTTTTAGTCCTTTAAACTATCGAGAAAGAAGTAAACTATATAGCTAGATAAAACTAAGAATTACGCTTTAAGCGTACTATAATAATAGATAACTTAAAGTTAGTAGTATATAAAGCTTAATACGCTAAGGAAGACCTAGAAAACGTAAAAAAAGCGCTAGCAGAAACCCGAGGATTACTAGTAACTATATAACTAGATAAGCGACTAATCTTTAAGGGAGACTTATAAAAAGATATAGTAAAAGTTAAAGCCTATAAAAAACTATCCTACGTAGCGTATAAAAAGGCTTTTTAATTTAAAAAGAAAGTATATAAAAAATACCGTAATATTAAATAGAGTATTAAAGATAATATAAACTAAAGAAAGTCTAAACTTAAGGTAAAAAAGAATATAGTAAATCATAGAAAAAATAAAAAACTAGAGTAAAGTAATATAAAGAAATAGGCTATATATAATAAAACTATATAGATAATATAGCGCGAGGGATTACTACTTAGTATTTACTAGAATATAGTTATAAACGTACTTAATAATAACGTTATAAAAAGTATTAAAGAAACTAATATATAAGCTACTAGCGTAACTATACTATATACTTATAAATAGCTAAAAGATATTAAGAACATAGCTATAAAACTTACTATAAGTATTCTTAATAAAGCTAATTAATACTAATTAGTAAACTAAGTCTATAAATTAATAGATAAAATAGGTAGCGAATATATAGTAAATAGATACTATAAAGAAATATATAATAATATATACCTTAATTTAATAGCTCTCTACGAGGTAAGCGAAATACTAATAACTAAGCGATTTAAAGATATAATTACGGAGGTTAAGGTTAATATTAAATATAGCTTATAATTAATAAGTATAAATCGGCTAACGTACTATTAACCTAACTAGCTATATATAAACCCGCCGCGATTACTTATTAAGTTTTTCGTTTTTTCTATATCTTCTTCCTTTTTTCTTTCCTTTTTTTATATTTTTTTCCCTTTTATTACCTACTATAAGAAGCGTAATTATAAGCGCGCGGATATATAAATATTTACCAATATGTTGCGGAATAATTAATATCTAGCCGAATAGACGTATAGTTACTTCGTAGGTACTATAGATAGCAGAGGCTATACTAAAGTACGTTGTTTATCCGTAGTCGTAGAGGGTATTACTTAGTAAGAGGGATCTATACAGTCTTACTAACTCCCTAGTAATACTAAGCCGGCTAGGCTAAGCTTAGATAACTAAGGGTAAAAGTAGGGCTAGAGCTAGGCTCTAAGGAATAGGCTGTATTTATAGGTAGGCTGTGTGTTGTATAGGTATTGTAATTTAAGCTAGAGAGGAAGGAAAGAGAAGAAGAAAGAGAGGGAGGAAAAGCCTCCTTATATATATAATCCTTCTTAATAGGAATACCCCCTTTCCTTACTAACTAGACCCCTTCCTAACCGTATTTATCTATATTATAAATTAAGGTATAACTAAGAGGTTATTTAGTAACTCTTTTATAATTCTAATAGGCCTCTATTATAGCTATATCGATAATTCGATATAGTTATTTTAATAGTCTCTAGCTTCCTAGGTTAACGAGAGGGAGGAAAAGCCTCCTTATATACACAATCTTCCTTAATAGGAATACCCCCTTTCCTTACTAACTAGACTCCTCCTTAGCTATATTATAAATCAAGGGGTGACTCAGAGGTCATCTAATAATTCTCCTGCAATTCTAATAGGCCTCTTCTTCCTGCATTTCCCATAGGCCTCTTATTTAGTTATATCGATAGTTAAGTAGATAGTTGTAAATAGCTTCGTAGGCTGTGTAAGGGAGAGGGTAGAGGGTGTAATAGGTATTAAAGTAGGTGTTGAAGTCCGGACGATATAGTCCTATCCCTTATATACCCGTATATATCCTAGACCTTTAACATCCGATACTAGCCGCTTAAGCTAATACTAGCCGAGGGGTTATACCAAGGTTATAGTTAAATAGCTAGTAGGCGTTATAGTAGTTAGGTTGGTTACGGGCTTATAGCTAGTAGCTATACGTATCGAATACGTATAATAAAGGCTTTTTAAGTTGTTTCTTAACACAATACTTATTAGAAATCAACTAAATAGTTAGTTTACTATATAGTTAACTATAATATACCCTAGAGTCTTTTCCTTTATTAGTAGAACGAATAGATATATAGCGACGAAGGAATATATAGGATATAGAAAAGGCGAGGTAAAATTTAGCGATTAAGACGTTATTATTAGGACGATTAGGACGTTATTATTAAGACGATAACTTTTACTAGGTAGGGGAGTTATTACGTAGATAGGTAGCTAGCTAGGTAGCTTATTAGGTTATATATATAGTTAGGTATACTACCGTTAGTTAGCTAGTTAGTCGCCTACCTATATTATCGGCAGGCCTTACTCTAGCTAGAGAATTAGACTTCTTTTATATTATACGTTTAGTGCTTAGTATACTCTTATATTAGCGCTTTAACTCTTCTAACTACTTAATCCTATAGTATAATACCTTAAGAGCTTACTAATTATATACTAATAATAGCTTAGAATTCTAAAGTATTGTTCCTATATATTAAAAAGGAATTCTCTTATTATTGTTTTAATCTTATAAAGCTACTTAGGAATCTAGTAATAAAGGGGTTATCTTAGACGAAGAAGTAGTCCTAACCTAGGGCGTATTAATATTACTTTCTAAGGGCGCTTAGCCCTCTTTAGACTAGCTATAAAAAGTTATAACGCTAAGTACTTACGAGGGAAGCTTTAGAAATTATTACGGTTTTATAACTAATTATATATATATATATAGGGTAGGTTAGTAGCGTTAAAGGTAAAGTAGAGTCTTATTATTATAAAGGCTAAAGCTTATAAGAAGGGAAACCTCTCTTATATTAAGACTTATTCAGCCCCTCTTCTTAAGCTAAACGCGTTTATATAGGGGCGTTATATATATCCCTTGCGTAGTCTTAGCTAAGCCTTATATTAAAGTAGATATTATAAAGTCTTATAAGTATCTAGGTACTTAGTATAGGAACCCTCGGGCTAAGGATAGTAAAGATAGCGAGGATAGCAAGAACGAAAGCAATTAAGTTAATAGCTAGTAACTTAATATATTTCCCTATTTTTATAACCCGCCTCGTTCTAAGCGGTCTTAGCGGTATTACTAGTATTACTAGTAAGCTATACTAGTAAGAATATTAGTAGGTAGTATAGTATAGTATAGAGGTTATACTATACTATACTATACTATTTAGATTACTACTTAGCGGCTAAGAAGTAAAAAGATTGCGATTAATACTCTACGTTATTAGCGCTAGTTAGCTAACTTATTATATAGAGATAAGATAGTATGCTTATTTACTATAATTACCTGCGCTATATATTAAAATCCCTAGTAAGTACTTATATTATACTACGGACTCCCCTACCTAAGTAAGATCCGTATTATACGGGCTAATTACTATTTATTATATAGGCTAGCTAGACTAATTACCGTAGGATAAACCTATATTATAAGCTAATTACTAGATAAAACGTATAATTAAGTATATATTTTTCTTAAATCTATCTTCTCTATTCTAGTTAATTACGAATCTTAAATATTTATAAGCGCTTTAATATAATTTTAGTAAAAAGTAAAAGTTTAATCTTAATATTAAGCTTAGTAAAAGCTTTAAAAGTTTTAAAAGTCTAAAGAATTTTTAAAATAGTAAAAAAAAGTAAGTTTTTATTAAAACTTAAGTTAAAATTAATAAAAATTATTATAATAAGTATTTATACTTTTTTTTAAAAAAACTTCCTAAGTTAAGTATAATAATAAAGCTAAAAGGATAGTAAGTATAAGTAAATTTAAGCTTAATAAGAATACTTACTAAAAATAAATAATTATAAGTAATAATAATAAAAAAAGAGCTTAAGAGGGCTATATTAAAAGTAATAAAGAAAAAAAAAAAGAAAAAAGCTTTTAATAAAAAAGTAAATAAGCTAAGGTAGGGTAATAAGTTACTCGCTATTTATATAATAATATAAGAAACCTTATTACGGACTCGAGCTATAAGCTTAGGTCTACGGATAGTATATTACATAAGGGAGCGCGTACCCTATTAAGGCGCGCCTTAGTAGCGGACTACTTATAGGTTCCCCCCTTCTTATATAATTATTAATACTATTATTAACGCTTATATATAGATATACTAAGGCTAGTCCCTTATATTTAATAACTATTAACTTATATAATATTAGTAGATAGGTCCTTTACGCTTATAATAGCTAGCCCGACGAGCGAGGAGCTACTCTAGCTTATTGCTATATAAAGGGAGATAATCTTAGCTCTTTAGGTAACGAAATATAAACCGCTCCCGATAGGAGCCCTATTCGATAGTAATAAGGACCTCTTTACTATATAGAAGGCTTTAATAGCGTATAAGCTTTAGTTAGACTAGGTATTTATTAGTAGTATATAGGACTAATAGGTATTCCTTTATTAATATCTTTTTATAAAGGTATAAGCTAAGGTAGCCTTATACTTTAAACGTAGCGTATAATAGGGTTTTAATACTAACGCTTTCTTTTAGTATCTTAATATAATATTCGCGGACTTATATTACTAATAAGTAGCTATAATAAAGTTAAAGTATATTACTTAATAGTTAGATAAGTTTTTTTCTAACTTCTTATTCTACTTCGAGGTTAAGCTTAAGTTATTAAGAGGATTTTAGTAAGAAAACGAGATTAAAGTTATATAACTCTACTATATACTTTTTACCTAGCTTAAATAATACTATATTAAGCGAGATATTCTAATAGATAATTACCTTATAGTAGTAACCTAGATATAAGCTATTATAATTAATATTAAGTTATTTTAACTTAATAATAAGCTTTATTAAAAAAAGTTTACTAACTACTTATTACGCTACGAAACGAAGATATATAGATAATAAGTATTAACTCTACTACTTTCGAGTTAATAAGGGCGCTTCGCGCTAAGTAAGTTAACTAAGGCGGGCGCCTATAGCGATAACGCGCGTAATAAGTAAGCGATAATACTATATAAACGTAGCGCGTAAATAAGAGCTACTTACGCTATAGCGAGACGAGCTATATAATAAAAAACTACTAACTCTTACTATTTACTAAGCTATTTCTAGGGTCCTTAGTTTAGGCCCTCGATATTACTTAAAATAGGGACGCTTTAAGAGAAAAGGTTACTAAACTAAGAAGTAAGCTACCCCTATAGTAAGTCTTTTATTAGGGGTAAGATAGCGCGCTAAATAAACTAGTAGGAAATTAGCGAAATACTTTTAAAATATTATAAGAAATATAAATATAAGTTCTTTCTTTATTCTTATATTAGTTAATTTTATTAAATTTATTAATATATAAGTAAATAGTAGTTATAACTACTATACTACTATAAGCGAATTTTTTATATAATATTACTAGCTTACTTATATTTTATTACTAAAGTAAAGGTAAGTATATACTATAGTAATAGTAAAATAAAGGAAAGAGTAAAAGTTTAAAAAGTCCTCTTTTATTACCTATATAATTTAGTTTATAGCTAACTTAAATAGCTAGGAATTACCTATTATAGCATATATAATACTTAGACTAACTTAAAACTTTATTTTAAGTATACTTTAAATAGCTTAATATAATATTTATAAGGCCTAGCTTTAAATACGTAAGGGGGTGCACGTAACGACCCCGTATACGAGTATATTTAGCTTAAGAAAAGGGGCTAAATAGGTCCCGATACGAGGGGGATTTTCCCTCTCGCAAGCTTTAGCTTTTCTTAGTAATTAGACTCTACCTTTACCTCTTAACGCTACCTACCTACCCTATATATATATATATAATTAGTTATAAAACTATTATAATTTCTAAAGCTTCCCTTATAGGTACCTAGCGTTATAACTTTTTACGGCTCGCTTAAGGTCGGCCGGGCGCCCCTAGAAAGTAACCCTAGAACGCCCCGGGTTAGGACTATTTCCTTATTAGAGTTAACCCCTTCGCTAACGGACTCTCGGGCGGAATTACGGGATTAGGGGGATAGTAAGAGAATTCCCCCTTAGCGTAGAGAAATAATATACTAGAGTTCCGGGCTATTATTAGTATAAAATCGGTAAGCTCTCGAGGCCTTATACTATAGGATTAAGTAGTTAGAAGAGTTAAAATATTTATAAGTCTAAGTAGAGACCCTACGTAATAAACTAGAGGCAAATCGGGAGGGTTTCGGCCTTAGTTCGCGTAAGTATCGGAGGGAAAGCTTAATAAAGTCTAACCTTAGTAGAGAAAGTAAAATTAAGTTAAAAAATATCCCCGAACTCTCTTAACTAACTAATACTAAGAAGAGGCTAGACTAGCTAGGGGATTTATATAATACTTTTAAGGCTACGCTTTATAAGTTTAAACGGGAGTCTAGAAGGATTTTCTTTATAGTCGATTATATATATAATAACTATAAGGTAAGATAGAGGCGATTCCTAGACGAAAAGGCCCTAGAATTACGGGTCTTCGCTAAGAATAACTAGGACGCTTTCGAGGAATAGACTCTTATTTTAATTAAGGATATTATTAACCGGGAAACTCTATTAGCTACCTAGCTAGAAAGGGCTTAATAACGGGAAAATTAATTACCTTTAGAGTTTAGTCTTTATCTTAATTCTCTTAAAAGTTATTTTAAGAGACCCCTAGAAAAATCGAGAGTTTTAACCTTCTTTATAAAGTTATAACCTAACTTATAAAGTTAGTTAAACTTATATTCTATACCCCTTTCGGCTATAATACGGGAAGAAGCTATATAAAGGGCTTAACGTTATTAAGATACTCTAAGAGGCGGTAAGAAAAAATCTAATACTAGCCTTCTAGAGAAGAAAGAGAGAGAGGGCCGCCGCGATAGTTATCGAGGGTAGCTAAAGGGAAAATTCTAGAGGAGTCGAGGTTAAGGTAAGGGAGGTTTTACCCTAGCTAAAAGGATAGGGAAGGATTCCTTTAAATTAAACTAATCCTTACTTACTTAAGTAAACCCCTAGAAAAGTAACTAAACCCCTATTAAAAAGCGACTAAAAAGATTCTCTAATACTATTATTTATTATCGTTATAATAAACCTAGGTATATTACCTAAGACTATAACTTAGAGGCGAAAGTTAACTAATCTATAGCCGAAAAGGCGGGAAAAGCCCCTAGGTTTAAGTAAGCGCCCCTCTTTAGGCTATAATAATCCCTATAGTTATACGACTTTACGCTATAGCGACCCTATTAGGGTAGGACCCGAAATAAGTACGAATCGACCTTAATATATATAGTAAAGTAGACCTTATCGATTCCTAGTTCGCTAAGGACTACGGATTAACCTTAAGCTACCTCTCGGCGCTATAAGTACGAGGGATTATAGCGTAACTATTAAAGTAGGATAGAGTATAAGAAGTACTACTTAAGCTAATAGATAGGAGAGGTATAGAAAAGGAGTTAATTCGGTATTATATCGGTATCCTTTTATTAGCTTAAGATTAAGGGAATTCGATCCTCTTTAAAATACTAACCTTAACTTAAGAAAAGATTATCCTCTTACCTTATATCTACTAATAGTATTTCTCTACCTTAATATATAAAATTATCCCTTAAGAGGAATTTATTAAGGAGAGCTAGAGCTACCCTAGAGTATTTCTTATTTAAGAATAAAGGAGCCGATTCTCCTTTTAGATAAAGAAGAAAAGGAAAAGATACGGGACCGAATACTAACTAAATTACCCCCGGAGCTAGCTTATTATACTAATATATTTTCCCCTTCTAAAGCGGATAAGTTACCTTTAGTTAAAAGGATTAACTACGCTATTAATCTATTACTAAGTAAATCGCCCCTGTATAGGCTAATATACCCCTTATTCCCGAGAGAGCTTTAGGTCTTTCGAGAGTATATTTAAGATTTACTTAAGAAAGGCTAGATTTAGGAATTTAAAAGCCCTATAGGAGTACTTATCCTTTTTATCCCTAAGAAGGATAGAACGCTAAGACTTTATATAGATTACCGAGGTCTTAATAGCGTTATAGCTAAGAATCGGTACCCTCTCCCTCTTATTTCTAAGATTATAGACCGATATAAAGGTACTAAATATTTTTCGAAAATTAATATCCGAAATGCGTATTAAAAAATCCGAATTAAGGGAGGAGACGAATAGAAGATAGTATTTCGTACTTAATATAGTTACTATAAGTACTTAGTTCTTCCGTTTAGGCTAACTAATACCCCTACTACTTTTTAAAGTTATATTTATTAAGCCCTTAAAGGACTAATTAATACTATTTATATTATATATTTAGATAATATTCTAATTTACTCCTAAACCGAGGCTAATTATATAGTATACTTAAAATAAGTCCTTTACTAGCTTCGGTAAGCTAGACTTTATACTAAGCTCTCTAAGTATTACTTTTATTAGTAGTTAGTTAATTTCTTAGGTTTCCTTTTATCTATAGAGGGAGTCTTTATTAACCTAAGACGGGTATAGATAGTTACGGACTAAAAGCTCCCGGAAACTTACTAAGATATTTAAGTTTTCCTAGGGTTTTATAATTTTTACTAGCGTTTTATTAAAGGGTATTTTAAAATTATAGCCCCTTTATCTACGTTACTTAAGGGTAGTAAGAATAGTAAGAAGCTAGGTAGGGTATATCTTTAAAGTACCGAATAGGTAGTATTTCGCCGCTTATAAAATACCTTTACGTAAGCCCCCCTACTTAGGTATTTCTACTTATAAAACCTAGTTAGAATCGAAATAAACGCCTCTTAGTTCGCTATATTAGCTATTTTATCTTAGCTAAACGAGAATAACTACTTCTACTTTATAGCCTTTTAGTCTAGGAAGTTTAATAGGCTAGAGTTAAATTATAAAACTCCGGATTAAGAGCTTTTCGCTATTATTTTAGCTTTTTAATAGTAGTAATACTACTTAAAAGGTATAGATTAACTTATAGAAGTCTTTTCTAATTATTAGAATTTTTAGAGTTTTATAAAGTAAACTTCGCTAAATTATAAATAGGCTTATTAGTATATATATCTATTTCTATTTAAGTTTAAGATTAAGTACTAGCTAGAGTGCCGAAACCTAGCTAATCCGCCCTCGAGATAGCTTAACTACGTTAGGGAAGCGCCCTTATTAGTTAAACTTATTCCTAACTTATAAGTAAAAATATTAACTTATAATAAGTTATAGGAATTAAAAGATAAAAAATCTCTTCCTCCTTAGGTACTTATTAGTAGGGAACTAGACGCGGAACCCTTATAGCTTATAAACTAAGCTAAGAGCTATACTAGTTATAAATAGTATATATTAATAGCTATAGTTAGGAAGGTAACTATAAATAAGAAAACGCTTAGAGACGAGATATCCCCCGCGTTAATAAAAACCTTAAAATAAGCTTAGGGTAAAGACTTTATAATTTAGAGGTAAATAGCTACTAAAAAGGACTTAAATCTAAAGGGAAAACGAGGTCCTTAGAATCTAGACTCGAAAGAGCTACTCCGTTAGAAGGATTAGATTATAATACTTAACGATTCGTAGCTAAGGTAAGAGCTATTACGCTTATATTACGATAACCCGCTAGTAGGTTACTTTAGAGTTACTAAAATAAATAAATTACTATCCCGAAGGCTTTACTAGGCTAGGATAAAGGTAAATACTACTACTTATATAAAGTACTATTAGATCTATTAAAGAGTTATTCCTAAGAAGTATTAGCCCTTTAGATATCTCGAATTATTACTAATTCTATTTCGCCTATAGTAAGAGATAATAATAGATTTTCTTATAAAGCTACTAGAGGTATATTATAAGAAATACTTTTTAAATATAATACTAGTTATCGTTAACTAATATACTAAGTATACCCTATTTTTCCCTATTACTACTACTATTACTTCTATCGAGCTTATAGAGATTTTATATTAAGAAGTTAAGCTTAAGTTCGGGCTACTATAAGGAATTATCTTAAATAGAGGCTTTATTTTTATAAGCTAGCTATAGTCTAATTTATACTATATCTTTAAGGTTAAAAAGCGCTTATTAACTACGTTTTACTTATAAACCGATAGCTAAACGGAATAGATAAATTAGATTTTAATCTACTACCTCTATTACTTCTATAGAAAAGAATAAGCTATTTAGCTAAACTTCCTTTTAATAGCTTAATAAGCTATAAATAATACGGTTAGTTTTACTACTAGATTAAGCCCGAATTGGGCGCTATTTAGTTATAACTCGGATTTTTATCTAGATACTATAGATATTATCCTAAAAGGGGAGGTCTTAGATACTTATAACCGCTTTTAAAAGCTTAAAAACCTAAGGATTAGCCTAGAGAAGTAGTAGCGAAAAGCTATCGAATTATAAGTAAAATACTTTAATTCTAAGTACTAACTACCTTTTTTTAAAGTAGGGGATTTAGTAGGTCTTTTAACTAAGAATCTACGCTTTAAGAAGAAGAAGAGGAAGCTATCCCCGAGATTTATTAAACTATTATGAATTTTATAGAAAATTAAGAGCTAGGCCTATAAGGTAGTATTCCTAGAAAAATACTTAAGACTATATAATATTTTTTATATTTACCTTTTAAAACCTTAGTATAAAGCTTTACCCTCCTAAATAGGGGACGAATCGCTCTAGATACTAGACCTAAAAGATAATAATAATAAGTAGGAAGTTTAAGAAGTTAAGGATTAGAAAAAGTATAAAGGTAATATCTTTTATTTAGTTAAATAGAAAGGCTAGCCCTTAGAGTATAATTAATAAGTCGTAGCCGAATATATAACGAATATATAACGGTTAGTAGAAGACTTCTAGCGTAGAAAAATATTTAAGAGAAAGGTAAAGAGGAAAAGGACTTTCTAAACCTCTAACTCTTTCTTTTTATATTAATTTATAGGGGAGAAGAAGGGACGAATACTTATCGATCTAGACTTAATTCCCTTCTACTAACGTAAGTATAAAATAAAAGGAAAGGAGTATTAAGGAAAGATAGAAAAGAAAAAAAATAAGAAAAGGAAAAAATAAGAAAAAAAGAACTAAGGAAAATAAAAAACTAAATAATAAATACTTAAATAATAAATAGTAAGGTAACGCGAGGCGGTCTAGGGAAGTAACTAAAACTAGATAGAAACGCTACTAGATTAGTTATAAACTTAATATATATAGTTTTTTAAAAGAATAAAGTAACGTTACTTAAGGCTAATATTAAAATCCTAGGCTAGCTTTAACTATAGACTTAGGAGGTTTTAGGCTATTACTAATTTATACTTAAGAGGATACTTATCTTTTACCTCTCTATTTACTATAGTACTATAGATATCTACTATAAACTTAGCCTTAGCTATTTACTATAGAAGATAACCCGAATCGGTACTAGTTAGGCGAAGGAGCTACTACGAGAGCTAAGCGTTAACCCTTTCCTATTTAAAATAAACGGACTTAAGGAAAGTAGGATACTAATAGATTAGTAACTTCTTCCGCTCCTCTATAGAGGCGTTATACTTAGCTATAGCCGCCTAGAGAATCGTTAGTAAATCGGTACTTAAATAGTATATCTACGCGTTTACTTACCTTAGTAATACCCTTAGTACTAGCTAAATTATTCTCTTTATAGTAAGAGGTAATAGCGCGCTCGAACGCTATACTTAGCTCCTAAGCTACGTAAGTAATTTAGCGCTATCCCCCCTCTATATAGTAAAACGGGTTATCGTTATTATTATTAATAAAGGGGTAGTTAAGCTTTACCTTAGTAACGTTATAAAATAATATAAAGTTATCCCTATTACTAACTATCCTAGCGGGAACTTATAAGATTAGTTAGTAATCGGGTACTAATTAGGGAGTAAATAGTTAAGTATACTAAAACGTAAGGACTTTTCTACTATAAGTATATATTATATAGTATAGTTATAATATTAGAAAAGGTATAGAAAATTTTAAATACTTTTAACTTTTTAGGCTTTAGGCTAGTATAGTTATTTAGGCCCCTACGGAAGTACTTTAAATACTAATTACGCTTTTAGATAAGGGCTATTACCGAAACTAAGTAGGACTTCTTCTTAAGGCGGCGCTAACGCGCTACCGAATTATATCTAACCCTACCCTTAAGCGGGCCCTTATTATCTAAGCTATCTTAGTTATTATTAGACTCCGGGTTATCGGGGTCCTAGACGCTTTTAGCGCTACGCTTAAGGTTTAGGTTAAGTAACCCCCTAGATTAGTTACGAGGAGTAACTAGCGAATAGATAATAAGATTTTTCTTATCGGAGGTAGGTAGGGGAGATAGTATATAGGCTAATCGATCTTAACCGCGAGGAGGTCTAAAGAGTTCCTCTATACGGGTTAAAGCCGTAAGAGGAAGGATAACTTAGCTATCCTAGATAGGAGGGGAACCCCCCTAAATAGGGCCCGATTCGTCCTAAGTACCTATTATCTCTTAGTTAGCGTTATCTTTAATAAGGGGAAGGGGGAGATCTTAATCGCGGGCTTAGTTAGCTAAGCCTATATTCGCGCTAGTAGTCGAATCGGTAGCGTTTTAAGGGCGGCGAGAAGGGGTATTAGAGCTAGGTCGCTCTATAGTACTAGTCTCTCGTCGTTACCGCCGCTCCTTACGCCGACGATAGCGTAAGCTACCGCTAGAGGGAGCGGAAGGAGAGGCCTAATAACCTTAATAACGATTCGAGCCTAAACCGTAACTATAGCGCCCTTTCTTACTATATCGAGGAGTCTCGGGAGCTATATTAATAATAGCTATTAATAGTCGATTATCGAAATCGAGAGTATTAAAAAGGGGACGAAAAAAGGGTAATAATAAGTAAAGTATAAAGAGAAAATAAAGCGGCGAGGTATATAGCGATACTTAAAGAGAAAAAAAAAATAGATTAAGACGGGGGGAGCGGGCGTTTATTTTAGTATTTATTAATTTTACCCGCGCTTACCGCCTATTACCCCGCTATAGTATATTACTATCTCTACGGCGACTATTAGCCGTATACCTACCGAATAGTAGCCAAGTCGGCTACCCTAAAGGGGGGATAATTATAAGGCCTAGCTTTAAATACGTAAGGGGGTATACATAACGACCCCGTATGCGAGTATATTTAGCTTAAGAAGAGGGGCCGAATAAGTCTTAATACGAGGGGGATTTTCCCTCTCGTAAGCTTTAGCTTTTCTTAGCAATTAGACTCTACCTTTGCCTCTTAACGCTACCTACCTACCCTGCATATATATATGTAATCGGTTGTGGAACCGTTATAATATTACGCTTTAGATAAAAGTAAGGGAGCTTATAGTATACTTAATAGGGGACTTTATTATATAAGTAGTTAAGTAGTAGTAATTTAAGTACTTAATAGTTTTAACCTTTAAGTTTATATTTATAGCTTAAGTTTAATAAGAGGTAAAAGGAAAAATAAACTACTACCTTATTATAATAAGTTTAAAAGATATAACTTTAGTATTACGCTTAAGTATTATAGCTCTAGCGAAAGTACTATAATTAAAGACTTTTCCCTCTAAAGTTAAGTAATTTTATAACTTTTTCGATAAAAAATAAGTTAATACTATACTACTATATTAAGGGAATTATAATTACTATATCCGCTTAAGAAAGAACCTTAATAGCTCTAACCTAATACTACTATAGGGGCTATTTTATAATATACTATAAGAGTATTTACTTAAAGTATAAAAGTAAATTATAAATATAATAAATAAAAGCTAGATATAAGCGAGTTCTTTTTTAGTAGTACAGTGGGGTTCCACAAGTCTGCGCGATTTTCGCGCTTTCACGCGCCCCGCGTCTCAATTTAGCAACGTTATCAATTTAACCTTCAATCCTCAAAAATGCATAGAAAATCACTATAAGCTCGGAGAATCGTTAGTTCGGTGCTATAATATCGGGAAACCGTTAGAGGAATGCCGAAATTAAGCTAGAAGTTCGTGTAGCTATTATTGCGGCTGTAAATGTAGGTATAAAACCGGCCGAGGTTGCGCGCTAGTTTGGCCTCCCCGATAGCATAATTAGGTCCCTAATTAAGAGGTTTAATTCTACCGGCACGCTTTCGTTAAAACCCCGTTCTAGACGCCTAGAGAGTCTTTCGCCTAGGGAAAAGCGCTTATTAGTACACTACGTACGTCGCGAGTACTTAGTTAAGCGAAAATAGCTTAGTAATGCGATATTAACTACGGCGAGCCTAACGACGCTTTATTAGGCTTTAAACTAAGCTAGTATCCGTAAATAGCTTTCCCGTAAGAAAGTCCCTCTTACGGACGCTCGTGCTAAGGCTAGGCTTTAATTTACACGTTATTAGGAGGGAAATAAGTGCGAATTAGCTAATATATATAAGCTTAAAGATAGGAAGTATATCGAGCTAATAGACGCCCTTATAGTCGATTTTTTCCGATAAATCTACGATTTAAAACCGTAGCTTAAATCTAGGTAGCTAGGTCTAGCGGCACTCTTAGGAGCCTTACGAAGCCCGTTTTATTAATAAGAAGTCCGATATTAAGGCGAAAATCTCGATTATAGTCTAGGGTGCGATCTTACGAGAGAAGAAGAGCACCCTCCTCGTTATATATAAATCTACTAGTAAAAGAAAGGGAGGTTTTAATACCGTACGTTATATTAGTATATTAGAAGAAGGTTTAATTCCGATATACGATAGAATGCGGCATTTCTAGTAGGATAACTCTTTAATTTATACGGTAAAGATCGTAGAGAGCTTCTTCCTCGAATATGCGATTTCGGTTATCGATTAGCTACCCTATAGCCCGGATCTTAACCCTATCGAACACGTTTAGAGCATACTAAAGCGTAGGTTTTATAAAATATTCCCTTAGGTCTTCGAATTGCAAAGAAATAATATAGATTTCGAAGTATTTAAGGAATACTTATAGAAAGCGTAAGTAACTATTATATAAGAAGAGATCTAAGCCTTTATCGACTCTTTGCTACGTAGGCTTACGGCGGTGCGTGCGGCGAAGGGGTAGTATACTAAGTATTGAAGAGGTACCTTTGACCTTTAATTTGATATAGCTACTATATTTTTAGCTATTAAATTAGGCAAATGGGAAGTATTTTAGTCCTAAGGTCTAGTATCTGCGACTTTGTAGAAACGTGTAATCGCGCAGACTTGTGGAACCCCACTGTAGCTTTAGTCTTACTTATAAAAAAACCTAGTAGTAGTTAGTAAATTTATATTAATTACTACGCGCTTAATAAAGTAACTAAGTAAGATTAATACCCGCTTTTACTTATTAAAAAGATATTATATAACTTAGCTAGGGTAAAGTAGTTTATAAAAATAAATATTTATATTACTTTTTATAAGCTTTATATTACTAAAGGGTAAAAATACTTTACTACTTTTTATATAAAGTTTAAGCTTTTTAAATACTTTATTTACCTTTTTAGCTTTATAAAAATACTAGCTACTTTTTAATAATATATACTTATTTACTTAAGTAGCTTATAGAAAGACTACTAAAAGAAAGTTTATAAAGTACTTTTATAGCTATAATAAGCTAGGCTATACCTTAACCTTAAGAAATATAACTTTACTATTAAGAAAGTTAAGTATTTTAAGTTTATAGTTTATACTAGTTAAAAGATTTATTTAGATTTTATAAAAATTATAGCTATTTATAACTAAAAACCGCTTACTTACGCGCGAGGAGTCTATAGTTTTTTAGAATTTACTAACTTTTACTATAAGTTTATCCCGTAGTTTTCTAATATTATAGCCCCTTTAGTTACTCTTATAAAAAAATATACTTTTTAACTAAATAGTTAGTTATTAAACTATATTTAACGCGCTTAAGCTAGTATTTATATTATATTTAATCTTTATATAATAGGACTTAAAGCGGAAAATTATTATTAAAGTAAACTACTTTAGCGAGGCTTTAAGTAAATACTTTTTATAGGAGGATAAGGATAGTATACTCTAGCTAGTTATATATTACTCTTAAAAGCTTTAGTAAGTAAAAAGAAACTATACTATTTATAATAAAAAACTCTTTACTATTATCTCTTACTTTTAAGCTTAATTAGCTAAGCTATAAAGTATAGCTAGGCTATTTATTATTTTTACTAACTATAAGTTATTAGAATACTTTATAATACTAAAAGAAATATTTAAGTACTAAGCCCGCTAGGTAGAGATACTCGCGCTATTTAACTACTACTTTTAATACTAACTTAAGACTTAAGCTAGGCGACTAAATACCTTATCTAAGAGGGAGTAAGACTATAAGGATAAGGCGACTAGGTTTAGTATAGTTATAACTTTAATTATAATTCGTATAGTTAGGGCGCTCTTAGCGAATAATAAGTAAGAAGGAATTACTTTAGTAAACTAGACCTAGGAAACTACTATAGCTATAGCGCTTACCTTAGAGGTAGCGCTAGCCCTATTTTAAAACTTATACCTTTAGTAGCTTTAAGCGACTACGCTTACCTATAATAGGTTATATATAAAAAAAGTCTAGGCCCTATTAAGGAATAAATATAAATTCCCTCCTTAGGCGAATATAAAAAAAGTAAATCGCGGACTATACCTTATTAGTATATAGCTTATTATAGTTTTAAAGGTATATATAAATCTTAAAGTAAGAACTCTTAATAATAATCTTTATCTAGAGAATATATAACTCGCTAATAGCTAGGTACCTTAGTAAGAATATAACGTTTAAGCTTTTATAGTAAAAATTCTATTAAGAGGGTATATTTTAAGACGTTATAAGGTTTATATAGAATTACTACTACTATAGTAGCTATATTAACTACTAGCGAAGATAAGGCTTACTATAACTACTCTTAATTATAAACTATTTTTAGAGTATAATCTCTATAGACTTTATAACTAATTTACTTATTATAAGCGAGGGTAACTCTTAATACCTAATAGTTATTATAGACTAGTTATTTAAGTATATATAGCTTAAGGTAATAATATCTATAGAAGCTAAAGTATATATAGAGAGGTTCCGAGATTATTAGTAGCGCTTCTATAGGTTCTTAACTAGCGTTATCTCTAACTATAGGTCGAATTAAGTTAGTTAGTTTTAGTCTATACTTTATAACGCTATTAGCGTTAAGTAACTCCTCTCTATAGCTTACTACCCTTAGACTAATAGAAGGATAAAGAAGGCGAACTAAAAGGTATAAGCGGTATTATATATAATAGTCTTCTTCTCCTAGTTTAACTAAGCTAACTACCTACCGGCTTATTAGCTCGCCTTAAATAACTATAACTCGTTTATTATAGGCTTAAGTCTAAATAAGGCTCTTTATAGGTTTAACCTCGAGCTAATTTAGTAGGTCCGCGATACCTCCGCTCCCTTAATATCTCTAAAGGGTAGGGTAGTAGTATTCGCGTAGTACCTTAAGAAGGGGACGGATATCGCCTAGGCCGCGATTGCTTAAGCGTAGTAACGCTAATAAGATACTATAAACGCCTTAAGGCGTCTAGCTAAGCGTTTCTAGGTTAGCGACGATATATAGCTCGATATTAAGAAACGACTTAAAAATCCTTTATTATACGTATTCGATAGATATAGCTACTAGCTATAAGCTCGTAACTAACCGAACTACTATAACGCCTACTAGCTATTTAACTATAACCTTAGTATAACCCCTCGGCTAGTATTAGCTTAGGCGGCTAGTATTAGATATCGAAGGTCTAGGCTATATATAGGTATATAAGGGATAGGACTATATCGTCCGGACTTCTATACCTACTTTCCTACCTATTATACCCTCTCTCTTATATAGCCTACGAAGCTATTTATAACTATCTACTTAACTATTAATATAACTAAATAAGAGACCTATAGGAAAGGTAGGAAGGTAACTACCTAACCTTTAAGTTTACCCTTTAACCTAGGAAGCTAGAGACTATTAGAATAACTATATTAAATTATCAATATAGCTATAATAGAGGCCTATTAGAATTATAGGAGAATTATTAGATAACCTCTTAGTTATACCTTAATTTATAATACGGATAAATACGGCTAGGAAAGGGTCTAGTTAGTAAAGAAAGGGGGTATTCCTATTAAGGAAGATTATATATATAAGGAGGCTTTCCCTCCCTTTCTTCCCTCTTCTCTTTCCTTCCTCTCTAGCTTAAATTACTACTACTACTATAATAATAATATATAGCTTACTTTTAAATATAGCCTCTTTCTTAAAGCCTATCTCTAGCCCTACTTTTACCCTTAGTTATCTAAGCTTAGCCTAGCCGGCTTAGTATTACTAGGGATTTAGTAAGACTATATAGACCTCTCCCTCTTACTAAGTAATACCCTCTATAACTATAGATAAATAACGTGCCTTTAATAGCCTAGCTATTTAAGGTATTTATAAAGTAACTATACGTCTATTCGGCTAGATATTAGTTATTTTATAATACTTAACTTAAAGAATATTAAGATAAACTAGCCTTACTAAAAGCTTAATATACTTATAGCTAAGTATAGGGTTATTAATATCCTATACCCTTTAATAGTTAAGCTAGATATACCTCGCGGTATTTACGCTACCTTCTATATTAACTAGGTTAAGCGGGTAGCGTCCGACCCCCTCCTTACCTAGTTACTAGCGGACTTTAAGCTAGACCCCTTACTATAGCTATCTAATTCTAACTTAAGTCTTGCTAAGTATAAAGTTAAGGAGATTCTAGTAGCTAAGAATATATATAGGAAAAAGTAGAAGCAGAATATCCTTATTAAATAGCGTAGCTATATTATACTAACCTAAAAACTATTAAAAAGCGTTTTAGAAACTAAAGTATTTATATAATATAAAATATAATAAGGGGATATATAGTCTTATAATAGTCCTAAATATTAAAATACTTAATTTAGAAAAAAACCCTTTTAAGCGCTATTCTAGCTACTTAAATAAACTAACTAAACTAAATATAAATCCTCTTAAGGGAATTACTAAAACTAGGCTATACTACTCTTTACTTACTAAAAAGAATTATTACTACCTAGGGTACTAAATCCCGCGCTTAGGCTAGATACGAAGAGGTTATAGGCTAGGTTACGGGCTATACTTAATAGGGTACCCGAAGGCGTATTATTAGTAAAGCTAGGGGCGGGGTTATAACGCGTTATAAGCGCGCTAAAGGGGGAGGGGGCCGCGATATAAGCGAGAGCGTTTAAAGCGTCTAATAGCGCGGTATTAGCTACTACGCGCTCCTTATAGTCTTAGGCCTATCTAGCTATAATAGCGCGCTAATTCTCCTTTTAGTACTTTAGGGACTCTATATAGTAGGAAGTAAAACTATTTAAGCTAGAGATAACTAGGCCCTACTACTTATAATACTCTTACTATAGGTAATAAATAATATTTAAGCTAAGGCTAGGGCGGGCGGGTATAGGAGGGATAACCTCTTAGTTATACCTTAATTTATAATACGGATAAATACGGCTAGGAAAGGGTCTAGTTAGTAAAGACAGAGGGTATTCCTATTAAGGAAGATTATATATATAAGGAGGCTTTTCCTCCCTTTCTTCCTTCTTCTGTTTCCTTCCTCTCTAGCTTAAATTACTGCTATAATAATAATACTAATATATAGCTTACCTTTAAATATAGCCTATTTCTTAGAGCCTAGCTCTAGCCCTACTTTTACCCTTAGTTATCTAAGCTTAGCCTAGCTAGCTTAGTATTACTAGGGATTATATAAGACTATATAGATCCCTCTTCCTAAGTAATACCCTCTATAACTACGAATAAATAACGTACCTTAGTATAGCCTCTACTATCTATAGTACCTACGAAGTAACTATACGTCTATTTAGCTAGATATTAGTTATTCCGTAATACTAAAGGACCTTTGTAGTTATAAAGACCCGTATATAAAAGCGCTAAAATTGCTATATATAAGGGAAATTTAGGTAAAAATCTTATAGCTTAATTAGAGTTACATTCTGCGTATTAGTAATAAGGTTTATTAGTAGAGGCTATATATACGTATGCTACTACTAACCTTATTATACGGATTTTGCCGTAGAGATTTTAATCTCTAATTTTAAGCCCTAGGACCTACTTTCCTAAATAAACAATATGTATAAAATATATAGAAAAGTATACTACGTTTTCCTAGATATTTTATAACCCTAATATATAACCCTAACCCTAAGAAGGCTAGTTTTATATATTAAAAGAGCGGTTTTATAGTTATAAGTATAGGGAGATAATATTACAAATATTATTTATATAGGGAAGCTTTTTTCGAGGGTTTTATAGTATTAATATAGTATATATATTAATACTAACTCTAACTATAAAAGAAAAACTACTAGTATTAAAGTATTATATATACTTAACTTTAACTTTGTAAACGCTTAAAAGGTATATAGATTCCCCTTTTAAACTTAGGAATCCCTCCCCTTATAAAGCCCCTTTCTAAAGGGATAACTCCCTTTATAATATACGACTTCCCTTTTTTAAGGGAGGTTATAGTTTATATAGTATCTCCTTCTATATACGCTTTTACTAGTTATAAAGAAAGAGGGATTTTCCTCTTTATATAGAAAGATAATAATTAATATAATAAGTAATTTATACCTAAT
>KQ030526.1:0-19397 GCA_000956045.1 Hirsutella minnesotensis 3608 | reverse complement strand
TAGCTATAAGCCCGTAACTAACCTAACTACTATAACGCTTACTAGCTATTTAACTATATCCTTAGTATAACCCCTTAGCTAGTCTCGGCTTAGGCGGCTAGTATTAGATATTAAAGGTCTAGGTTATATACGGGTATATAAGGGATAGGACTATTGTTACGGCCAGGCACATACGAGCCTTGACGGCTATAAAGATGTATTGGCACTATGAACGAAGACTCAAAGCTAAGGAGCAAAGAAAGACTAGACTACACGATCGAGCTGGCCCTTATTATGCACGAGGTCGCACGTGGGCACGTGATGCTACTTGTGCACGTGTCACTGGTGAGGCTCTGCGCTGGCGGTTCTACGCTGGCGGTTCTACGCTGGCGCGCAGGGTCGTGACAGCCGCGGCGCGGGGCTAAATAGGCCGCCTAATAACGCTAGCTAGTAGGTAACTAAGCTATAGGGCGGCGCTAGTATAGTTACCTAGGGACCCTAGTATAGTCTATACGCTAGGGTTTAGCTAAGGGCGGGGTAGCGCTTAAAATTTACTAGATATTAAGTAACTTAAAAGCGGCGGGGTATATTATAGACTTAAGCCGTATAGATTATACGGGGATAACTATAGGAAAGTATAAGGAAAAGTCCTACTTAGTTTGGTTGCTAGTTATTCTATAATATATTATATAATGCTCTCGATGTTTGATAAAAGTGTGACGGCTGTATACCTGTTTTTTGTTGGAAGGTTAAAGTACTGTAGCGGCTGGCTGCTGGGTTACGTATCTACGCCTTATTGGTAACGGACTGAACGCGAATGAGGCTCGGTCAGCATTCTCGCCTTGTAGGTCCCGATTGCCGTAGTTGAGACTCAGCAGCAGGCGAGAGATTACATGCGGCAAGCCAAGCCTTGGAGCTATTTCCCTGAGTCATCCTATCTCTTTAAATTTATAATACTCGCTCTTGCCGCCGCCTAGATAGATTGTCAGTATATACTTGTTAGGCCGTTACCCTTTTGGAGTTGCTTGGGCAGAGTGCGACAGCCTTCGCATATATGATATCTAAGACTTAGCTCTACTCCTCGGACACGTCATATCTAAAGAAAGTAACCCGGTCAGACGGCACCTGCAGCTGTACGCGGCATATATTTCATTAGCTGTCTGCCATGAGCTGAGCCAAGACATGGATGGTGAGCTGTGAATAGGGAGTGACATTTTCTTTGTTGTGTCTCAGCACGGGCTCCTGATGAAGGAGAGTAAAGGGGGTTAAATACCGTATTAACCCGTGAAATTCGTCACGGCTTGGCACTCGCTTATGCAGGTCGAGGCCAATGAGCGTTCAATGCTAGTTACCCCGGACCTCACAATAGTAGACAAGCAGACCGGGGGGGAGGGTGGGGGTCAGCTCCCTCCCGCTTCCCTCGCATCGCATAATAAAACGGGGGTAACGCGGGGGGTAGTGGAGGCGGCGTTGAGAGACCGAGGTGCATATCAAGTTCATCTGCTTCTTGTGAGCCTGGGACGTTATCTCGCGCCAAGGTTGTTGCGGAAATGAAATGCGGAATTCCGATTGGACACTACTCAGCTGCAAGTGCGTTCAAACATGGTCGTGTGTCAGTCGCTAAGAAGGAACCCTTGAACATTGAAGGCAAATGTGGCTAGCGGAATGGCTGAAATTAAGCTCAACCCATCTTTGGTCACAGCGGGTCCTCGGGCTCTGCCTAATTCCGACGGGCTAGCCTACCCACCCGCGCCCGAGCCCGAACTACTGTATTTCTTGTTTACCCTTTGTGGTATCTGTGTACAGTATATGAATTTCCAAGTGTAGATGGAGATTCACGAGCAGAAACATATGTAGTTATTTCTTTACTCTGTTGTCTCTGTCTCCGTGTGTCTCATCTGCAAACCCTTCCTCTCTCAACCATTCACCATGGAACCACACACAGCGGAAAATTCGGGCAGTTCAATGCCACCTACGGGGGACGAAAAGCCGAATCCTAATCTTGGCACCAAGCTCCGTCCTCAGCGAGAAGCTAATCTTCAAGACTATTTGGTGTGATCATCACGATATCCATCGCTACCGCAGCAAAGATATGCAGCTAACATTGATATTTTCTTGCCTTCTTTTTGTAGCGAGTATTCAAGTATGCCACAAAATGGGACTTTCTGGCCTATGCTGCTGGCACGGGTGCCTCGATCGGCGCTGGCATAACTGTACCCTTGCTAAACATCGTCTTTGGTAAGAAAAAAAGGCTTTGATTTTGGCCGTTTTTGCTTACGAATCTATCGCATTGCAGGCCAATTTGCTAGCAGGTTCTCTGACTATGCTGGCACTCGAACACTCCCAAAGGACGAGTTCCAAGCAACGCTGAACCAACTTTCGTATGTTTGTGCTTTTTCGAAATGGAAATCGCCCATTTCATGGTTTTCATCTTTCTAATATCCAACTGCGACAGCCTGTACCTGCTTGGTCTCTTTCTCGGTCGCCTCGGACTCAGTTACATTAACAAGGTGCTTTCTTCCTCTCTCCGCCTTGTATACTCTGCCTTCACTTGCTTACTCAGTCTTAGTTTGCATTTCGTATGATTGGTATCCGAATCTCTTCCGCCATCCGCCAGGATTTTCTCACAGCTCTATTTTCTCAAAGCATCCACGTACTGGACTCGATGCCTCCTGGATACGCAACCACGATCATCACAACCGCAAGCAACACCCTGCAGCTTGGAATTTCCGAGAAGCTGGGTGTTTTTGTCGAGTTTAACGCGACAATGATTGCGTCAATTATTATTGCTTTCATCTATAGCTGGCAGCTTTCTCTAGTCACATTTACTGCAGTCATCTTTATTCTACTCAGCGTCCGCCTACTGCTTCCTCTCATTACCAAGGGTCAGACACGTCAAGGCAATGTATGATGCTATTTATTAACCGGTTGTTTGAATTGCTGCTGACTTAGGGACTATAGTCCGACTCCAAGGCAGCTTCTATTGCAAGCGAGGCTTTGAGTAGCATTTGAATGGTAGTAGCCTACGGTGCCGAAGCTCGAATTGGCAACAAGTATGGTGACTTTGTCGAAGAGGCCAAGAAACATGCACGATTTGCTGGCCCATTGATTGCAGTCCAATTCGGCTTGGTGGTATGTCACAATGGACCTTTTCGCTTGCAAAAACCGTCACCCGCTAACGGCATGACTTGAATTTAGTTTTTTAGCAGTTACGCCGCTTTTGGGCTGGCATTTTGGTACGGCACCAGACTTTTGCTCGACAACAAGATCAACGAGCTTGGAGCCATTATTGTGTAAGCCCCTAGCTCTCTGCAATTGAAGTAAAGAAAGGAACAAGGACCAGTGCAATCCTGACCGTTATTAGTGTCTTATTTTCCGTCATGATGATAGTGACTTCAATGGAGCGAATTGCCACACCACTTCTTGCAATTAGCAAGGCGACAGTTGCCTCTTGCGAATTCTTTAACGTCATCGATGCACCCCGGCCTAACCCTGGCCATCTCACAGAGCCAGATGTGTCTGCAACCGAGGACATTATCTTGGAGGGCGTCACTTTCGCTTATCCCAGCCGGCCACATGTGAAAATTCTGGATGATCTCAACCTGCGACTCGAAAGTGGTAAGGTTACTGCCATTGTCGGACCCTCTGGCTCTGGCAAGAGCACAATCGTCGGCCTTATCGAACGGTGGTACAGTCTCAAGGACCAATACGTTATCTCTAAAATTGTCGAGAAAAAGCCGAGACAGAGCGATGGCCACAACAACAACAAAGTTAACGAGCAAGAATTTCAAGAAAAAGCAGATACGGAAGAGGAAACTGGTTCACCTATTCAACTCCATGGCAGGGTTTCTACGTGCGGTCACTGCCTGGACGACATCAACGTCAAGTGGTGGCGATCGCAAATTGGCCTTGTTCAGCAGGAACCGTTTCTCTTCAACGACACTATCTACAATAATGTTATTAATGGTCTTGCGGGGACCAAGTGGGAGGACGAGCCAGAGGAGAAGAAGAGAGAGATGGTCCAGGAAGCCTGCAAAGAAGCCTTTGCCGACGAGTTTATTGAGGAACTCCCAGATGTAAGTGTGATGAACAGCTGCTCGCTACGCAGAGGCTAGTGAGATAGTAGCTTCGAGCAATGATTATATCTAAAGCAGAAGACTAATCCACCCTGGTCATTATAGGGCTATGATACAGCCGTCGGCGAAAGTGGTGCCAAACTCTCCGGTGGCCAGCGTCAGCGGATTGCCATTGCCCGCGCTATTGTCCGCCAGCCTGCGATTCTCATCCTTGATGAAGCTACCAGCGCAATTGACGTTCGAGGCGAGCGAATCGTTCAAGCAGCGCTAGACAGGGCTTCGAAGAACAGAACCACAATTACAATCGCTCATCGCCTCTCCACCATCAAGAAGGCAGATAGAATCGTTGTATTGAGGCAGGGACAAGTTGTCGAATCCGGCACTCATGAGAGCCTCCTCACGGACGAAAACGGCCTTTACTACAGCCTTGTTAATGCCCAGGCGCTATCATTGGGAGAAACTACGGACGCCGTTGATATCCCAGCTAAGGGAGAGCTGCCATCTCCTGTACGTGAAAAGAGCCGTACGGAATCCGGGATAGAAGACAAGGCAGAAGAGAAAAAGGAGAAGCAGAGGAATCTGTTTTCCAGCTTTGGACGATTCTTTTACGAGACTAAATCGAATTGGTGGATCATGGCTCTGACTCTCTTCTTTTCCGCCTGCGCCGGCGCAGCCATTCCCTTCCAAGCTTGGCTATTTGCCAAGGTTATTATCGTCTTTGGATACCTTCCCGACGCTGCCAAAGTTAGACACGAAAGTGAATTTTGGTCGCTTATGTGGACTGTCCTGGCCATTTCGTCGGGTATTAGCTACTGTGGCACGTTTCTGTTGTCTACTCGCACTGCTAGCACCATTCGTGCTAAATACCAAAAGCAGTACCTTTTGTCTATCTTGTACCAAAAAATCTCCTTTTTCGATGACAACGATCATTCTCAAGGCACCATGACTGCTCGGAGTTCGGGAGATCCACGTCAGCTTGAAGAGCTCCTGGGTTCTAACATGGCGAGTGTGTATATTGCCCTATGGACCCTGATCGGGACTATTGCTATTGCCTTTGCCTTTGCTTGGAAGTTGGCACTCGTGTCTCTTTGCGTGGTTGTTCCGATTCTGCTTGGTTCTGGCTACTGGCGGTTGCGTTACGAAATCAGGTTTGAAGAAATGAACAATGCCGTGTTCGCCGGCAGCTCCAAGTTTGCCTCTGAAACAATCGGGGCGTTCCGTACAGTGGCATCTCTCACGCTCGAAGATGCCATTTGCGATCGATTTCGCACTCTCAGCAGCGGCCATGTCATGGACGCGTACAAAAAGGCTCGCTGGGTGAGCTTGTTATTTGCATTTTCCGATAGTGCAACTATAGGGTGCCAGGCGCTGGTACTCTACTACGGTGGTCGTCTGCTTCTTCAGGGTGAGTACGACCTGGAAAGTTTCTTCGTGTGCTTCATATCTGTCTTGAACGCGGGCGAGACAACGGGACGGGCGCTCAGCTTCGGCCCCAACGTCGCCCAAGTAAGTGCAGCGGCCAACCGTATCCTTAACCTGAGGGACAGTAAAGTGAAAGACGACCCTTATGTCACCGGCGAGTTGTTTAAGTCTGATGGCGGCGGCATGAAGATTGAACTGGATAATATCCACTTCAAGTATCCTACACGAGACGTGCCAATTTTTAAGGGACTCAGTCTCACTATCGAGAAGGGCCAGTTCGCAGCGCTTGTTGGTGCGTCGGGATGCGGAAAATCAAGCATCATTTCTCTCCTTGAAAGGCAAGCAATACTACCTCACCTTTGGATGGGGGCATATCGACGATGAGTACTGATACGTTGTTACGAAAAAAAAAACAGATTTTACGATCTTGATCACGGTCGTATCCTATGTAACGGCCAGGACATTTCCGCGAACAACGTCTACGCATACCGCCGTCACCTCTCGCTGGTGGCGCAGGAGTCGAGCTTGTTCCAAGGTACGAGCAAGCAGTGAGCACTGTTTATTTACCAAGAAGAACCACAAGGGTGCATTTTTGCTAACATGGCCAACCAATCATAAAGGCACACTCCGCGAAAACATTCTCCTCGGGGTCGACGAGTCCACCGTCATAGACGAAACGCTCCACCAAGTATGCCGCGAAGCATCTATCCACGACTTCATCGTATCGCTCCCGGAAGGATACGACACTCATATTGGCTCGCGTGGCGTGACTCTTTCAGGAGGGCAGAGGCAGCGCGTGGCCATTGCACGGGCTCTCATGCGCAATCCTGACATCTTACTGCTCGACGAGGCCACCAGTTCGCTAGACTCGGAGAGCGAGAAGTCGGTGCAGGCGGCATTTGAGCGCGCAGGCAAAGGGCGGACGATGGTTGCTGTTGCCCACCGTCTTGCAACGGTGCAGAATGCTGATGTGATTTTTGTCCTTGGAGATGGCAAGTTGCTAGAGAAGGGCAATCATAACGATCTTCTTGCTGAGCGTGCGTGGTGTCTACTGGCAAATGGTGAGATTTCTAATTTTCTTTAAAAACCACCGTATTTATCTTGGGCTTTCATAGAGCTCAGTGCTAATTATTGTGGAAACTAGTGTCGAAGCCAAGCTCTAGACAAATAGATTTCTCGATTTCTTGTGGATTTTGGCATCTGATGGATTGATGAGGGTCTCAGTATCTTTGAGAACTAGCTTTCTTAGACAATTTGACTAATGACAGCCTCAAATGCACCAAGATTTGTTCCTGCTAGCTGTAGAGGATGTGATATCTTTCGGATATTCTGTTTTCCTCTTCAGATACAGGGGGTGCTTGTAAGAGGCTGGCCCGGAGTTTGTTCAACAAGCAGGTGCCTGTGTGTTGTCTATCTAGAGCTAAGGAGGAAAGGGAAGAGAATTCGAATTCGAAGTTATATACACACATAGTGTTGTTACAGCAACCGGGTCCGCCATGCGGGGCATAGCCCGTGACAGTGCTTCTCGATATCCTCTTTTTAGCTCGGTCGATCAAGATCTCCAGTCAAAGACATGCAATTCGACTCATTGTCAGGTGTGCTTTGCCTCTAGCAGTCGGGGATACACTCTCCTAGGTATCTTCGAATACTCTTAAGGTAAACTTCTATCCTCGGCACATTAAATACCAAGATACGCCATAGGACCTGCTTGAATAGGGGCTTGGGACCAAGCTGCGACTGAGTATCCCTCACGAAACCGAGAAGCGAGGTAAGGAATTCTGTAGTTTCTAGAAGCGTTTCCCTATCGCGTCGATTTAAACCAAACTCTAGACTAGGGCTCCGAAAAGTATAACCGGTCCGTTTTTAAGCCTCGAACCGCCTTAATAGTTTATTTAAGCCGGCCGAACTAAACCGGCGGTTTATCTCGGACTTACGAACCGCACTATTAGTCTAAGCGATATAGTCGGACCGGACCGAACCGCGAACCGCGGTTTATACTATTAGTCTCGTATACTAAAAGCGCCTTATAGATATCTTAATATTGTTTAGAAGCCTTTATATATTAAACTTTTATTAAGAGCTTTATTAATTGACTTAAATAGCTATTTATTATTATTACTTTCTAGGCCCTAATAATTAGTAATATTAATTATAGCCCTTAAATTAGTATAATAGTACTAAAGATCTCGGTTAAATAATCGTCTCGCTAACTACTTAATATTCTTACCTCGGAAGGAATTATAAGCACGCTCTTATCCTAAGACCTTAGGTATTCCAAGAGGTTAAGAGTCTCTATACTTATAGATCCTCGCTAGTTAGTTACCGTAGCTTTAGTTTAAATAGCCGCTCCGTCTGCGTAGATATTTACGTGATTAAGAGAATATTAACGGCTATTAAAAATAGATTAGGAAACCTACGTCTCTATACTATATTTAACTACTTATTTAACGGATTATGTAAAAACAGGTCATAGTAGAAGATATAGTATAGGGTAGGTTAATAGCTAGATAGCCTGTTTTTTAAGGTTTTTTATAGTATAGGGTATATAAAGATTAGATCTAAATTAAGAGAGAAAAGTATAATTCAAGTTATCTATATCTATCTACTAATCTTAACTTCCTAGGGGGAAGAGCCTCTACTTATAGCTAAATATCTTAGAAACTAAAGGACCTTTATAGTTATAAAGACCTATATATAAAAGCGCTAAAAAGACTCTATATAAGGGATTTTTAAGTAAAAGTCTTATAGCTTAATATTAAGAAATGACTTAAAAAGCCTTTATTATATATATTCGATACGTATAGCTACTAGCTATAAGCCCGTAACTAACCTAACTACTATAACGCTTACTAGCTATTTAACTATAACCTTAGTATAACCCCTTAACTAGTATCGGCTTAAACGGCTAGTAGCGGATATTAAAGGGCTAGGCTATATATAGGTATATAAGGAATAGGACTATATTGTCCGGACTTCTATACCTACTTTAATACTTATTATACCCTCTCTCTTATATAGCCTAAAAAGCTATTAATTAACTATTGATATAACTAAATAAGAGGCTTATAGGAATTATAAGAAGGTAACTACCTAACCTCTAAGTTACTCTTTACTCTAGGAAGCTAGAGATTATTAAGATAACTATATCGAACTATTAATATAGCTATAATAATAGCCTATTAGAATTATAAGAGAAGTATTAAATAACCTTTAAGTTACCCTTTAATTTATAATATAGTAAAGGAGGCGTCTAGTTAGTAAGGAAAGGGGGTATTCCTATTAAGGAAGATTATATATATAAGGAGGCTTTTCCTCCCTCTTTTCCCTCTTCTCTTTCCTTCCTCTCTAGCTTAAATTATAACTATAATACTACTATATAGCCTACCTTTAAATATAGCTTATTTCTTAGAGCTTAGCTCCAGCCCCGCTTTTACCCTTAGTTATCTAAGCTTAGCCTAGCTAGCTTAGTATTACTAGGAAATAAGTAAGACTACAGTGGGGTAGCATAAGTTCCGGGCAAGGTCAATTTGCCCCGCTACCCTAAACCTAACCTCTTAACTTTTACCTTTTATAATAATAAGAATATTAAGCTAAATAAAAAATAAAAATTATTAATATACTTTAGTACTATTAATAGCTAGAACTACTAACTTTTTTTCTTTATTTCTTATATATATAATAAGTTAAGTTATATTATTAAGTATAATAAAAATACTTTATTTAACTTTATAAGTATTTTATAACTTTCTTTTTAAGCTATTTAATATATAGTAGACTTTTTTAATAATATTTATTAAGTTTTATTTAACTTAACATAACTCTATTAATATAGCTATTTAAAATGAAAAAATAATATAGCTTAATAGCTTAAATAATAATATAGGTTTAAAAACTTTTTCGTGCTTACTTAGCTTTAAATACGACGAAGAATGGTAGTAGCGTAAAGTACTTTTTTTTTTCTAAAGTGGGGTTTAGCGGGGTTACCCGGAACTTTTGTCTACCTACTGTATATAACCCCCTCTTGCTAAGTAATACCCTCTACGACTACGGATAAACAACGTACCCTAGTATAGCCTCTGCTATCTATAGTACCTACAAAGTAACTATACGTCTATTTAGCTAGATATTAGTTATTCCGTAATACTTAATTAGAGTTAATTTCTATATTATAGTAGTAAGGTTTATTAGTAGAGGCTATATATATATACACTACTACTAACCTTATATATAGATTTTAGTATAGAGTTTTTAAGCTCTAATTTTAAGCCTTAAGACCTACTTTTCCTAACGAGGAAATATATATAAAATATAAATAAAACTACGCTAATTTTTCCTAAATATTTCCTAACCCTAATATATAACTCTAACCCTAAAAAGGTTAGTATTGTATTAAAAAAGCGGTTTTATAGCTAAAAGACTAGAGAAATAATAATAAAAATATTATTTATATAGGGAAGCTTTTTTTAAGGATTTTGCTTATATATGTATATATACCTTAATATAGTTAAAGGAGGCTCTTTAAGTATATTACTATATAAAACTAAAGTATTATTAAGTTTATTTTTAGATAGTAATAGCGACGACTAAGCGCTATAAGATACTAATAAGCTTAAGGAAATAGAGGAAATAGATAAAAAGTAGAAATAATAGTATACCTTAACTAAGATAAGTAAGAGAATAATAGTATTAACTAAAAGGTAGCTAATAAAATAGTAGCGCAACTATATTTAAGTAGGAAATAAACTTAACGAGATATTTATATAGTAAAGCTACTATTAATTAGCTATTTACTATTCTTAAATACTATATTAATTAGATTTATTTAAGCGTTAAAGCTATATCTAGCTAATAATATTTAATACGCGCGTACTAAAATTAGGGACTTTTTATTTATTCTAAGAGGTTAAGAGTAGCCGCTATAGCGTTATATATACTAATAAGTAAAATAGTCGAGGCGCTTTAGAGCGCGTAGACGGTTAGCCTCCGGGGCGGACTAACTATTACTAACCTAGATACTACTAGATAGTAGCGAACGGGCCGGCAAAACTAGTTATAATAGTATTCGTTACGGGCTTTAGGTTATTAGGGAGATTCGTAAGGTAGCGAAGGCCTATAGGTATAGCGAGGAGGCTACGACGTATATTATTAACTTATAAATAGTAATAAACCGGCCGCTCGCTCGACTTTTATAAAATAGCTTTAAGCCGGTAGGAAGGTATAACTTATACGGCTAAAGAGGTAGAAATATACTATTTTTATATCCTTTCCTCCCTCTGTAACTAAACGAGCTGGTTTTGCCGTAGTAGCCTTCTAAGCGGCGGCGTTTCGGCCGACCGTGGAGAAGGGCGGAGATTGGAAGATGCTAAGGGCACGCGCGTTAAATGGCGGGGTTTTGGCGCTTAGAAGGCTGCTATTGCATACGATATCCCGCCATCGACAATATCTGATCGACTGCGACCGACGCGACGCGCAGATGAACAACCGGAAAATTACGGCGACGGAAGAGACGGCTCTTGTACAATGGATATTGTCGATGGACGAGCGAGGGATGCCGCCGACCACAGCTTACACTCGCCCGATGGCCAATTTACTTCTCTCTGAGCGATGCAAAGATCTTGTGGGCGAAAACTGGGTGCGGAAGTTCGTTGGCCGTCACAGCGAAATCAAGGCGAAGTACTCTCGCTCTGGAGTGGTGACGGAGGTTGCAGCTCTCGACGCTCTGGACAGATTGCTACGCCGTGACCTGAGGCTTCCGTTGAGTTGTTCCGTTGCATGCGCTGCGCCCGGTTTGTTGACGTAGTCAAACCAGGTGGCAAATACTCGCGGTGAGCTCTCCCGAAATCCTTCCCGTTCCACAACCTCCGCCCGGCAGTCGTGCCTGTGTTACAAGACTTCCAGAGTTCCTTGATGTGCAGCCTGGGCTCTGATCAAAGTTTCGTTGACTCGATCTCGGAATGCCGCATCCATCTCTCCCTCGTTTGCCGCGCTATCTCGACGCACGATATCCAAGGTTTCTTGGATCTGAGTAAAGTTGGAGTTAATGATGCCGCTGATGTTGTCTTGCATTTGATCAGCAAGTTCACGGAAACTGCGTCGCCATTCGCGCATCAAGTCCGTAAAAAGTCGGTCCTGAGCGAGTTGTCGGCGTATAATTTCTCTTCGACGATCGTGACTGCCCCGTCCTGAATACAGCCATCAGTAAAAGTGCCCACGGGTCTATGGGGCACGTGCCAATGTAACAAGGAAACAGCATCTGGGGCTATTCTCTGCTTACCATACTCAAGGTTGCATTTTCGATAAGAGTCTTCCATGGCTCGTCCCATGAAAGATGTCCTGATGCCAGTCAAGGCATCCGTTTTCAGCGAACTAGGTGATGTAGCGAGTCAGTATCCGAACGAGCTCCGGAAGTACTTTAGTCTATGTTACGTACTGCACTTTTGCGTCCCAGTCCATGTAGGCTTGCTCAAGGTCGCTCATCGCCAAGTCTAGGCGGTTTTCAAGAGCTTGCTGAAGCGGAAGCACTACGTCCCAAAGAGCATCAGGTTGTCTCTCTAGCGCATTTAGTTAGCTCGGGTCACATTCGCGTAGCAGCCCTCCGAGTTGACTGTGTCAACCGCGCCAAGACCGAGATCTCATCATATCTCAAGGCATAGACGTTAGGAAACGGCTTAGAAATTGAGCATACCCAAATGCGACATCGCTCTACCAAGAAAGTGCTCGATAAGGCCGATGATAGCCCCGTGTTGGCTTCTCACAGTTGTGCGCACAACGTTCCAAGGTGTGTTGACATCTTGAACCATCCCTGCGATGATTTCTTCGTTCCAGTTGTGTCGCCCTGCAATCTTCGTACAATGTATGCCATACTGCCTGCAGAACGCGGAGTATGTTTCTAGAAGAGATTAGCCATCGCTCTCTGTATAAATCCGCTCATAGTATTCAGCGGCGAAGCCAGTGTTTGCCTACGGTGGGCCCACTGCTGAGCATTAGTAGATTGTTTGCCGCACAATAAGAGCGACGATACGATGCTTACCTGATGCCAATCCCATCCGGCATTCTGAGCTGCCTGACTCCAGTGCAGCGTATCGCGTGCTTGATACAGTTAGTTTAACTCCACCCGGGCTGAGCATAGATGCTGGTCGTCGGCATACGATTGTAAAGTTGCTCGTCAAAGCATAGTTTCGCAACCCTTCCCGCCGTTTGAGCCGCGGAGGTGCGTGACATTAGTTTCTACTTCATTCATCAGTACGCAATGCAGCGATGCAACCAAGCATTACCTTACTCGTCTCAGCCAGGCCTCTATGGTGTTCAGAGCGCTGCAAAGCTCCTGCCTCATCTCCAAGTCAGCGCTTCGCGTTCCGGATTGAACCCACAGCTGAACCTGAGCAAGCAACGCAGGCACTTTATGCCTCATGTAGTCCGTCGCAGCAAGTTGCTGGCTGGAAGACACAATGCCGATGCAATGGCGCCGTACAGCCATGATCCTGCTAAGGTGGAGGTAAGGTAGGGCATCATCGCTCGCCTTATCGCGGTTGGCCCAGTAGAGTTTGTTGCTGACGCAGAAGACTGCTACTTCGCCAGTAGGCGCGGAAGGGCCATAGGAGTCAACCAACGACTGCGTTACATCGTCGTTGCGGGTTTCGATGATGTATCTTGTCAACCTGCCCAGTGACTGCTATGTTAGCAACTGCAGAGTGTAAAGCTTACGTCATCGAAGCGACTAAAGAAGTACAGACTCAAAATCTGCCTTATCCTTGCGTCTTCTGGAATGTAGTGTTAGAATCAAAGTCTCACAAGGTATGCTAAAGATGCGGTTAATAGACGATACTAACCCAGCTTGGATTTTTTCCCGGTTCAGTTGGTTGAGCTCATCTTGCTCGCCTAAAGAGAGCGTTGGTTTCGACAACAGATCGAAAATCTCCTCTTCGATGCTATTGCATTCTTTAGCTTCGACGTCTAGATCTGTCATTCGGCGTCGGATTTGCTGCGCTGGTTCGCCCTTGTAGTCTTTACGCGCCTCCTCTGCATCACGAACCTACTCGAGCATTCGGTATTAGTGCAGCTCTCAAAATGTGCCATATAACGCTTTAGAAGTACACACGTCAGATTTGGTGCAGATAATGCCGACTCGAGAAAGACAAGCAGGCCGGGCAAGGTCAAACACATCTCTGACTCCTTGGTCAGTAGTAGCCCTGTCAATATTGCATGTCACGAAGATCTCATCGCAGTAGCGGAGGAATCGTTCCGTGACATTTCTACGAGTCGAGTTCAGATCGCGGAGTCCTGTACAGAAACGTAAATTAGGATCGCGATTTTGACGTGATCCCGACGACACAATCACATACCTGGTAAGTCGACCAAAACGAGGCCCTTACTCAATATGTGAGCGTCGAGAAACACCCTTAAGTTGGTCTATTAGTGGCTTGCCTCTCTGCTTGAATCAGGTTTGGGGAAACTAACTTTATCTTGCGGATGCATGGCCAAATTGCGGGTTCATTGGACGATGGTTGATCCGACGAGAGCGTCGCCAACAAAGCCGAGCAGCTCTCCACTGTAAGTCCGGGTCTTGGGGCCTCTGACTCTGACCGGAACAGAGTCTCTGTCCATCTTCTGAGCCTCTCAAGTACATTCGTCTCTGAGTTGCCGAGAAGAAAAGCCTCGTCCCTTAGACTTCCACGGAACATAGACCGGAAGGTATCGAGCGCTAGCGCTGCATTTTTCTCAAGTTGCTCTACTGTCTTAGCATCCGTGTTGCTCATTTCGACGCTCGGCATAAAATGGAATTGTCGATAGGCGTGAAGCATATTTCTCAACTGCTCGCTTAGCTCGTCTATGCCGAATAATTCCACTTGGACAGTGAGGGTCTGAAACTGGTGAAAGTGATATTCCGTCGCTACGCAAGTACAAGCCGTTCCAGAGCTACTCTGTCGTGCTGGTCAGAACCGCATCAATGTTTTCTCGGAAATTGGATTGTTGCTTGTACCGCTCTCGCAAGGTCTTTGACGTCAAGCAACGAGTTGAGCAGACTGCTTTTGCCTAGTATACTTGAGCAACGCGATACGTTTTCCATTACCACGTGTCAGGTAAGGAACCTACCGGTTCCAGAATCTCCCACAAACGCTACTGTCCTCGTGGTAGGACATTGAAACCCAGCTAAATCTCGAGTCTCATTGCGTAGACGATGCATTACAGAATCAGGGTCGTTATGCAGAGAGCTGCTTTCCAGTTCCGTCGCGAGGTTGGCCATTAATCTTTTCGTATTGTGGAACGCATCCTGAAAACGTGGTTCATTGAAGACGTCTTGCGGGGGTTCTTCATTTACTACTTCGTGGCGGACCAACACAGAGCGGGAGCTCGAACGTCTCGCACGAGAGCTGCGGCGCGATGAGCTTTCCCCGCTTCTGTTGGCAGACCTGTCAACTTGCAACGTTGGTCTCGGACTTGACTCCGCCGTGATGTTGTCGATGGCGGCAACGACTGTGTTCATGCCCATGAGATCTGGGCTAGACACCTGCACCTGTTGCATGCCACGACTCAACTGTTCAGTCGGAGACGGTCTCCGATCTTGGCTTACATATTCGTCCCCGTGCCCAGACTGCGATGAATCTGGAGTGGAGAGTGCGCACGAGGACGGGACTGTAGTCAGGGTAACTCGAGGTGCTCGAGAGTCGACTCGAGGGGGTTGATACGGGCATTCGTTCAACTTCTCCGCTGAGGACAAGGAGCCCGCTTCCACGGAGGGTATTGGTATGTCAGCCATAATTTTGTAGTGACTCTTTCCAGCAAAAATTCCACCCGTTTGCAATCAACCAGAGCGACCAAAGCAACGCAAAGAATTGAACCAAACGTAACGAAACGAACCAAACGAAGCGAACCAAACGAAGCGAACCAAACGAAGCGAACCAAACGAAGCGAACCAAACGAAGCGAACCAAACGAAGCGAACCAAACGAAGCGAACCAAACGAAGCGAACCAAACGAAGCGAACCAAACGAAGCGAACCAAACGAAGCGAACCAAACGAAGCGAACCAAACGAAGCGAACCAAACGAAGCGAACCAAACGAAGCGAACCAAACGAAGCGAACCAAACGAAGCGAACCAAACGAAGCGAACCAAACGAAGCGAACCAAACGAAGCGAACCGAACGAACCAAACGAAGTGAACCGAACGATTCCAACGACGCCTCACGAAGCTAACCCCTACCGAAGCCATGGGTAGCGCCGTCGATCGGGTACCACCCTGCCCACTGCTCAACGCCAGCAACACTGAGGAGACTTTCCGTAGCACATTCGCAGCCAAGCCCTCCGATCTGATGAAAGAAGTCTTCCTCATGTGCAATGCTGCCTACAGCATGCAAAGCGTCATCGACTCTCTGCGTGCTTCGGCCGCAACAACAAATGCAGAAGTGGAAGATCTTCAAAACCGCCTTGAAAATATTCTAATCACTAAGAATGATGGAGACGCGACGATCACCCGTCTGATGGCCGAGAACGAAGCATACCTAAGAGTCATTCAATCAGGAGGAGCTTCGCGCCGCTCACCAGAACACCCCGACCCTGAAGCATTCACGGGCGAAGATCCCTCTCGTCTGCCGAATTTCCTTCAGCAACTCGACTTGAAGCTCGAAATGAACAAGGACTGGTGGAACTCGGAACAGCAACGCATGGGATATGCAGTCTCATGCCTGAAAGCCAAAGCGCACGACCAAGTCAGCTACAACATCAAAGACGGTATGGTCCTCTTCGACAGCGTCAACGCCATTAAGGCCGTCCTCCAATCAGCCTTCGGAGACATCGACGCGAAAGCCACCGCCCAGCGCAAGATCTTTGACATGAAGCAAGGGCATAGGTCGCTTACGGTATTCCTCCCTGAATGGTATGCCACCGCCAAGCTCACGGAGTGGGATAGTGAGGCCCTCATTGCGCACCTCCGGCGCGCTCTCCACGACGACATTACATGGAGACTTTCCCTCACCAAGGGCAAGGACACGCCCACCGATCTCACCCAGTTTATGGATCTCATCCGCACCTGCGATAGCGAATGCCGGCAACTCGACGCCAATTACTTCAAAAAGAACGCCAGTGGCTCAACCAAGCACGGTGGCCGTGTACCGGCCCCCGCCAAAACGCCATTGACGACCCCCAATGACTCGGGAGATTCCATGGATTTAAGCGCGATCACATGGGGAGCAGAAGACGTTGCCTCGGGTCGCAGGCCAAAGACCGACGCGGAGAGGGCAGCACGCAAAGCCTATTGCACAAAACATGGACTCTGCCATTGGTGCAGTTCAGACAAACATCGCTCCCTCAACTGCGACACTGCGCCCTGGAGGACGGAAAAAGAGTAGTCTCCAGCGGAAGTCGCCGCAGGAGACGCAAGAAAAAGGATGTCCTCCTACTCTCTTCCCTGAACACAGAGCAAGAACATTTGTTACTACCATGTACTTTAGTTGACGACAAATCAACATCGATCAAAACGAACGCAATGCTTGACTCGGGTGCCACAGGAAAGGGGTTCGTAGACGAATCCTTCGCGCATGACCACAAGTTCACGCTTCACAAACTACGGAACCGTCGCCGGTTGAACGTAGTCGACGGAAGACCCTCTTCAGCTGGCGACATCACCCACGTAGCCCAACTTGACATGGACATCAAAGGACACAAGGAGAAAATGCTTTTTTACGTAACGAAGCTTGGGAAGTACGACATCATCCTCGGAAAGCCCTGGCTGACAGATCACAACCCCATCATTAATTGGAGCACAAACATGGTCAGTTTCAACTCTGACCACTGTCGCCGACGGTGCATGGAGAAAGGACAATATCAACTGGCAGTCTTTGGAACCAGTTCGCTGGTCATTTCGACAGCCACCGCGACGCTGCCACGCCCGCCAATCCCCAGAAGGGTCGGCGCAGCCGCGTTCTACATGCTGGCCGAAAAGCGCGACGTCGACGTTTTCTCACTATCGCTCTACGAGATCGACAAAAGGCTGGCCGAGCTCGGCGTCATCACTGAAGCCTCCACATTCGTAGAGCCAAAGGCACCTCGATTCGGCCAGGCACTTACAGACTTACAAAAGATGAACCGAGAACTCGAGCGACAGGACGGAATGGTGGCCCATCTCCCAGAGAGCCAACAAACCCACGAACTCCAAGCCTGCCGGAAAACAGCAGCCGACATGTACCTTTCAGGAGCATCCCTCGAAGATATTCACAAAGCCCTCGAACCCAAGACTCTGGTCGATCCCGCAACAAAGGTACCCCACCACTACCACGAATTCCTAAAGGTTTTCGATCAGTCGGAGGCAGACAAACTTCCTCCCCACCGGGGCTGCGATCATGAAATTCAGCTTCAACCGGGCACAACTCCACCGCATGGGCCCCTCTACGGTATGTCCGAGGACGAGCTTGTCGTTCTCCGGAAGTTTCTGCAGGAAAACCTCGACAAGGGGTTCATTCGGGCCAGCACGTCTCCAGCAGCCTCGCCCGTGCTGTTCGCGAAGAAGCCAGGAGGCGGCCTGCGTTTCTGTGTGGACTACCGCGGGCTCAATGCCATAACCATCAAGAACCGGTATCCACTGCCATTGATCCAAGAGACCCTTTCCCAGCTCAGCCAAGCCAGGTATTTTACCAAACTCGATGTCGTCGCGGCGTTCAACCGAATACGAATCAAAGAGGGCCAAGAGTGGATGACGGCATTTAACACAAGATACGGTCTCTTCGAGAGTCTGGTGATGCCTTTTGGGCTGTCCAATGCTCCAGCTACCTTTCAAGCCCGGATCAATGAAGTCCTTCGCCCGTTCCTCGACAGATTTTGCACGGCGTACATCGACGACATCCTCATCTACTCGAACGATCTCGCCTCCCATAGACTCCACGTCAAATCAGTCTTGCAAGCTCTCGAAGCCGCAGGCCTACAGCTTGATGTCAGGAAGTGCGAATTCGAGACCACTGAAGTAAAGTACCTCGGCATGATCATCTCCACCACTGGCGTACGAATGGACCCCGCAAAAGTTGACTGCCTCGTTAACTGGGAGACTCCCGTCAACGTGAAAGACGTCCAAGCCTTCTTAGGATTTTCGAACTTCTACCGACGATTCATCAAAGGATTTTCACGCATTGTTCGGCCACTTGTTGCTTTGACACGGAAGTTAGTCAAATGGAATTGGACTCCATCGTGCCAAGAGGCATTCGACGCGCTCAAAAGTAGCTTCACTTCAGCGCCAATCCTCAGACACTTTGACCCCGCAAAAGAAGTGTTTGTCGAATGCGACGCGTCCGACTTTGTCTCTTCCGGCATCCTCTCCCAGGAAGACGACCAGGGAGTACTACACCCAGTGGCTTTCATGTCCAAAAAGTACGACCCGGCCGAGTGCAACTACGAGATCTACGACAAAGAACTTCTCGCCATTGTGCGATGCTTCGAATGCTGGCGACCCGAACTCCAAGGCGCACACCATCAGATTACGGTCGTCACTGATCATGCCAACCTTCGATATTTCATGACGACCAAGCAGCTTTCAAGGCGCCAGGTTAGGTGGAGCGAGTTCCTCTCACAGTTTCAATTCGCCATCAAGTCAATACCGGGGAAAGAGAACGGGAAGCCCGACGCTCTCACGCGAAGATCGCAAGACCTACCACAAAACGAATCTGACGACCGCATCCGGTACCAACAACAGTCACTCCTCAAGCCACACAACGTTGACCGCTCCATCCAAGAACAACTGAAACTTAATCCCGAACTGTCAGAGCTCTTCGTAAACCTTTGCTTGGAGCAGGAGATTGCACTCTGCCCCACCATCCTTGATGAAATCCAAGGTCCAGAGCCAATCGACCACAAGATCACGAGACTCCTTGACAGGGGGTACGAAGACGACGAATGGTGGATGAAAATCAGGGACGAGATGCTCAAGCCCCATGGCGTG
>KQ030525.1:382254-410538 GCA_000956045.1 Hirsutella minnesotensis 3608 | reverse complement strand
TATATAGTATTTACTTTACTTTTTATATTAATTAAGTTTATATAGTATTTACTTTACTTTTTATATTAATTAAGTTAAGTAAATAGTATTTAACTTTCTTTTAAGTTAATTCTTAGTAAATTCTAAGCTAAACCCTTTACTCTAGCTTTTAAATACTAACTTAAGTCTTACTAAGTATAAACTTAAGAAAATCCTAATTATTAAAAATATATATAAAAAAGAGTAAAAGTAAAATATTTTTATTAAATAGCGTAGCTATATTATACTAACTTAAAAGCTATTAAAAAGTATATAAAAAACTAAAGTACTTATATAGTATAAAGTATACTAAAGAAATATATAAGTTTATAATAATTTTCAATATTAAAAGCTTAATTTTAAAAGTAAGGCTTTTAGTAATAGTTTAGCTATAGTAAATACTTTTAAATAAAAATCTACTTTAATATAAATAAATTAATAAAAAACTTAAATATAAGTATAGTGCTTAAGCCGCGCTTATTCTTTTCTTAATTAAGCTCCTTAAGTATCTTACTTATCTTTACCCTACTTTTATTTATTATCTTTCTTATTATTAGTCTAGAACTTATTTTTTATTTTATACTTATACTTTCCCTTACTTTTAAAATTAAGCTAGTAAGATAGGGTATTAAGGTTAAGGCTAGGGGTCTAGTTAATAGTAAGGGTAGTAGTAAAGCGCGCGTACATTAAGAGTATACTAAAAGTAAATATAGCTATATTAGTAAGTAGTCTAGTAGTAAGTATAAGTAAGGTAGTAATAATACTAAAAGTAAATAAGCCCGCTTATAAGCGCGTATTAGTAGTAAAGGGGACGAGGCTAGCTAGCAACTTAGTTAGTAAGTAAGTAAATAAAGTAAGTATAGTAAGGGTAAGAGCGATAGTAAGTAAGGCGCGGTTACTAGCGAGGATAGCTAAGGTACTAGCGAAGGTAGTATTAGCTTCTTAAGCTTAGGCTTAATCCTAGGCCTAGCTTTTTAAAACTAAGTACTATAGCTCTTCCTAGCGTATTATAGCTTTTATATAATATACTATTACTTTTATATAATAATAAATAAATTTATTTAAGCTAAATATAATTTAATTTTAAAACTATAGCTACTACTATATAAGCGCTTACTAAAAAAACCCTAAGTTAATACTATAGCGTAATAAGCTAAAAGGAATAATTACTAGAAGGGTAGTAATAAGAGTAATAAAGGTAGTATTAAAAGTAATAGCGAGAGTAGCTAAGAAAGTATATATATTTATAATAAAGGTAAGCGCGTAGTAAGCTACTTTTAATAGTAAAGTAAAGTAATAACTAATAGCTTAGAACTCCTTTATTAAAATAATATAATAGTAAGGTTAAGTAGCTATTTTAGCTTAACTAAGCTTATTAATAGCTTTATTAACTTTCGCTAAAGCTTTTATATTATATATAGCTTAGTATAATTATAGATTTTTAGTAAATAAATACTTATTTTAAAAATACTTATACTTTTTATTATAATAGCGCTAGTAAGAATTACTATTACTAAAGTAATAATTAGTAGACTTATTATAGCGTAGCTTATTTAAGTAGGGTATATATATATAAGTAAGTACTTTAAGCCCTTTACTTTTATTATTATTATTATTACTTTTAATAGTATAAGTACTAGTAGCGCGATATAGTAGCGGAGGGGGGGGAGGTAGGGGTATAGTTATAGTAAATATAGCGAAGGTAGCTATAAAAATAAAAAGTTAAGAAGGGCTAGGTAAAATATAGTAAAAAAATAAAATAGTAGTAAATAGTAATAGTAAGGAGGGAGTAGTAGTAATAAAGAAAGTATAAAGTAAGTAAAAAGAGCTTATATATACTAACGTTTTAATAGCTTTAATAAGGAAAGAGGGAAAATATTAAGGAAAAAAGGGGGTAGTAAAGCTATTTATATACCCTAGGTTTAAATATAGCGCGGAGCTAGTCTAGTTACTAATAAATACTAGTTAGTAAGATAATTACGCGCGGTATAAAGCTACTTAGGTTACTTAGTAACGCTAAGGTAGTCTATATACTAAAAGTAAGCTAGGCGCGGGGCGGCCCCTAGGTTAGGTAACTTAAGAGCGGAGGGGTATATTATAAACTTAAGCTATAAGCTTAGGTCTATATATAGATATTATATAATAAAAGCCCGCGCTTTAAAGCGCGCGCTCTAAATCTAGGGCGCTTATAAGTTCCCTCCCCTCTATATAGTTATTAATACTATTATTAATACTTATATATAGATATACTAAAGCTAGTCCCTTATACGAGGGTTTATATTAATAAATAGAATAGGGCGTAGCTTAAGTAATAAGAAGTATTATAATAGTAATAAATAGTAAGTCGTAATTAAGTAATTATATTAAAAGCTATTTAGCTATTTAGTCCTAAGGAGTATAATTTCAGGTAGTTTATATACTACTTAGGGAACTTATACGAGTTTATAATATCCGCTCTTATTTATCTTAATTAATATAATTAGTATATGTTAATACAGGTCACAGCGGAAGGTATAGTATAGGGTAGGTGGATTGTAAGATAGAGGGAAATCCGAGGATTATTGTGATATAGGGTATGCAGTGGCTAGATAAGTATTAGGGGAGAAAAGTGTAATTAAATTGCTTAGTTCTATCTGTGGAATCCTGGGAGAAGCGGCCGCCTTTTATAGATAAACCGACAGGAAGGGGGTGACAAATCAACCCATAAGTAGGTCCATATTATAGCGCCAAAAATAGCCTATAACGTCATACTCTTGTTGCCTAGATCGGTAGCTTAGTTGTAAAGTTATTTGTAATCGAAGGTGGCGAGTTGCTAGAAGATTCCGGGTGGCAAACTTGGATTTGTAATATTCTTCCTTCAGGTTCCACGAAAGTCTTAGCTTTATAGCTTGCCCAATTCTTATCCGATTAGTAAGCAAAGATATGCTTTAGATAGGTAATTTCCTACCCTATACTACTAGATATAGTATATATTTTATATATGCTTATGTAAGCAGGGAAAGGCATAAGAAGTCGGATTTTACGTATTTTAAGCCCCCCTTACTAGGTAAGACTAAGTATATCCGAGTATAAATATATAATTAGTATAGTATATACTTATAGTATACTTAGTATAATTTATACTAATTCAATAGATTAGACTAATCTGACTAATTAATTAGGTAATTATGTAGCTATAATATATATTATCCTAGGATAATATCTAATAGGTTCTAGTAACCCTGCCTACGGCCTGCCTTCCCCTTATTATTAGTTTAAACCGTAATAACCGCCTTCCTTTTTAAGAAAGGGGCTCCTTTTTTTTACTTAAATAAACTATTCTATTTACTTATAGTTACTATAAAGGAGGTATAAAATTAAATATAATTAATATTCTTAACTAAGAAGATAGCTTAGTAAAATAAAAATCTACTAATTACTAAGTTATCCCCCCTTATTTAGAGGTTATAAGTTTAACCTAGCCCCGAGGTATAATACTTTATAAGGGGCCGGAGGTCCTAGTAGGGCGGGCCGAGGAGGGGCTATAGCCCGTTAGTAGCTTAAAGCTCTATAGGCTATAGGTAAACCCGTAGCTCGCCCGCTTAAAAAGGGGAGGAAGGGGGGGGGATACCCTTTACGCTTTACAGTAGTATAGCTAGCGCCCCCCCCCCCCCCCCCCCTAGCCTATTAACCGTAAGATAGTATTTAGACCTATATATTAATAAGCCCCTCCCCTTAAAAAGGGAACCGCCCCTTTTACTTATAAAAGTAACTAACTTTTTAATTAAACTATTAAAAAATCTAACCTACGAGTTTAAATACTAAATAGAAATACCCATATTTTAATATAAAAGGCTTATTTATTATTTAATTATATAAGGATAGCTATAGTTATATTAGCTCTCTCGGGGGGTATATTAAAAAGAGGATTTATATATAATACTAAGCTACTTTAGGCTAGGCTTAATAAAGGATTATAAGCTTTATTAAAGAGCTTTAAAAAGCGCTTATATTAGCCTTTAGTAAATAAACCTCCTAATATAAGGTTATAAGCTTATATAAAGGGCGAAAACTAAAATCTATAGGTATTTAGAAGTTATAATATATTATAGGATAACTAGCAACTAAGAACTAAGTAGGACTTTTCTATATACTTTCTTATAGTTATCCCTACTTAATCTACGGGAATTCCTAAGATAACTAAGTAGAATACTTCCTACTATTATCTACTAATTATCCCCGCGCTATTTATAGGAAATCCTAAGATAACTAAGCGGAATATTTCTTACTATTATTTACTAGTTATCCCCGCGTAATTTAAGGGAAATCCTAAGATAACTAAGCGGAATATTTCTTACTATTATTTACTAGTTATCCCCGCGTAATTTAAGGGAAATCCTAAGATAACTAAGCGGAATATTTCCTATTATTATTTACTAGTTATCCTCGCGTAATTTACTAGAGCTCTAAGAATACCTTAACGGATAATAGTACGGGCTATAAGAAGGAAAGCTTTAAGATATCTATTAATAATATAGGGGAAATCCTAGGGATTTTCCTTAATACTTTCTATTTTACTTTTCTTTATTAAGTATTTAAAATTAATAATTAACTAGAATAGAGAAGATAGATTTTAGAAGAATATATATTTAATCGTACGTTTCGTCTAATAATTAGCCCGTAATATAGGTTTATCCTACGGTTATTAATCTAGCTCGCCCGTATAACGGACGGTAATTAGCCCGTATCCTACGGATCCCGCTTATTTAGGGGAGTCCGTAGCACGATATTTATAAAGGACGAAGGTATCCTATATAGCTAGACGTAAGGTTCTTATATATTCCTATTACTTAATTTATATACTTTATTTATCTTATGCTGCCCCTTGTAATTTATACGAACTATTAATACTAATATTAACCTTAACTTCTAGATAGTAGTGGATAAACTTAATAATCTAATTATGTCCTACTATTTACTTATTATTCTTTTCACTATCCGACACTGGGTAGCAAGCTCGTTCCGAAAAGGCATTGGCGGGCCCCGGAGGGGACCGGTCTCCTGCTAAGACATTCCAATAATAGATACATATTTATTATTAAGGGAGTATTCATTCATAAGCTTAAGAATAAAAATAAGAATGCGAGATCGGCTTATAAATACATATTCTCAACTCTTAAGAATATGGGTCCACCACCCCGCGGGTGTCTCCTAGAGAATTGTCACCCGTATCGTCCCTGCTTTAGAAGTCTTCTGATAGCAAATGGAACAGGTCGTCAAAGTCTATAAGGCGTGGTCAGTGTGTCCATCAATCAAGTAAAGCAGAAAATGACACCTTTACTTGACTGGGTTGAAGGATCCGTCTACTTGACTTGGTTTGCTCGTAGGGATAGCCGTGCTTTACTTAGGTGGTTGGTATTACTTGACTCTGGGTGCCAATTTACCTAAATGAGTTCTAAATCTTGTGCGCCTACGACCTTGCACGATGAAAAAGAAGAAATATTCCCTGAATACGACTACGATAGCATGCCAGATCGAAGCAGATGCTTTTGGCATTCTATAGCCGCTACCGTGTTGGAACTAAGGCGATTCCGCTTATCCGTGATGACCTTAGGTCTGGGGAAAATATTGCCGGGAAAAAACCCGCTCACATTCAGCACTCATCGCTGGACAGGTGAACAAGTCGAAAGCCATCTACGATAGAACTGGATAGTCTGCCGCGTGACAGATCCACCATTGTAGGGGATCTTCGACTTCCGAATCAGCCTTGTTGCATTAGAGTCGGCATGCGAACCTGACGCTAGTGCCAAGAAAGTAAAAATGCAAGGAAGGATGAAAAGAAAGTAAACTAGAACTATAGACATCAGAGTAAGCTCCAGCCTGGCTGGACATTTCAAGTGACTGCCATGGTTTAACTCGGCATGAACATATATCAATTATTTCAACTTGCTAAAATGGGAGATTTGATTTGATTGAGAAGGCCCGTGCAACGAACTGATTGATTTGATTGGAATGATGGCTTGATTGAGTTGACATATGATAAGCACTAAGAACCGTCCGTGATGGCACTGTGATGGAGGCATCGTGCCACCAACAGCTGGGCCGCTCTGCCTATAATTAGAGAGTATTGCTAATCGTACAGTAGAAAATCTCTACTCGAACAGTAAACCCACATAGATATTCCCTTTAGGGTCGTGAGATTTGGGCTAAGCGTTTTCCTTTCGCCCCCTGACTGCGCCGCCGGTATAAGGCGTCCCAATCAAGCACGGAAAGCATTTATAAGAGGACGGGGAATATAGGTACTACTCGCGCCTACCTCTTATACCGTCCTTACTCTGCTGCGTCTCTCTCCGGTCTTATTTAAGCCCAGGAGCCTTAAAAACGTACATAAATTTGCGCCACGTCAACCCATCCCTATAGTCTGCCGCCCAATAGGCAGAGCTTTGTAGTCTGATGGGCAGTCTAGGGCGAGGTTTGAGCATTGAAGACGTGAAGGTGGTGTCTACTCTGAAGCCTCCTCGTATTAATACCTACTCCGTTGTAGAAGATATCGGTCAGCGAGGGTTGCGCGTTGTGAACTCGACTTTTAAGGAATGGAAAACGATTTAATAGCGTTTGAAGTTTATGAATTATTTGATTAATTACTACGTCCTTGGGGGATCAACAATTCTTGCCTCATCATCTCGGATATTGAAGACTAGTTCAGCAGCAGGTGACCTGCTGCCCTTTCTGCCGTCCCTTGGGACTATAGCTACTCGATCAGGTAGCCTCTCTACATTATCATCGTCCTGTCCAGGATTTGCCGCCTCATAATCCAACCATTTGAGCGTGCTATATATGATATATGCTAGCAAAGCACCGGCGAATGGGCCAACCCAGTAGATCCAATGGTATTTGGGGAAGTTGACGAGCAGTGCAGGCCCAAAACTTCGAGCCGGGTTCATAGAAGCGCCTGTGAGCCCGATACTCGCGACGTGTCCCACAAAGAGGGACGCCCCAATACCAATAGGGGCGAGAAAGGTGGCGCGATGCTTCTCAACAGCGAGTAAATATACTGTTAGGACGAGCTGCGCAGTGAAGAGCATTTCCAGCAACACGCCTTGTGCAACACTCGTTTGCGGACTGAGTATGGTCGTGATAAACAACGGGCTAGGAAGCAGACTGGCCACCACCCCAGCTGCAGCGATCCCGGCTAGCAACTGGGTTGGGACAATAGCAAGAGCTCGGCGGGGAGACACGGCGCCAACGAAAACGAGACCAAGCGTTACCTATCGACTCAGTCATCGGCCAGGATCGTCAATCGTAGATAAAAACTTACAGCGGGATTAAACATGCCTCCCGAGACACGGTAGAACACCCAGACGTTGACCGTCAAGCCTAATCCGAAGGCGAAAGCAATGTAGAGGAAGCGCAGCGGAACCAAGGTGGCGATATCAGGCGGTGGTTTATCTGTATCCAAGGCCCGTGTATAGAGGACAGTCGACTGCGCGCCGATAAATCCGCATAAAAGGAACATGAAAGTTCCAATGAATTCGCCCAAGACGGCGCCCGAGATCTTTCGTGCCGGGCTGGTCTTGATGTTTGCTAAAAACTCCATCTTGCCGTACAGGCTTCCGTCGGTGTCGAGTTACAAGGACCAACGAGTGGCCGTATTAGAGCGGCATCGGCCCCAATGATTGCACAATGGCCTTTTTTGGCGAGCTGCTTTTTAAGATGGGAAAGGGTAGCAATGTGGCCCCAGGCACACCAAACAAACCGCCTCTCCCATGTTGGTAGGCGTAGGGAAACTGCCATTATATACAAGTCATGTAGGCTACGAAACTCCTTAGCAAAAGCCCGACAGCCTAAATGAATGCATGCGCTAATCCAAGCCGATTCTAATTGGACAAAAGCCCGGAGCCCTACTGTAGATGATTGCATGCACTAGTCTATGTTGATCTTGAGGCGAGATTGAAGAGGGTAATGTTCGAGACAATAAGATTATCCCCTGCGAGTACTTCAACCAGCGGCTACAATCACGACCTTTCACATCTTGCGTCCAATCCCCGGCTTTTAACGTTATCCCTTGGCTGTACCTGCAATCATCCACTCCTGTAGCAAGCGTTAACGAATATTGCTCAATCTGTCACGCACTCCACAATTTCAACCTACGCCGAATAATCAATCTACGTCGAGGAATATTTAGCCGGAGTCGCGTAATACACTCCATTTAAGCGGGAAAAGGTGGTGTCGCTGCCGCCGATGGATGAAAAAGCAACTGAAGTCTTCTCTCTTAAAAAGGCTAGCAGCCCCTAGTATGCCCTTGCCTACTGTATTTCTTTTTGTAGGCAGGCTAAGGGCCCTTGCAGGCATGTGCTAAAGCTACCTGTGCTACTGTGATACTATTCTGCCCGGACATGAAGCTAATCCAAGCCGTGCGGAAGCTGGAAGCTAACAAATGGGCGATGGTGCTTTTAGAGCTAGGACACTAAAAACCGGTTTGCAGTATCCTAGTGCGTACTTCATAGAGAGTTACGTATTGTCATAGAGATGCCTCGCACCTTGGTACTTGTCTCCTGACTCCTGGCTCGATACTGAACATGCTACGTCGTAGCCTGCTAACAGGTGGCCTGCTACCGCACGTCGTGCGTTCTGGTCCGTCCTACACCACCAACAGCTCGCAAGTCTATCCGTTTGTTGGCTGCATTAGCTTCGGCGCATGTTTTGGCGCGAGTATCCGCCACCAAGCGCCTAACCAAGTCAATCTCCGAGACCAGCCAAAGAGCGCTGCACTTGCAAAAATTCCACTCGCGAGATTGGAGGCGGTCACCTGTACAGCCTCTCAGCGGCGAGTATTCTCGTTTTGAATGATGCTCTCCTAGAGCGGGACGGGAGGTAGCGTTCTTCCATTCGTTCTTCGCGCAACTCCCGATGGTGAATGCATCTCTCCCACCTTTCCCTCACTTTTCAAATCCCCACAACATTGGCGAGCTCACCTGTCGTCTGAATAGCAACACCCCATCTGATTGCGAACCGTAGCTAGAGTCTCACTTACCTAGGTATCACGGTGCGACAAGACCCTGCGAGCCACGATGCCCGACCCAACCGACTACACGGTCGGCTGGATCTGTGCCATCAGCACGGAATTCGTCGCCGCGCAAGCTTTCCTAGATGAAGAACACGATAGACCGGAATCCCTCTACTCCACTGATAACAACAACTACGCACTCGGTAGAATCGGAAAACATAATATTGTGATCGCCGTCCTACCGGATGGAGAATATGGCACGTCCTCGGCGGCGATCGTCGCAAGGGATATGCTGCATAGTTTCCCTAGCATTAGAATCGGTTTAATGGTCGGCATCGGTGGTGGCGCGCCTAGTGCAAAGCACGATATTCGACTAGGAGATGTGGTGGTTAGTACTCCACACGACGGGAAAGGCGGTGTTTTTCAATACGACTTCGGCAAGACGTTACAGGAACAAACCTTCAGACCGACAGGTTTCTTAGACCAACCACCGACGAGCTTGCGAACCGCGGTGGGCGGACTTAAGGCGCAGTATGAACGCAAAGGCCATCAAATTGAAGAGACTATTGGCGATATCTTAGAGAAGAACCCGAGATTACGGAAGAAATATAAGCGACCCGATCCGTCCTTAGACAGGCTCTATCGTGGCGCGCTTATTCACCCACCGGATACCGAAGCCAGCTGTATGACAGTATGTGGTGATGAATCGAACCTGGTCTCCCGACCCGAACGGACAGAAGACAAGGATAACCCTGCCATCCACTATGGCTTAATTGCCTCGGCGAACCAGTTAATGAAAGACGCTCTAGTCAGGGACAAGCTTGCGAGGGATATGGGCGTTCTCTGCTTTGAGATGGAGGCTGCTGGGCTCATGAACCACTTCCCCTGCCTCGTTATTCGTGGCATTTGTGACTACTCCGACTCCCACAAGAACAAGGAATGGCAAGGGTATGCAGCTATGGCGGCCGCGGCGTACACGAAGGATCTTCTCAATATAATACCCCCCACAAGGGTGGAGGCTGAGAAGAGGATTGGGCAGCTGCTCCAACAATGTTAGTTTGTTTGTTCCCAATTCACATAATATAACCCCTTCGAACGCATTTGAAATGCTGACAGACTCGAAGTTAGTGAGGACATCGGGGAAAAGGTGCAGAGTATACGGTGAGATGTCATGTACCGCTCTCGCTTATCCAGCTCTAGTGATTGACCTCTTCTTAATAGCACGGCTGTACTCGACAGCAACCAGAAAACAGTGCTTAGTCGCCTTCCGGTTGCGGACGGTGCCTCCTTTGACTCTCACGACAATGAGCATGACGCGACATGCCTAGACGGCACGCGCCGCGAACTCCTCGAGCAAGTCAGCCAATGGGCCAACGATTCGGCTCGTGAGCATATCTACTGGCTTCAAGGCAAGGCCGGTACTGGCAAGTCCACGATTGCTCGTACGGTGGCCAGCAACCTCGCCGCCCACGATCGCCTCGCCGCCAGCTTCTTCTTCAAGAGGGGCGAGCGCGACCGTGGAAATTCTCGGCGCCTCTTCTCGACCATAGCTGCCCAACTTGCTCAACAGTCTCCCGCAGTAGCGGAGCACGTGCGACACGCCATGGAAGCCGACCCGAATGTCACTGGAAAGGCGTTGGGAGTTCAGTTCGAGAAGCTCATCCTTCAGCCAGTAGAGGCCGCCTATTGCGACCCCTCAATGGCCATGACAGTCGTTATCGATGCACTCGACGAATGTGACGGAGATCAGGACGTCAAGGTCATCATATACCAGCTGTCGCGGGCAAATCGCTTGACGGCAGCGCCTCTGAAGTTCTTCGTGACTAGTAGGTTTGAGCCTCCAATCCGGCTTGGGTTCGAAGACATCCATGGCAAGTATATAGAGTTACCTCTTCACGAGATCCCGAAGCCCGATATTGAGAGAGACATCGCAGCCTTCTTGGAATTTCGGCTGGAACAAATCCGATGCCAGTCTCACCTCCTCTCGGGCTGGCCCGGCCAAGCTCAATTCCAGGAACTGCTGAAAATGGCCATCCCGCTGTTCATTTTCGCGGCAACCGCTTGCCGCTTCATTGAAGACGATCGACAGGGGGGTGGTGAGCCAGACGATAGGCTTCAGCAGATCCTCAAGTATCAGTTCCATGGGGAGTTCAGTGCAGCATATCTGCCGGCTCTGAACCAAATGATCTGGGGTTTAAAGGGGTCCAGGAGGTACGAGGCAATAGAAGAGTTTAAAATCATTGTTGGCTCGATTATCACCCTTGCAAATCCCCTTCCCGCCGCTTCTCTTGCGCGCCTCCTCGGCATAACCGCAGCAAGAGTCAACAACAGGCTGCAACGGCTTCACTCGGTCCTGGATATCCCTGTTAATGCCAACGCTCCTGTGAGATTATTCCATGAATCCTTTCGAGACTTCCTCATCCATCCTGATCCAAGAGATGAGCACGAATTCTGTGTCGATGAGAGCGAAAGGCACAAGACGCTTGCGGATGCATGCCTTCAGCTCCTCTCCGCAAGTGGCCATCTCAAAGAGGATATATGTGGATTGCGAGCGCCCGGGAAAGCCCGGGAATACGTCGAGCTGCGTACGATTGACAGCTGCCTACCATCAGAGGTTCGATATGCGTGCCTGTACTGGGTGCATCACTTGAAGGGCAGTGGCATCAGGCTTGATGACGGGCACTACGCACTCCAATTCCTTCGACGCCACTTCCTCCACTGGCTTGAAGCGTTAAGTCTCGTCGGGAGCATATCGGAGAGCATTGGGCTGGTGGTCGAGTTGCAAAGATTAGTCGACGTAGGTCCTATTGCTTCGAACACTCAATATACCAACGCTAGCATTTGCTCACATAAAGATAAACTTTTTAGGTTGATAACGGAACACATATATCAAAGTTTCTTTACGATGCGAAGCGCTTTATCCTCAACTGCCGTCCTGCCATCGAGCAGGCGCCTCTCCAGCTCTATTCCTCTGCGCTAGTCTTTGCTCCGGAGAGAAGTGTTGTCCGCGAAAGATTTCAGTCCCATATTGGCTGGATAACGACGAAGCCTATTCTGGAACAGAATTGGAACCCATGCCTACAAACGCTCGATGGCCACTCGGAAATGATTCAGTCAGTCGCATTCTCCTGCAACGGCCAGCTCGCGTCGAGTTCGAGCCATGTTAAGATTTGGGATGCGGCAACCGGGGCTCCGCAACACACGCTCGCGTTCAATGACAGCTCGAGACCGGTGTATTCGGTCGACTTCTCTCGTAACGGCCGGTTGGTTGCAGCTTGTGCGGCCGGCCAGGAGGTTCGGGTTTGGGACACGACAACTGGAGCACTGCAACGGACCCTCGAAAGCTACGCAGAAACTGTGGCATTCTCTACATATCAGCACGGCCAGCTGCTCGCATTAGGGTCGGGGAAAGACAAGATTATGGTTTGGGACACGGCAACTGGGGCAATGCAATGGACCCTCCGAGGCTACGGATGCTGTGTCGCTTTCTCCACGTACAATAACAGCCGGCTGCTCGCATCCCATTCGTACCGGTACACCGTCGACCTATGGAACGTGGAAAAGGGTGCGCTCCTGCGGACGCTGCACCATGACCGCATGGTGGAATCAATAGCCTTCTCTCCACATGACGACGGCCGGTGGCTCGCATCAGGCTCGGGCGAGACGGTCAATATTTGGGACGCGGTGTCGGGAACGCTGCACATGACGCTCATTGGTCACGACAAGTGCGTCATGTCTGTTGCCTTCTCCAGCAACGGTCAGATGCTGGCATCTGGCTCGGAAGATCGGACGGTCAAGGTTTGGGATGCGACATCAGGGCAACTGCTGCAGACGTATAAGGGGCACCGCTCTACTGTTAGATCACTTGCGTTCTCTTGCAACGGCCTGCTGCTGGCATCTGGCTCGGAAGATCGGACGGTCAAGGTTTGGGACGTAACCTCAAGGCCGCCAGGTCAGGCACTTGAAGGCCACGGCAGTCACGTCTCGTCGGTCGTCTTCTCAGCCGACGGCCGGCTGCTCGCATCCATGTGCCATGATTGCACCATCAAGGTTTGGGAGGCGGCAACGGGGGCGCTACAGCAAACATTCAAGGCTGATGGATACAACTACCTCAACTCGACTGCTTTCTCTAGCGACGGCCGGCTGCTCGCCTCGTGCTCGGGCACGGTCAAGGTGTGGGACGTCGCGACGGGGGCTCTGCAACGGAAGATGAAGAGCGACTCCCGTCAATCGTTTAGGTACCTCGTCTTCTCAAGTGACGATCGGCTGATTGCGGCGGTTTTACACCTTGGGCCGGTCTATGTTTGGGATGCGGCGACAGGAGCGCTTCAACACAAGCTCAAGAGCATTCGCCCCGGCCAGCCTCAATCGCTTGCCGTCTCTTGCGACGCCCGGCTCATCGCGGTGGGCTCGGGCGAAAGCACCATCGACATTTGGGACGCGTCAACGGGTATGCTTCAACGCACGCTCGACAGCCGCGGTGGCCCGATTCAGTCAGTTGCCTTCTCCAGCGACAGCCGGCTGCTTGCGTCCGTTGTGTGCTACGGAGAACCCCTTGTCGGGCAAGACTGGTACCATCAGACAGTTACGCTGTGGGACGTAATGACTGGGGTGCCGCAGCGGAAGCTCAACGGCTACTGTGGCCGTTTTCTCAGGTCGACCATGGCCTTTACTCGAGACGGCTTACATCTGCTGACCGACCAGGGCCGTATGCGGCTGCCCGCTCATGGGGACTCCCGGAGCAAACAAGCTCACGCCCATGGGCCGGCGAGAGATGGGCCTGAAGCTCAGGCTCGCCTTAATGCCCCAACACTACAATTCTCCGGCTGCGGCCTGAGTCCGAACTGCCACTGGATCAGGTGGAATGGATCGAATGCGCTCTGGGTTCCTCCTGACTACCGGCCTGACGAGCCCGATGAATGGGCCATCTCCCCGTCAACGGAAATGATTGCTCTAGCATATAGGTCGGGAAGAGTCCTAACTATCGGATTCTCGTCTACCGGACCGACCTTGAATTAATTCAGCCCGAAGGGCGTTCTACTCAGTCAGAAAGATTCGAGCATAAAACCTCCTCTGATTGGCTAATTGGCCTGGCCTGTGCTCAACTCGTGCGCGGATTGGTCGACCGATAACGTCACCAAATGAAGGCCAGCAAAAATTACCCCTGAGCGTTGACTAGGTAACTAGGAACTTTCAGTTCCTCCTTCCTTCCATCCATTCCATCAATTTGTTGGATTGCTAGGCACTCTTTACACTAACCTACTTGGCGGCTGCTTCCCGGTTACTAACGGTATATAGGTTCACATATTACCTCGACAGCCGGCCCACCTCCCAAGATTCTCCGGTTATTCTGCCTCTTCCAGCAGTCTGGTGGGTAAGAGGTGGATACATACATATACGGCCAGATGGAGGACGGCATACCCCAGGCAGTTCGGAATTGCCATACCTGCAAGCAAGACCTTCCCGAAGTCGAATTTCGAAGCGTCAAGGACCCTACGAAGGTTACAAGAGACTGTGCTAGCTGTAGGGCACGCCGAAAGGAACGGGCAACCGAATCTCGAGCCGCCGTTGCCACAACGCGGAATTTCGCTTTGAGGCTATCGCCACGCAGAACCACGAAACGAACCGATTCTCTAGCTAACCTGACGCCTCCAAGGCGGACTGCGCCAACGCCTGCGTGTGTGCAAGCCTTACGACCCCCTGCCACATCAACTTTATGCCGTGCCCTGGCGCCCGCACTCCAGGGACTGCCTAGACCTCTGCCGTGGCCATCTAAGTCAAGCGCGGTAGAGGGACCTTCCCCCACCCCTCCTACCCTTGGCCTGCCAACAGTAGTTCTGGGCACGCCGATTCCACAAACGCCAATTCCTCAAGGCACTCTTCCATCGGCTTCTATCGTGCAAGGCACGCCTATACCACAAGAATCTCTTCCCCCGCTTCGTGCCCCTCCTTCATTACTGCCACAGAGTCATCGCCGCGGCCGCTATACACGTGGAGTCAATATTAACCCCCAGCCACGGCCACAGCCTGAAGAGCGACAGTTCGATCAGATAGTTGATCCGCCTTTTACAGGGGACCTTGACTTGCCTGCCCTTAGTGAGGGGGATCGAGCCCTTGTGCGCGAGTTCTATACTGCCCTGAATGACGACAAGATGCATAGTTGCATTCGCTGCCAGGAGCGTTGGTTCGATATGAAGCGAAATAGCTTGAAAATCTGCAGTCGCTGCATTAGTCGAGACAGGAAGAAAGCCACTAATGAGCCGTACTTCTTTAGCGATGCGAATCACCTTGACTTTGGGCAAGTCCCCGCCAATCTACCTGATCTAACGATGGTCGAGGAGATGCTCATCGCTAGGGTTCACGTACACGTGAAAGTCCTGCAGGTGCGTGGCGCTCAGTATAAATATCGGGGTCACGTTATCCACTTCCTTCGCAACGTTGGCAGGCTTTTTGAAGAGCTCCCAGTCCTACCTGAAGAGCTAGATATCGTCCTCCTGCGGCCTCCTAATATAGAAGGCGACCCTCGCTTCCGGCAACAGTTTGCTCGCGATTTCCGGGTACGTCGCTCATGCCTGTCGGCCTGGCTGCATTACCTACAGCGTCACCACCCGGGCTATCGCGATATCGTTGTGAGCCAGAATCGTCTGCAACGGGTTCCTCTTGATGGCAGCATAGTTGCTTCCATTGCCAGCCAAGTGGCTGACATGCCTGATGGCGAGGTCCCCCAGGGCCCCGTTGAGGATGTTGTGGAAGAGGACCCTAGCGAGGCCGATGCATCAGCGATCCCGAATTTGCATATCACTGATACCGAATTGAACGCTCTGCAGTCCCGATTTCTTGATGGGACCCCTAACCCTGAGCGCATGACTGATCTGGAGTATATGCCGCGTAGCGCGCAGACTCACCACCAGATGCCACTGCCTTCCATTCGCAGGACTCCTATTGACGAATTCAACCGTTCCCAGCCGCTGTTATCGCTCGCGTTCCCTACCCTCTACCCCGACGGCAAGGCCGACTTCGTGGAGCCTCGTTTACGGAGCATCACGTACCAGGACTACCTTGGCCATGCGATGAGATGGCATGACGGGCGTTTTGCCCGCCATAAGACGTGGCCTTTCGTCGCCCTCAACACGATGTTACGTGCGCAGGTCCGAAAGCGAAGTGACTACTTCGTCAAGCAACGCGACAGCCGCCGTCAACCCCTTACCCGCGCCGACCTAGAGGAAGCCATGGCTGAGCCTGACGAGCCGGAGGCTCAGGCTCTGATCCAGTCAATCACGCGCCAAGCCGCGGTAATCAGGGGCACCCGGCCGTATTGGTATAAGCAAAGGAAGGAATTGGAAGCATATGCCTATAATCTAGGCAAACCTGGCCTTTTCGCTACTGCAAGTGCAGCCGATTACCACTGGGAATCCCTATACCGTCATATGCCTAGATTTGACGAGTGGCAAACAGCTCCTGAGGTGGCGCGGATGGCTCTATCACGGCAACTGCTGCGGGATAACGCCCACATCGCTGCTTACCACTTCCATAAGCGTTATACGCTATTTAGAACTATTGTCCTAAAGCAGAAGTTCAACCTAACGGACTCTTGGGGCCGCTACGAGTGGCAGGGCAGGGGCTCCAGTCACCACCACGGCCTATATTGGCTAAGTGGCCACCCAGACTTAGATCCCGACAACGATCAGTCCCGTGAGCGATTCGCCCGCATCTGGGGATATCACGTATCCGCCGTTAACCCAGAGCCAGAGCGAATACAGGCTCCTGGGGAAGGGAATCCCCTGATCTGTAATCTATTGGAACATCCCCTTACCGTTCAGCTCCTGTCGATGGTACTCAACCGCGTGCAACGCCATCGCTGCAACAACTACTGCATGCAGCTCAATAAGCATACCAAGCTGGTGGAGTGCCGCTTTGGATTTCCTCACGGCCATCGCCTACTAGCCTCCCTTGACAGGGTTTCTCACTCTAAACACTGGAGCTTTAGGGGCGAGCGGAACGATGGCCAGATTAACCACTACAACCGCTTGCTTACCGTTGCGTGGCTAGCCAACACAGATGTTTCGCCCTGCACGAGTCTACAGCAAGTAATCGATTACGCGGCCAAATACTGCTCCAAGTCGGAAAAGAAGAGCGAGTCTTTTGCCCAGATCGGGAGGGCCCTGATGCCCCGGGTCAAGGACCACAATCCCCTAATTTCCTTCACGTCAAAGCTCCTCAATCAGCTAGTTGCTGAGCGGGATTACTCGAAGCAGGAGGTCAGCCACTTGCTCCTCGGCCTGCCGTTACAGGAGGGGTCACGAACCTGCCTGTACGTCGACTGTCGTAATCCTGACAGGCATTCCCGCTCCCTCCGTATTGACGGCGATGAGGTTGACGAGGCCCCCAACGTTTACGAAAAGTACACTCAACGCCCGGAAGCCCTAGCGGACCTAAGCTATGTCTCCTTCCTGAAATGCTGGAATTTCCGCCCTAGGGACTCTTCCAAGTGGAAGCAATGGCAGCCAGGCAACATTAACGGCAGGCCTCGTGTGCTGGTTTACTTTCCTCGCTATCAGGCTGATCCAGAAGGTCAACAGTGGCCAGATTACTGTCGTGTAAAGCTAACATTAAACCACCCACATCGGCGGGTTGATGATCTCCTCACAGTTGACGGCCAGCTTTTTGGTTCTCACGCTGAGGCCTTCTCCTATTGTTGGCAGCACCACAGTCATGGTGATGACCATTACGGTCGGCCAAAAGATGATCCATTACAGCCCAAAGATGATCAATACGAGGCTCTGCCTGTGGAGGAAGAATTTGATGACGTAGACTGGATTCGCCTCGCCGCCCTTTTACCTGGGAACCCACTCACCCAGGAAGATCTTGACCTTCTTGGCCGCCGCGATATCGACGTCAATTACGACTGGACACGGCATGTGGGTACATATCCGGAACTTCGAGACAGCTACTGGAAAGACCTCATCGCTAGCCACCCCATGGCCAACGATGTGGAGGTCCTTGGCCCTCACTGGCGTAATACGCTGAATCCACAACAACGGCTAGTGTACGACACATTCATGGGTCACTTCCAGGCCCAAAATCCTACTCAAATTCTTCTCCACGTTGATGGTGGTGGCGGTACAGGCAAGTCATTCCTTATCAAGGTGCTTTCTTCCCATCTTCAGACAGCCGCCCTACCGAATCTTAGCCCTATTTGCCGCGTGGCGCCAACAGGCGTTGCGAGTAACCAGATACAAGGAAGCACCATTCATTCGTTGTTACGCCTTCCAGTAGGAGGTACTTTTACCAACCTTTCCCTAGCCGACGCAGCCGCCCTTCAAGCCCGCCTACGGCACGTCAAATACCTCGTTATCGATGAAAAGAGCATGTTGGGGCTTGAGCAGCTCGCGCGGGTCGATTCCCGTCTGCGGCAGGCCTTTCCACAGCGTAGCCTCGAGTTTTTTGGTGGTGTGAGCGTCTTGCTTGTGGGCGATTTCTTCCAGTTACCACCAGTCCGGCAGAAGCCCCTGTATTCGACTAGCACTAGCCTGTCTTCGCTGGAAAGAAGCGGGCAGGTGGCCTACCGGTTATTTGACCGTACCGTGTTCCTAACCACGGTACAGCGCCAGGCTGGTGATGATCAGGCCCAGTTCCGTCAGGCGTTGCAGGAACTGCGTGAAGTCAAGTTATCTATCCCATCCTGGAACCTCCTTAGTAGTCGGGTACAGGCCAGGCTAACGCAGAGCGAGGTTGACAGCTTCAGGACCGCTTTGCGAGTGTATTCTACAAAGGCCCGGGTCAACGAATACAACCACGAGCATATGGTGCACCTCAATACCCCAGCAATCCAGGTGGAGGCAAAGAATCAGGGCAACGGCGCGGGGCAGGCACCAAGCGACAATGCTGGCAATCTATCTAACAAGTTCCCTGTTGCTAAGGGCACCAGGGTGATGCTCACGACTAATCTGTGGCAGCCAGCTGGCCTAGTTAACGGTGCCCTGGGTACTGTATACGATATTGCCTGGAACGCAGGCGCCGACCCATTGGAAGATCCCCCGGCCGTTATTATGGTGGACTTTGATAGCTACGACGGACCGCCATATCTAACAACTAACGAGGGCAGGAAAATCTCACCCATCCTCCCAGTCAGGCGTGATTTCCTAGTGGGCAACGAGACCTGCGCTCGCACGCAGTTTCCCCTGATCGTGGCATTTGCTATCACTGTTCACAAATGCCAGAGCCTAACGAAGGATCAAATAGTCACTGATCTCGCCACACGCGACTTCCAGGCCGGCATTAGCTATGTCGCTGTCTCACGGGTTACGTCGCTGCAAGGGTTACTCCTTGAGGCGCCTTTCGATCGTCAGAGCCTCTATAACCACACGCCGACGGAAGGTTATACGCCTATGTTTCCTACGTAGTGCATTCACGGCTAACTATGAGACAGGGATGAAGATGCGCGTCGCCGACCAACAACGGCGTCAGGCTCAACAGCTGACCGATCCACTATATCCACCACTCTACCGTGACTAAACGTCGTCTTCCTACAAGCTACAGGGAAGGGGGAGGTTCAATATAGGATATATACTTAGACTAGGCCAGCCAGGAAGCGGTTCAAACAGCTGGTTGGCCGCTGCAGGCGGAAGGGGGTTCTAGGGGCTCCCCTCCTAAGAAAGTCGAATTGCAGGTATACGATGTTCACCCTTCGGGCTGGATATTCAGCCGTTAAGCCCCATGCATTGGCAACTTAACGGGTGTTCGAAGTATTTTAAAACATGACAGGCAGGGATTACTACCGAAGACGTATCGCACCATCAGGGTTTAAGGCGAATGCTTCGTTGCAAAACCGACAATGCTCCAGAGTTCATGCGGTAATTCCTTTTGTTACGACAGTGCATCAAAATACTAGCCATTCGTTATTATCAGATTCCGACGTAATTGCCAAGACAATCTCAACGATCCGGAACGAACGGCGGAAACGCTGATAGGTATGGGCACTGGGACTAATTGCCACGCATGTAACGCTGCATCTGTTCATGCACGCCGGTGGCCCTTTATAGCTACGTGCGGCTATATAACGGAGCCATCTTGCTGCATCTGCGCTTTGTGCCAAGCCCATTTCAGCACTTTCAAGCCTTCAACTACCACCCGAGGGCAATTGCCAAACGAAACAACCCTAAGATCTTATGCGCTCCTGTAAAAACTATACTCGCGGCCTCAGAACTTCTTGCTAAATATTCCTGTCGAATTTGCGGGAAGCGACCATACAACGAGACAGAAACATCAAGGGTTCAAGTCCAGTCGCTATGCATTTCCTTCGCGGACTGCTCACAACGAACCGACATCCGACCATTGAGTATCGGCATATCGATTTCTCTCACGCTGCGTTAGAAACGACAGGGATTCAATGGAGAAGGCGATTCTTTGCGCTAGCCGCATTATATGCGTCGAGCATCCTTGGCGGTGTTATTATATTCTTTCTCAGCCTGAGAACCTGCGACGAAGCTGCAACAAACCACAGGCTGCCAACCGATATAATTTTCGGTGAAAGTACGGAGATAAAAACATGCTATCCAGGCCCAGCGCTGATAGTAAAGCAGTTCCAGAACTTCGTGTGATTTTTACACCAAAACAAACATACGACGATATTTTTCCAAATTCCATCCGCGGCAATATTACAATCTGGGACGGCTTGCAGCCACGTAAGTTATTCTTGCCTTTTCTATCTAGCTTCTCGTGCATGTTTCTTCGCGGATTGCATGCTCGCGTATCGCACGCTGACCCAGACTACTGATGGTTAGGAGGCGGAGGATTTGTGGCGATCTCGCATCCGAAAGACTATGGGCTGCGCGGCGGCTTGCCTTTAGAAAAGGAGTCTGATCATGAAGATTTGCAAGAAGGGTACGGCATATCCATGTTTCATCAGATACATTGTCTCGTAAGCAACCCTCGAATATCTACCTATGGTATGTAGCTACCTATTAATAATTGTTCTAGACCTCAATCAGAGCTGCCTTTATGTCGGACACTTCCAATCATGACCATGTGGACCATTGCTTCGAGTATCTCCGTCAAGTTCTTATGTGCAACGGAGACACTACGCTAGAAAAGGTTGTCTTTGACCCAAGTGGAACGGCGAAGCCGGAGATAGATGGCTGGGGCACAGAACATCGCTGTAGAAGCTGGACCACACTTTTTGAGTTTGCGCAAAGTCATCGGGTTAAGGTAGAAGGTGACTTCAAATAAGCATATAGTAAAGTAGCGACGCAGCATGATGGGACGTCCTCTCTGGTCCATGTCGTCGCATGATACCAAGCAACCGTCGAACCTTATGGCCCTCCTTCAACGAGCTTCTGATATTTCGCCTGATCAAGGGCTGGACATTCAGGACGATCCCTCTTCAACTTAGCCCTATAGAGGCCAATACCAATGAGCTTCTTCCTCGAAATTCACAATGTGTTTGCGCTGGAAAGAATGATTTCCAAGCATTGCATGCATGTTTTGGGTGAGGCCTCGTGTAAGGCTTGTGTCATACTGCGAGGCGAAGGACAAAACCCTCGCTTTTTTGTGGTCACACTGGAGGGGGAGAGCCCCTGTATTTCCGCGCACTCCCGACTCACTGATCGACCTATACACGCTTTCCAAGTAAAGGGCCAACATCCCGCAGGACAGGTTTTTAACCTGGTAAATAACTTAAAGCCTGTTAACATATACTATAAGGCAATGGGAGCGATATAAGCTAAGTGACCCTACAATACCTAGTTATTACTTAGGGTTAGGAGTATAATTCTAACTAGCGCTTGGCTTTTCTTAAGTTTATACGAATAAAGGCAGCTAGTCTTAAATCTCTAATGCTTTTTTTTAAATTCTACCGCTAGTATACTTTTCAAGTCCGTGGAATCGTGATGCGTAAGAAGGGAATATAGAGAAAAACTACAGCTCGTGATTGTCCTCGTGATCGAATTCCTCCCAATAATCCCCGTGCGTGTGAACACAATGCGAGCTGAATCGCTGAAAGGCCTTCATGTCGTTTCCTTTCTTCTCCAAACTTGTCACGTGGATCGTGATGGCCTTCTCAAGATCTTCCGCAAAACGTGCATTGTATCCGCAAGCAAACATGCCGATGGCTTGAGCACGATAATACTCGATTTCTTGACGCATCCCACCGATATCGACGTTCTTCGACAACGTCATTATGCCCAGGATAAGCTCATTTTCTCGGTGGCGCTCGTCCAAGTTGAAGTCATGCGTACTGGCAGCGAGATGTAATAACAACTGATGTCGGAAGTGAAGCGAAGCCTATTTGTCGAGTAGTTTCTTTGCATCATGACAGGCCTCCTCGTTGAAACAATGACGATTGTCGTGGCGAGATCGTATTCCATAGACATTGGCCCCGCGCGCAGCTTCGGGTCTAGAGTATTTCTCTGAGCCTTTATATCGCTCTTCTAAACAATATCGCATACTACCGACACATGCCTCGCTAAACTCAACTGAAAGGCCCTCGAAGTCGAGAGGACTCAGGCAGGGATGGGGTTCAATAGCAGAAAATCAAAGTTTGTGAGGCTTTGTAAAGGTTTGATAAGGAGAAGTGATGGAACTCAACCTCCAGTCCAGGGTGTTGCAGATGGAATCTCTTTATAAAATATGCTGACACCCTCACCGGAGGTGGGGAGGGTGTAATACAGTCCGAAGGATGTGTCTCTATGCCGTGATAATAACACGGTGATATTTCGTACTACTAACTCTGCAGTGGCTGTGCGTTGCTGCACCACGGAGCAATGTGTGCATGACCATGACTTGTTTTAGCCGTCTCCGTACACTATAGCGACGTCATGAAGAAAAACGAGGTTGGAATAGTGGTTGGCCAAGTTGCTGTTGCTTGCGCCGATTCTCGTCGCGGGCTTTCATCAGAAAACCTGCTAATTTGTTAGGACTTCTAGAGCCTGAAGCATGAATAATATGATGGAGCTCTACTTGCCATCAGGTAGCTTCTCATAGTGGAGAGATGCCCGTTCAAAAGGCGTGTCGATCATTAGGCCGTCCAATGTCTTGACCCTTGAGACTGCAACATAGCTAAGCCCAGTCTGGAAGTCACGTTCAGACAGATCGGTCACCATCTTATCCACCGTGATGCTCTGTGACTTGTGAACAGTAATGGCATATGATGCCATAAGTGGGAACTGCGTTCGTGTACAGGCGGACGTCCCAAGAAAGAAGTCTCGCTTCACCGGCAGTATGGGTACGACCTTGCGCCCATCATCCGCGGTTAGATATGATGGGCCGGTATACTTATCCATCACCATCATAATGACACATGGCGGGTCACGGTGCGTATCAGCGCCAGGCGCCCAACCGATGTCATATACTGTCCCTTGGGCCCCATTAACTAGGCCAGTAGGATGCCAGATGTTCTGCGTTAGCATGAGACGAGCACCAATGCATACAGGAAACTGGCCGGCCAGGTTGCCAGCTTGTTCAGACGTTGCCTTGTCAGCACCGTTACCAATGTTCTTCGCCATGACTTGGATTGCTGGGCGCTTGAGACGGACGAGATGCTCATAGTTGTACTCGTTAACACGGGCTTTCTTGCTATAGATACGAAGAGCAGCATCAAACGTATCTACCTCGCGCTGGCTTAGCTTGGCCTGCACACGCTGGCTCAGGAGTTTCCATGACTCTATAGATAGCTTTAGACCACGCAATTCTTCAAGCGCAAGACGAAAGCCGGCCTGGTCATCGCCCTGTTGCCGCTGGACCTTTTTCAGGAGGACAGTGTGGCTAAACGCCCTATATGTCGTCTGGCCAGAGACCTCTTGCAGGTCTTTGAGCGGCCCATCAAAGTAGAGGGGCTTGTTCGCAATCGGCGGGAGCTGGAAGAAGTCACCAACGAGGATGATACTCATGCCGCCAAAGAATTCGGCTGCCCTGGCAGGATAGACTTGGCGGAGGCGTTTGTCGATCCACGAAAGTTGACGCAGGCCTAGCATACTTTTCTCATCAATCACAAGATACCTAACGTCCCGTAGCTTCTTCTGAAGAGCATTGGCATCTGCAGGGGAGAGCTCCGTAAAAGCCCTATCCACAGGTAGCCGGAGTAGGGAGTGTAATGTTGTCCCCATGATCTGGTTGCTTGCAACGCCCGTGGGCGCAGCTCTCCATATTGGACTGGGCCCGTTACCAGCGAGCCTCTGAAGATGCGAAGACAGGACTTTGATCAGATAGGACTTGCCTGTCCCGCCACCACCGTCCACATGGAGTAGAATCTGCTCCTCGCTGCCGCATTGGAAGTGTCCAACAAATGTATCGTATACTATCCGCTGCTCTGGGTTGAGCGTATCGCGGGCCTCTAAAGGCAGGTCTTCAACATCCATATGGAGAGGATTCTGCGCAATGCGCTGGCGCCAATAATCGCCCTGAATGATTCCTGGATCAGCGTAGCGGCCGACGTGGGGTGTCCAATCGTATTGGATATCGACATCCCGTCTACCAAGGAGATCTACCATCTCTTGGCTTGGTGGGCAGTCGGGAAGCTGTCCAAGTCCACACTGGGCGCACCATCCATCCAGAATAGGCCGTGGCAATGGCTACTTCCACGACCCTGCCACTCATACCTGTTCCAAAAATCAGTGACATTAAATTTCTGCTTGAGAACGGTATCTCTAAATAAGCCAAACCGCCTGTAGAAGTGCCAGGCTGCAATATGTGGGTTGTCCCTGAGAAGTTTGCTAGACATCCCCATTCGCTGTTGCTCGGACACCTCCTGCCAGTCTTGAAACTGGGGTAAATGTTGATAGAGGCTCCTCCAGTGCAAGTCTGCCGGGCTGAATGTAATGAAAGCACCAGGGCAGCCAAGGTTGTAGGCATAAGACTCGAGCTCTCGGCGCTTTCGGTACCAATACGGCCGTGTCCCGCGCAGCTGTGCTGTCTGGCGGTTGATCGAGTTGAGCAACTGCTGAGCTTCTGCAGATTCAGGGTTCTGGAAAGCCTCTAGTAGATCATCTCGCGTTATTAGACCCTGCCTTTGTTGGTGTTGCTTGACGAAGTAGCTGCTTTTCGCTCGTGCCTGTGCTCGCATCAGCGTGTTGAAAGCCACAAACCGGAAAGTGGGATGGCGGGCAAATCTGCCATCATGCCATCGAAGGGCGTGCTGTATGTAGTCCGCATACTTGATAGGCCGTAACCTTGGCTCAATGAAATCAGCTTGACCAAGAGGAAATAGTGTTGGAAAGGCTAGGGACAGGAGTGCCTGTGACTGGTTGAATTCGTTTATCGGTGTTCTCCGAATATCTGGCATTTCAAGCTGATGATGTTGTGTCAATTGTCGTGCAGGAAGCGGTTTATCGCGCTCTTCGCCAAGAACGTGCGAATGCAACGCTTCCATCTCTGTATCCTCTGGTAGTAGATCTGGCACTGCAGACTGGTCAACCTCATCTGGCTCAATGTCGTCATTCTCGACGTCACCCAAATCAGCTGCCAGAGGATCGGTGACTTCCACAGTAGCAACCTGATCAAGTACATCGCCATCTTCGGGTAGCACTGACATCCGCTTCTGGCAGACAGTAATATCCCGGTAGCCCGGGTGGTTATGAGACAGGAAGTCCAGCCACTGCTGAAGACAACGACGGCGTACGCGGAACTGGCGTCTAAATTGGCGGTCAAGGTGGGCGTGTTCACGCGCATTCGGAGGACGTAGCAAGATGACATCTAAATCGGGGGGTAAAAGGGGAAGTTGTCGATACACTTTGCCAACATCGCGGAGAAAGTGCACAATATGGCCACGATATTTGTATTGCTGCCCTCGAACCTGCATGACGTTCACGAACACATGAACTGGAGCAATTAGCATCTCTTCTACCTTCGTCAATTGGGGGAGGAACGCAGGGATTGAGCCAAAATCCAGCTGATTTTGGGCTGAAAAAAACCAAGGCTCATCCTCCTTTTTGTTCTTGTCCCTGGCAATGCAACGCTTGCAAATGCCATTCTTCAAGCCCATGTCAAACCATGTCTCCTGACAGCGAGTGCAGTGTTCCATTCGGTCGTTTTCCAGCTCCGTCCAGAAGTTCTCCAGGAGTTCCTTATCCCTATCACACAACGGGCAATGGGCCAGATCACCCATCCAGTCAGGGTCCGGAAGCGCGAAATCTCGACGTTCGACCGGGCGTTCGATAGCCGACTGCTGCAGCGGCACGGGTGGGCGGGATGGTCTTCCCCGGGCTGGTCTCGGCCAAATAGCACTCGATACCGGAGATTCGATCGGCGTTCCAAGCCGCACGCCTTCTTGAGAAGCAATCGAGAGACCTGGCCGGGGAGCAGTCGGCGCCGGCGCGCCTGCTCGTGTTGGCGTGTCAATTGGTGTTCCCAGTAGAGTAGGTTCTTGTGAGATAATTGGTGTATGAAGTTGCAAGTCTATCAATGGCAATCCTTCTCGACGTATTGGGGAGAACTCGGCTTGTTCTGCGGTACGCTTCGAGGCGCGTGAGGCTCGCCGGTTCCTACAGTCGAGGCAGTCAACCGTAGGTCTTCCACATAATACGGAAGACTTTTTCTTCGAAATAAATTGATCTGCCGGCTTCTCCAGGTTGCATTTCTGGCAAACATTTGTTGAATTGATAGAGTCAACCATGAGTGCGTTGGATCGCACGTACGGTTGGATGAGGAAGAGGGAGAACTGCGCGTTGGTGGCATTTGTCGTTGGCAGGCTGTAAGGGGCACGGGGCTTATTCAACCAGAAGCGTGCTGGAAACCAACTCGATCGCATTGCAGAGAAGAGATGGAGAAGATCTCGAGGAGCTGGCTAGCTAGCGACATGTAGTCGATGCTCAGGGGCAGCCTGTGAGACACTCATTTGGTGGCGTTATTGCTCGCCATCAGCCCAGTCCACACCCACGGCCCAGCCCGATCCAACGAACACAGACCGTGCACCAGGCAGACTGTCATCCAATCGGCGTTGAGTGGAGACGCATGTGGCCAATGAGAATGGAGGAATTACCGTCGAGTTATCGTCGTAATAGAAGTCCTTCGGACTGAATAAATTAGCGCCAGCCCTTGCCGCAGTCGAGTACTAGGACGTGTAGTTTGGAAATAGATTTCACGAGAAGTCAATATATCTGGCGGATATCGCAGGGGCTTTTGGGTGCGTGATCGGCGGATGACCCCGCAGATGACGGCCCAGCCCGTAATATCCCGGATTTCCTGGTGATATCAGCAACGCGACGCCTGCGCCCGACGGCTGCGCATTGCGGCGCAATAAAAATTGTACCTACGTGAAGCCCTGAGTCTGAAGAATCGTTTGACCCAACTTGCGTATCGGTAGCTCGCGTGGTTCTGATGTTGTGTCCGGAAACGTGCAGTGCGTCCGATTTTTGGGCGGTCTTCAGCGTATCGTTCAGTGAATTGGATCGCGAATGGTATAGCATAGCGTGTCTGCGGCATGGAGCAATTCGAAACCTGCTAGCTGCCGCTCGGGCCGCGAAGAAAAGAAAGGAAGAGTCGCACGGCAAAGAGACGGGCCCCGCTTCCCACGTGGCTCTCGCCGGAGTCCAGCAGCTGCAGACGGAGCTACCCGTGCCATGTCCCACTTTATTTGGAACTCGAGCACGAGCACAAAGGTGGTGCTGGACACCACAACAGCCAGGACACCGCAAGAGCCACTTTTTCGACCCCTTCGTCTTGAGGCCGTTCTATTCCACCACTTCCGCTTCTATCTTGACAGTGCGACATGGAATCTCGTACTCGAGAGGCAGTGCAGTATATCCGTGATGTTCCTGGAGCGAAAATCGCCAGTGTAGCCCGAGAGTTCGGCATTCCACGCAATCGACTGCGTTCCCGCCTTCAAGGCCATCATCCTAAAGCAGGCCGGCCAGCTGCGAATTTGAAGTTATCGCGTCCAGAGGAAGCAGCATTGTGTCGCTACATCGATCGCCTAGATAACATGAACCTTGCTGTGCGCCCGGGATTTGTCACCGACGCGACAAACAATATCTTGCGTGAGCGGTCTGGACCGTCTGGTCAAGCCGATTTTATCATCGGCAGCAAATGGACGTCCCGCTTTCTGAAACGGCACGGCTACTTCAAGAAGCTCCAGAAAAAGCTTCATGCCGAGCGGCAGGCGTCGGAGGACCTTACCCGAGTCACTAATTATTTCCAAACCCTTGAAAAAGTCGTCCAAGAGCATGGAATACCACCTGACGATATCTGGAACATGGACGAGACAGGCTTCCGCATTGGGGTTGGCAAAGACCAGTTGATCGTCACCAAGGGAAAGCGAGCTCACTATTTCGGCATTCCCGAGAACAGGG
>KQ030525.1:333882-380236 GCA_000956045.1 Hirsutella minnesotensis 3608 | reverse complement strand
GACCTTCTGTTTGCATGGGTTTTTTGGTGCAGCCGTGTGGGGCCGGATGACAGACCCCCCCCTGCAGATGACAGTCATGCCCCGATTTGGCCTGCGATACCTCGGCGTAGCCCCCAATTTGATCGACACAGTCGACATGGATACCGCACATGCCTTTATGAAGTTTGTACAACAATCCTGATGGGCATGTCCGAGACTTGGATCTGTCGCAACCCGAAACGAGGTCGGAAAGATGCGCCTCTCCGATGTGAAGGTGCACGTACTCAACGAAAAGTGGACTTGTGCCGGGTGATTGGTATGCACCTAAGCGGTTCCTTTTGGTGGTGCCACCAACAGGAGGACTCAGCAAATGCCGGCAGTTCTTTGGAAACGTGCATTTCCAAGTACGACACCGCCTCGTCATATAAGTGCATTGTGAGAGCAGTCTGATATATGTTGTTAGTCTCAGAACGATCACAGCATCCGACCTCCACAACTTTAACGCTCATAGGTCCAATTTGCGGTATTTGAATTGTACCTTTCCAAACATTAGGCGATTGAGCGCGTTCCTACTCGTTAGCTCTTGCTGGGTTGCGATAACAGCCATTATGTCTCTCCTCATGAGTTTTCCCCATCCTACAGTCCTAACAGTCCTTGTGTTCTTTGTCATAATAGCTTTCAAACGAACTTTTCGAGACGGCTTTGGCGACGCTAAGCCAGTCGTCGGAATCCAGAACGGAATATTTACTTGGACTCGAGGGCGACTTCAGTCTGTTAGGAAGACAAGTCAGTGGACACTAGAAGGATACAGAAAGGTAAGTACTTGTAGCCATTCTCACCTCGCGCTCTTTGACAGCCTGTCCCCTTGCAGTCACGCCAAGATCTGACGTTCAGGCACATAGCACTGCAAACGGAACGTGCCTTTCATTATACCTTCCATCGACCGTAACGCGACTGTGGTAATCCCACCACAGCAGCTAAAACAGGTATTTGGTCTCCCGCAGAGCGACTTGGACGTCACAACAGTGCAGAATGAGAGTATGCAACTGCGCTGGACGTTTCCGGACAGCCGATTACACACCGAGCAATTGCACATAACGGTGGTGCGCAACCAGCTTACGCAAAATATCCTAAACTCACGCCACGGGTCGCTTCGGAAGTCGAATATGGGTTTCAGCGTTCTTGGGGAAGCCTGACTGAGTGGACAACTGTTAAGACTTGGGGCTCGGCGCTATCAATCATGGCCGGCGCCGCGAATGGGGCTTTCTGTGGCGCACCTCTTTGTGTGTCCTGACCTCGAACGCTTCATTCTGGTGTTCCTCCCATTAATACTAGTCGCTGCAGGCCGTGATCCAGTCTTTCTTGACCGATTGAGAGACCATGCTATGATCCTTTTTGGCGGTGCTTTGGCCCTTGGCTGCCTTCCTCCACCCCTGCAATATGTTTGTGGCCCGTTTCTTATGGCCATGACTCGTTTCATGGCAAGTCGGGTGATGCAAAAGAGTCGCCCGGTTGTGAGCGAGCGGCTAAAGCACACAGCCAGGATGAAGACTGATCCTAATTATGACTGGAATCCTCCGGTAAGCCTCCCGTCAGAACTTTGCATGACCGAGTCCCTGCAGCCATGAATTGTGAGCGCCCGTGTTGGCTGGCACTGACAAGACTTGTTCCTACAGGATGATGCCCTGCAATGGATGATCGACGAGTGTTATGCATGTCCCGATCCCGGGCAACTGGAACTAGGACGCGTTTGCGACCGTCTGCTTATCTCGAACGATGTGTCACTCTTGTCCACGGCATTTTCTGCTCAAAACTTGATTTTGGATCTTTTCAGCACTGATCCAGCATTAGGGTACGTTGACACACTGCGCAGAGAATGCTCCCTGGCATTCCGGGAATCTGGGGGAAAGTGGACGTGGGACGCTATTAGCAAACTGAGACTCGTTGATGCTGCCATCAGAGAGTCTTTGAGACTCTCCCCCGTCGGATCAGTTATGCTGCCCAGAAAGGTAAGTTGTATAAGCCATGCCGTGCTTGTTAGCCGTGCATTTCCAGTCCTTTTCTTTTTGTGAAATTGAACTATGTTGACGAAAAGACTCTGTAGGTCGTGAAACCCGACGGGATCGATGTGCAAGGGTGGAGCAGCCCTATACCCAAGGGGACACACGTAGCCGCTCCCATCGAAGCCATTCATCTCGACGCAGACACGTATCCGAATCCGAGAGAATACAACCCGTTTCGATTCGTACATCCGCCAAAGGGGTCAACACCAGGGGCAGCAAGAGGCTCGGATCCGCCTCGTAAAATCAGGTCAACCGTGACGCTCGACGAGAACTTTCTTTCCTTTGGTATTCCCGGTAGACATGCATGTCCCGGCCGGTTTTTCGCGCTCCTGGAGCTCAAAATCTTTCTTGCTCACCTCCTCCTGAATTATGAAGTAGAGCATATGGCATCAAAGCCAAAGCCCATTTACATGTTGTGGGCCAGGTATCCTGCCAATTCGACTATACGGATCCGAAAGAGGCGCAGCGACCACCCCTAATTGGATCGCTATTCATGTTCAAGACAAAGTTTGCCAGGCTCGAGCCCATCCATGTCCACAACATCAAGCCTGGTCAGGGGCTGTGTAGGACATGTGATAATATTTGACACACGGCTTTGACTTGGAGGAGGGACCTTGGGCTACCGTGGCGGACGAGGATCTCATGTATCAAGCCCTGCGGATCCCGCCACTTAAGACCCAGCATTGAACCTGCTTCTACGTCCCCAAATGTGGTAACTGTGCATCGGAGTTGGGAAGCGGGAGGGACTTGGCTGCAATGTCAAGAGTCCCCTCGATCCTGAGATACTGTACCGTAGACTCATCAGCTGTTTGATCGGACACCCCCATATTGGGGGCCGGGAGGAAAGCCATATATACACAGTAACTTAGAAGGCATGACCCTCTTGGCAAGACAGCAAAAGCGGTAACCGGCACCGGTTTGCTTGGGCGAGCCAATGGATAGACAGTTGTTACCAGGGGTTTTAGGGTAACACGACTGGGGGCCATGCAGTTCAAAATGCAAAAGCAACAACTTCTTACTTCGGACGGTACTCCGTACTTCGAAAAAGTGGAAGAACTGGATAGGGAATAGCCGAGACAATATTGAAGCAAGGCGTCTTTCTGTCCTACATCCGCAGGGTCCTGCCGCCACAGACCAAAGTACCAAGTACGCATACATCAGCGCATGTGCTAACAGTATGTAACCGCGGGAAAGGAAAACGATATCCATTAGGTAGACAAGAGGTATTACTCTCTTGGTTTGCGTCGACGATCTCCCGTGTTGCGCGAAGTCGTCAGGAGGTTACTCGCCTCGCGTTCTCCTTGTATATAGCCCTTGACCTACAAATATCCAGAGGCTGCAGTTCAACTATACCGATATCATGTGGTGTGGTGGCCAGCCGCCAACCATACCCTTCCCTTCCATCAAAAGTGAAATTCTAGCAAGCAAGCCTTGTATCACCGAATGTACAACCTCCTGCAAGTAACCTTCGCGTTGACTTGTTGGCCCGCCGAGGGTCCAGCCAACGGGCAGCTGCAGGCTGAGATGGCCCGCCAAAAGTGCCAACGTCCGATTTCTCATTTGATGCCACTCGGCAATTTCCAAACTGCCTCCGGTTGGTTTGGTGACCAGGAGGGATTGTAATCTCCACTCTGTTCTCTGCCGGCGGACTCTCGCCTGCCGAGCGGACATGTACGCCTGTTGGCAGTTGCTATAAAACTTCGTACATGGGCCTGAGACAAAAGATTTGTCCATCTTTCTGCTTCCTTCAACTCTTTATAAATTATTTGGGCCTCGGCCGTTCTTCCATCCGTCCCCAGCGAATCTCGGAAGAAACAGATGACGAAGAAGGCCCTGCTCTCCTCTGGAACACACACACAGACCCAAACTTCTCGCCTTGCCATTCCTCTGGGCCCTTATTTTACTGATTGTGCTCCAACACTTTGGGCCAGCGGCCAAAAGCTGGTTCGAGCCTCGCAATTCAACCACTTCAACAATGGCCAAGAAAATGTCGACTAGAGAAGGAAGCCCTCCAGTCGCGAATTCGGGAGCCGAGACTAGAGAGGCAGCGCCGTCATCTCTGGGCTACAAGTTCTGGGGCATCTTTGTTTCGCTATGACTACTCTCATTCATATCCGCTCTTGATGTTTCCATCATCACCACTGCCCTGCCCGCGATTACTGCTCTGATCGGCGGAGCACGACAGTACGTATGGATCGCCAACTCGTTTGTCGCCGCATCGTGCGTATTGCAACCCCCTCTTTGGACAACTTGCCGATGCCTTTGGGCGGCGAATCCCACTCATAACGGCCGTCACCCTCTTCGCCGTTGGTAGCGCCCTCGGCGGTGCTGCTCAGAATGTCGCCATGTTAATTGCTGGCAGGACCATCCAGGGCGCCGGCGCCGGCGGTATGTACGTGCTGCTCGACATCGTCTGCTGTGATCTTGTCCCGTTGCGCGAACGGGGCAAATATCTGGGCCTTCTGTTCTCTTGGTCAGGAGTTGCAGCCGCTATTGGGCCTCCCGTGGGTGGAGCTCTCGGCTCTGCCAACTGGCGCTGGATCTTTTACATCAATCTTCCTTTCTGCGGCATGTCTCTTGCCGGGTTGCTGATATTCATGAGCCTCAAGACTGGCATTGCTACCGGTAGTGCACCTCGACAAGGAACATTTGCGAGCCGAGCTGGCCGAATCGACTACATCGGCAACTTCATTTTCATCCCAAGCACGGTTGGCCTACTGATTGGCCTCATAGAGGGTGGTTCGGAGCATCCTTGGTCGTCGTGGCGTATCTTGGTCCCCCTTGTCCTTGGAGTACTAGGCTTGGCTGCCTTTGCTGCCCATCAAGTCTTTGTGGCCGAAAACCCCAGTATACCATCGCGACTTTTCGGAAATAGAACTTCTGCGGTCGCACTATTGTTGACTCTTACGTCCTCGATGCTGGTTCAGTCGGTTGCCTACTTCTTTCCTGTCTACCTGCAGGCCGTTCAAAGCACAACAGCCAAGGATTCAGGCACCTTTTTCCTCCCATTCGCCTTGGGCTCCCTCGTCTTCGCCATCATCGCCGGTGTACTGCTCAGCACGGTCGGAATGTACCGACCCATCCATGCCCTGGCGTTTGCCCTCTCGGCTTTGGGATTTGGCTTGTTCACGCGTCTCGACGCTGCAACCCCGAAAGTGGCGTGGGTGTTCTTCCAACTAATCGCCAGCGCCGGCTCTGGGCTTGTCATGTCGACATTGCTGCCAGCCATTATGGCACCCCTTTCTGAAAAGGACGTAGCATCATCGTCGGCTCTGTACAGCCTTGTGCGTACATTCGGCTATATTTGGGGCGTTGTGATTCCCGGCGTCATCTTCAATGCTGTCTTTGACAAAAGCCTTGGCGACATCCCGGATCAAAAGCTACAATCTCAGTTACGTGGGGGCGGCGGATACTCCTTTGCCAGCCAGGCGCATGAGCTACATTCGAATTATGATGCTTCCACTTGGGAGGGAGTTCTCAACATTTATTCCAAGAGTCTAAGGACAATTTGGTGGGTTTGCCTAGGGCTGAGTCTTTTCAGCTTGTTGGCCGTTGGATTGGAGCGCGACGTAGAACTAAGGAAGGAGTTGGACACCGAGTTTGGTCTGGAGGATGAAAAGGACAAAGGTGCCTCTGGGAGTGAGGTCGTCGAAAAGGAGCTTCCACAAGGTGTATAATAAAAGAACGCATGATCACCGTTTGCTGAGAATTCACTGTTTGTGCTATAAGATACATGTACTCCCTTGGTTGCTGTAAGTCAAGACAGTCGGCGCTTGGAGCTCTGATTGAGCCAGGTGAATCATGGTAGTTAACATGTTCGTCCATTTGTCGTGATGGTCCACTCATGTTGCCTGCATAGAAGGCAGCCTGGACGAGGAAATGATTGAAACTCAGAGCCATAAGGGTGCTGTACTATAAGAGGCTCCTGTAATGGACTCGGCGTGCTGCAGGGATGCGAAATGGAAAGTAAGGCTACATGTAGGCTGCCTGATCCATGACAGAAGAAGAATTTCTCGAGCTGAGGCGGTGGAGAATGTGTAGTGGCTCGAGCCAAAGACTTGGTTGCCTCGCCCATACTATTATTACAAGTCATCTTTAGGCATGAGTTCATGGTCGGGTGACACTCTGGTAAGTACGAACATTGAATTCAAGACGATTACATGTCGCCACTGGGCTCAAATTGGAGTCCAACATTACAAGACACGAACTCCATGCAAGAAGCAGAGTTTTGCTCATCTGTTGCTTGGAAGTCAGGGTCCGTTGCCGGGGACGATCCTAAGTTTCAGTGAGCCGGCGCTTTCTTGGCTCCCTTGCCATTACTATCCTCCCTTCTTGACTTTCTAGAGTTCAGACAGGACTAAGCAGACTCACTACGTAACCGACTACTTCACAGATGAGCAGTTTTTGCGCTGCGCAGCCAGCTTTGACTGTCTCAGATACCAGCACGAGCCGCTGGCCAAACTCGCCCTTGATCAAAGCTGTCGCCCAGACCGTCTTCTAGTTCAAGCCACCCCACAATGATCCCGTTCCTTGCAGCACTGCCCTTGAGAGACTTTCGATTCACGTTGCTTATTGGGGACACGAGAGGCTGCGTTGATGCCGTCTTGAGTGTGTGCATTCTTTTCTTTGTGCGTCGAGGTCTGTCTAGCTCTCTATTGTGAGTGCCAGCATCGTAGGCTCGAAACAATAGCGCATGAGAACGCTTCGAGATGGCGTCTGATCTGACTGAATCGGGTCTACTCATCCCTACATTTGGAAATCATGCGGTTCCTTGCGCCGACTTAGTGAACTGACTGCTCAGCTCCTGATCCAGGCTATATCGCACTACGCCGAGAAACAGAAGCGTCAATTGGGCTTTGTTGCGACCACTGCCATGGCAAGTGCAGCGGATTGGACCTATAAAGGCCATCTTCTGCCACCGAGATTCAGTTTTCATCAAGTTCCATCAATCCAAGCATCTGAACGAGTTCGATCCAGTCCTTACAACATTGTTTAAACGATCTTTTATCCTTGTTTCAAAATGAAGCTCTTTGCAATCGCTACCTTATATGCGGCTGCAGTCCTTGCGGTCCCAATCAACGAACATCTTCAGGGTGTCGGTTCGGAAAAGCAGTCCACTATGGAATCGCACGTGAAGAGGGGAGAACCTTATCCGTACGACCACGGTTGTGGTCTCCACGGCAACTATGGAGGCTATCGTCGCGGCTTTGAGCCACGCCACGAACACGACAGATTCTCCGGTTATGGAGAATCAAGGGGTTACGGCGGCTATCATGGTTACCGGGGCTATCACGGCCATGGAGGCTATGATGACCACGAAGGCTACGGCCGACAAGGGCGATACAGAGGCCACGGCGGCTTTGGTGGTTACCGAGGCGGTCCCGGTCGCGGTCGAAGCAGGTTTGGAGATCGCCGTGGCCGGCCAAGGGGTGGGTTAGGCGGCATTGGTCCGGGAGGCGCAGGAGGTAGACCAGGCCGTCCAGGAGGCGGACTCGGTGGCCTCGGCGGACTTGGTGGCCTCGGCGGCCTCGGCGGACTCGGCGGACTCGGCGGCCTCGGCGGGCTTGGTGGACTCGGCAGACTCGGGATCTGAGGCCTTGGCAGCCTTCCCGACGCAGGCAGCGGAACACCTGGAGAAGCAACCGGCCTCGGAGGACTTGGCGGTGGCGGCAGCAGGCTCCTGGGCTTGGGATCCCCCCCGATGGGGGCTTCGCTGGCGGCACATAACGCCCAACGTGGATGCATTCTTCTAAATGTCTTCATCTGATATTGATAAGCCCTTGAAGGTATGGACGGAATGATGTGTACAAGGGTGCTATACTTCTTCATTTATACTTCAAGCCAAGCAGCACTTACATGTACTTTAGTATGCACAATCTTGGGCTGTTGCTTGGTATATACATCGAATTCACCCGAGAGCAGAGATGAAGTTTATAGATTCAGGAATGCGAACACTCAAAAAAATGAGAAAGGGCACGAATTCATTGCTTCTAGTTAGAGACTTGCATCAACGTTCGACTTGGACTTCAAACTCAGTTCAGAGCTGTCAGGCATTGCAATCACCGTGTCCATACTCTTTGAACATATCCGTGGACTAACGTTGGTGATGATGCATGGAGGATACATGCCGCTGACCACGTCGCCAAACAACATCCATGTGGAAAGAAGTCAATGGTATTGTTATGTTCGCAGCATTCTCTTTCCCAACTCCTACATCAACTTTACATGCTTCACCAACTTTTCCTCCTGAGACAAACGTCAACGTAAACCTCAGGTTCCGCCCCGAACAACAGGAGTCGGGCAGTTCAATTGGAGCGGAACCAGCAGGTCCAATGTCGGCTACGTAAGACTGCCTGGAGGCATCCTGCACGTGATGAAGGGGAGCTTTGCGCAATGTGACGAAATATTCCAATTCATGTTCCGTCGACATCATCCACCCCTCTTTCTCACATAGCCGTTTGCTCACCCCCCTATGATATACAATCCATTACTCCCATCGATCCCATCACGGACAGGTTCGGCCTTGGAAGTCCGTTCAGCACTCGTGCGGAATGGCGAGTCTCTCTGATCATTCCGTGTTTGCCTTGCTATTAGCGGGATCCTTGGTTGTTACTGCACACTTCTTGCTTCAGCGCTTCCTATCTCGTCGCCGTTTTGCTCGCCGCCATGGTTGTCAGCCGGTGGCAAATCGCTACAACAAAGAACCCTTCTTGGGGCTCGATAGCCTTCTGGATACTTTTAGGGCGTTTAAGCAGCACAAGGTTCTCGAACTGGGGTGCGAGCATTTCCGCACCTTCGGTAACACATTCCTAGTTAAAGAGATGACCCGGCAGGTAATCGCCACCAGTGAACCCGAGAACATCAAAACCATCTTATCCTTGAACTTTAAGGACTATGGCATCGAGCATAGACTGAATTCCTTTCATCCATTGCTCGGAACTGGTATCTTCGTCAGCGATGGCTATGATTGGGCATCATCCCGCGCCTTGGTCAGGCCCAACTTCACCCGCTCTCAAGTAGCAGACTTGACTTCATTCGAGAACCTGATTCAGGATCTTTTCTCGATCCTTCCCCGCGACGGCAAAACAGTCGTTGACTTGCAGGATCTCTTTTTTCGCTATACCATTGACTCGGCGACTGACTTCCTCTTTGGCACGTCTGTTGGCAGTCTCAAAATGACCACGGCCGAGCATGAATTTGCCCACGCCTTCAACTATGCGCAAGAGGCCATCACTCGCCGTGGCCTTCTTGGACCATTCAGCTTTCTCTGGCGCGACCGCAAAGCTGACGCGTGCTTCCGGTTCTGTCGCGAGTATGCGCAGCGCTTCGTCGAGGACGCAATAAAGGCTGTCCAACATGAGGAACAGCCGCCCAAAGATGACGTGCGAAGGGAGAAACGATACATCTTTTCCCATGAACTGGCACGGCATACATCAGACAAGCGCCGTATTCTGGATGAGATACTCAATGTCCTCCTGGCCGGTCGCGACACAACAGCCAGTCTACTCAGTAACTTATTCTTCATGCTCGCCAAGAACCCAGCTATGTGGGCCAGAATACGGCAAGAAGTCTCCGTCTTACATGGCGAGAAGCCAACTTATGATGAATTACGGAACCTAAAATACGTTCAGTGCTGTTTGAATGAATGTCAGAAACACACCCATCTCCTTTCCCGCAGTTTGTCTGCTTTACTAACTTCAATAGCGCTGCGTTTGCATCCGGTCGTACCTCGAAACGGCCGCATTGCAATTCGAGATACTGTACTGCCACTAGGAGGGGGCAAAGATGGTCTTTCGCCAGTCTTCGTGCCAAAGGGCACCTTGGTTGGCTACCATGTACACGTGATGCACAGGCGGGTCGACTTTTACGGACCTGATGCAGAGGAGTTCCGTCCAGAGCGTTGGGAGAAAGGCCAACTTCAACCGCGGTGGGAGTATCTGCCTTTCAACGGCGGCCCGCGTATCTGCGTAGGCCAGCGCTATGCCTTGACCGAGGTGGGTTATGTCCTTGTTCGGATGGCCCAAGAGTTCGAGATACTTCAGAGTCGAGACCCGGGGCCATGGGAGGAGTCTTTGACTCTTACCGTCTGCTCCCGAAACGGGACAAAAGTCTCTCTAACCCCGGCCAATAAGCCATGATCAGTGAATTCAAACGCCCCGCCGTTGCCTGAGCCTGCCCCTGCCTAGCCTTGCCTAGCCGTGCCTCGACAGCGAATTCTGGGTATCAAGCCTGCCTCGGCAGCTAATTTTCGGTGGTTGCCTGCCTCTGCCTCATCGGGGGGGAGGACCCTAGCCTGCCTAGACAAAGGGGGTGGCTAGGCTGGGCTGGGCTTGGGTAAAATTAGGTGACTCAAACCCAAAAGTAAAGATGCTTGCGCACACTACAGCAGGCGAAAAGCGACTTGCTTTCCCGCCTGTTTCCGACAGCAATTTACGTCCCCTTTTCCATCATGGCTACCAAAATAGTATGCAAACGAAGGCATCGACCCCATCGTCAACATATCAATTCCATCGATAGCACTAATATGGCTTCTTGCACCGGAACAGATAGCGACAACAGCTCCGAATTAACTACACTTGTGTCCGGTGATACGCCAACTCTCCCTGGCCAAGAACAACCTTCCATTAGGGCACTTTTTGAAGCCCAGGATGACGCTGCGTACGACCTAGCGGTGGCCCAGATACCACGAGACCATCGAGTACGAGTCAAAGGGATATGGTACGTGCGGTATGAGCCGTATCGTCATAGAAGGTCCCGCCGTTCAGCTTGGTATTGGGCTAAGGAGCAGGCCGAAGAGTTAATCCGGACATCAAAAGGCAAGCATCTACTCATAATTCATATGGGCAAATATTTACATTTGCAGGCTTCGATGATAGCGGAAAAGAATTACGAAACCGCAAAATCTGGAAGTGTAAGCACTGTAGCGAAGTCCAATTTGCAGATGCGAACTCCCAGAATAAACCAACCCACCTCCTTGTTCATGGGATCTCCAAACACGGCCGGAAAACCCCTCGTGAATGGGTCCAAAGGTCCTCCTTAGCCCCCTCGACGAGCGACAGCGGCGACTATCATGAATATACCACGCCAATTCGTCAGTCGGGATCATATGTGCAGTTGGCCACGACTGTCAAGAGAGCCCCTTTTGAGGAAGCTTTAATTGCCTTTTTTGTAGTCTGCCAGATAGCGCTTAGACTCGTTGCGGACGAGCTATTCGTAGGCTTTCTTCGAATAGTATACCCATCGATCGACAAATTGCTACCGGGCTGTGGGAATACATTACGAGCCCTAGTTTTGGAGGCATTCAACAAGCGGAAGGAACACCTAAAGGAGGTTCTGGCTCGGTCAGTCAGCAAGATTCACTTCTCCTTTGACCTTTGGACGTCTCCAAATCATCTGGCCCTCCTCGGCGTAGTTGCTCATTTTATTGATGAGTTTGGTCAGAATCAATCGGTATGTTTACTTCAGTCAAGATTGGATGTAGTGAGTAGTGACTTAACCGGCTTTCATTTTTAGATTCTGATTGCGATACGACAGTTGCATGGCTCCCATTCCGGTGAGAACCAAGCAGAGGTCATAAAAGAGGTTATTCAGGAATACAATCTCCAGAATCGAATTGGTTATTTCGTTACCGACAACGCTTCTAATAATAATACTGCTATCGACTCGCTCATCGCCCGCTTCCTTCCCCATTTGACGCCAAAGCAACGACTGGGTCGACGTCTACGCTGCCTTGGCCACGTTATTAACCTCTCTGCTAAAGCCTTCTTATATGGCACAGAATTTGATGCTTTCGAGAAAAATGCCGAGGCGTTCAAGGAACAGTCATCACTGCTGAAAGAACTACACCTTTGGAGGAAAAGAGGTCCAGTTGGCAAGCTTCACAACATCGTGACCTTTATCTGTCGGACACCTCAACGCCGAGAGAAATTTGCGAATATCCAGAGCCAATCCGAAGACTTTGCCACCGAATTCGATGGCTTAAAGTTAGTGGTCGACAACGCAACTCGATGGAACTCCCTTTACTTAATGATCGAGCGCGCCATCAAGCTACGAGATCGTATTGATCGCTTCTGTATTGATCATGCGGAATTCATGCACGGCTCATCTAATAAGAAGGCGCTGTCGATGGAGGAACAGGAATCCTTACTCAAGCACGACTCCCTGACTGCCGACGACTGGGCGGTTTTGACGGAGATTGTAGCTTTCTTGGAGAAGTTCTATACTCTTACCAAGCGCGCCGAGGGAAGCAAATTGTCATCTGATCGGGGCGTGTTGTCCGACTATTTGACGACCCTCAATGTCCTTTTGAAGCATGCCAGGGAATACCGTGACGACATTAATTTCCGGGCCGAAAATCCAGATCTTACCTCCCCCGGCATCCGCCAATTGCGTGTATGTATCGTCAATTGCTGGACGAAGCTTGATGAGTACTTTGCATTGGTCAATGATACGCCGGCCCATTACGCTGCCATTGTTACCAATCCTCAAATGAAATGGAAGTACTTTGAGAGGCAGTGGAAGGACGCGCATCTGTGGAAGGATGCCACCCTCCCCGAGTCCTGGCTGCCGGGTGGCAAAAGGGCATTAAATTCACTGTGGGAAGAGTATAAAAACCTACCTGTGGCAGACGCATGTGCTGGTTCTAAGAGGGCCAGGACTCCGGATGAATTCGAGCGTGAAACAGATATGACCCAGTGGGATGAGGACGAAATGGATGAGCTCGAAACCTGGCTTTCAATGAAGGTTTTTAAGCTCGATGACGACGACACTCTTCCAGCTTATTGGCTACGGCAGTCTAAACAGCCTGCAACCCAGCGGATAGCGAAAATGGGTCTCGATATGGCCTCAATTCCCGCAATGTCCAGCGACTGTGAAAGGGTCTTTTCTCAGTGCAAGCTTATGATTACGGGGCAGAGAAATCGTCTCAAACCAGACATTGTTGAAGCTACACAGTGTTTGCGGATGTGGTTGATTATGGAGAAGAAGATATTAGGATCTTGGAAAGGGAGAGGCAATTGGAAAACCCCACTTGAGCTGTATATATCCGAATAGCTTCATATTCAGTGATTTTCGCTATGGGTAAGCAAGCCTACCCTAGCCTGAGCAAAATATTAATCTGGCCTAAGCCCGCCTGTGCGAAATCTCAACCTTGCCTACGCCTGCCTGTATAAAATCGCAGCCTTGCCTAAGTCTGCCTGCACATGGCATTTTTGGTATAGGCCTGCCTCAGCCTCGCCTGGAGTTAAGAGGTTGCCTGCCTTGACATGACCCCAGGCTGAGGCTAGGCTGGGCGTTTGAATACACTGGCCATGATAACGCCAAGTCCCTCGAGATGGGAGAAGGGAGAGTTTACCCAGTTATTCTTGTGTCCGCAAAGACTTCAAAAGCTTGATTCTCGACTGATATCTCGACCCGGCCCATGAAACTTGTATCCCAGTCAACTGTGCCGCTGCCGACAGCTTCAAATCTTACCGCCTGTCCTACTGCGCGGAGGTGGGCTAGGCGCACAGGAATCGTCTTCTTACGACCCAGAGATTGAATACAGCGTGGAGAAGATCGCTACCCTGCACAATTTGAAGAACAAGGCAGTCTTTCCGTCCCATTATATGGCTAAGATTGAAAAAGGAAGCCTGACATTGGATGGGAGTACAAGTATTGATAGCTGCGCAAATGCCCACACCTGAGGCCAGAAGACGGGAGGCTGTGTATAATTCAAGCGAATGGAAGTCAATTAGTATGAAATGTTCGCTGACGGCAAAAGAATCCGTCAGAGGCTACGTCGCTGCTTAATTCTTGCTTGGCTTGATCCCCCTCAGCCCCAATTCTTAGCGTTGGATCAGCATCGCCATCCAACAAAGTTGGCAACGTAGTACGAGGTTAGATGACAAAGTAGCATCTGATAGAGGAACATTTGAAGCCGGAGTTCATGTAGTAAGAATTATCCGAACCAATCAAGCAGCTTCTTCCCATCATGGAGGACACGGAAGATGAGGCGAAGACATAATTCAGTCCGAAGGACTTTATTACGACGATAACTGAGGTCCAAAAGCTCTGCTCGTATTGGTCACATAAGTCTCCACTCGACGTCGATTGGATGGCAGTCCTGCCTGGGTATTGTGACGGGCTGAGCCGTCAATGTGCACTCGGCTGATGCCGATGCTAATAACGCCACCAAATGAGGGTCTCACAGCCTGCCCCTGAGCATTGTCTATACGTCACTAGGTAGCCAGCTCCTCGAGAGCATCCCGCTTTTCTTCTCTGCAATGCATTCAATTCGTTGGTTGGTACTCCGTAGCCCTTTCAGGTGTAAAGCCAGGTGCGCGGTCTATATGGTTGGCCTGCCCGCGCAGTCCCCCCTCCCCCTTCCTCATCAAACCGTCCCAGCAATCCAACATACTATGGCTGATTCTATCCCTTCAACGAATGTTTGCAGGACGTGCAAGCAGGAGAGGCCGGCAGATCAATTCATTTCGAAGACAAAGTCCTCCATTACACGTGGAAGACGCACGGCCAACTGTCTGGACTGTAGGAATCGACAGGCCTCAGGCACCTCTAAGCGTACTGCAGAACAAGCTGAGTTGTCCCCAATACGCCGGCAAGGATTGCCATTATTAGACTTACAACTAGGTACACCAATTATCTCACAAGGACCTATTCTGCTGGGAACGCCACTTGCCATGTCAACAGGAGCAGACGCGCCTGCGCCGATTACTTCCCGACCAGGTCCCTCGGTTCCATCTCAAGAAGGCGTACGACTTGGAGCGCCGATCGAATCTCCAGTATCAAGTCCTTCTATTTGGCCGAGACACGCCCGGGGAAGATAATCCCGCCCAAGTGTCCAGCAGTCGGTCATCGAACATCGAGATTTCGAGCTTGTCCATCATGTTATTTATTCACGCTTAAGGCTCTACAAGTCCTAACAGAGCAGCAGGTGCTTTGATGAAAGTCCGCGGCCAGGACCGGCGCAAACAGCAAATTGACCAGCCACTATTCCAACCTCTCTTTTCGTGATGACGGTATGACACGCATCGCTTCGCGGAGCACCAGCGTAAAATCACACTTTTTAATATGAAATATCATGCCATAGAGATACATCCTTCGGACTGTATTACACCCTCCCCACCTCCGGTGAGGGTGTCAGCATATTTTAATCATCTCTGAGGCGGCGTTTCTGGAACCCTGACACGGGACTCGTCAACGATATTCGTACAGGTGAACCTCGACCTATGAGAAGTCAATGGTATTGATGGCCGGTAAGTTGACGACTAATGGTACGACATTTACAGCAAGCTGAAAGGGAAGCTGCTTGTTATCTCGGACAAGATAGGAGTCATGGTGCGATTAGTACACCCTGCCTGAGGCGATTGACCATTCATAATGCCTACCATCCATGAGTCTGCGCCTGGAAAGCCGGCAATGGCGCCAACGGAGTGATCGGTTGCCCCCAGACGCACATATTCGACTGACGCGCCCGCAGTGCAGTAATTTTGCACCAAAGCGTCTGTCTCGCTTACGGGGCTTAACTCGTCCTCTGCGGGCTTGTAGACATATAGGGGAATCTTGGGAATGTTGGATGTTTGGCCCATGTTGTTTTCTTCCAAAATTGAGGTGACGGGTTCTCGATCGAATAATCTTGGATCGTCGAATATTCCTAACACGTCTCTAGACTTGTAAATCTCGTCCACCTTGTCAGTGCAAAGTTTCTTGGCGCTTTCTAGCATGGCTGTCTCGTTTGGTCGAACGTGATTGGCAAGGAGCTGTCGCACGGTAGGATACTGATTCGAGAGTCCGAGAAGGCCCGATGGTAACAAACCCGAGTTGGGACCTTTATTAACGAGTCGTAACGTTGTTTGTATTTTAGGCACTAACCCGCCGATAGCAGCACCTGCAATCTTCAACTCAGGGGCGTAAGTCGGCTGTATTCCGGCCGCCCAGCCCGTGGCTAGACTTCCACCGGAATATCCGGTCATGACAACTCGAGCTTCCGGGGAGATGCCAGTGATGGTCGTCGATTTGAGAGCCGCGCGTATGCCGTCTAACGTTGCCTGTCCGGCCAATCGGTTGGCCAAGAAGGCTGCATTGGGGCCCTCGTGATCCGGGATGATGACGACCCAACCTCGGCTCAGTGCCGGGCCAAGAAGTAGCAACACGAATTCGATACTTATAGAGTCTAGTGCTTGACTCGGAAGTTTGCTCAAGCTCTCGGCATTTTGGAGGATGAATGATGGCGCGCAGGGCACGTAAGCGGAATCCTGAGGTACTTGATACGACATGAGCTTTGTGAAGTCGGCGTTGTATGGGACTGTGACGGTACAAGGCACGAACGAGGTCGAGTGCGGCTTGGACAAAGTGATTGTCTACAAGGAGAGAAAGGGGAAAGAAAGAGCTTCGTAAGGAAGGCTCTCACTTTGGCTAGTTGTACAATTTTCACAACTGAGACATGCATGATCTTCCTTCACATATGGTCTCCCCTTACTCCCTCTCCTCCAAGCTTCTTCAGTCCATCGCTTCTGATTCAACCACGCCTCGGGCAGCTTGGCGATGAGCATTTCGCATTTCTTGCTTCGTTGGCCGCGGTTTGGTCCTGTGGCGCTTCTCGAACTCTTTGATGGCTATGTGTGCGTTAACAACGTTGTGCAGCGGCTCCCATGTTGCTTCTTCGAGGTCATAGCCCCTCCATTGTACGTGGTACTGGAAACCCTTCTGCTTTGTGCGCTTTGAATCCAGGATTGCCTCAATCGCCCACAGTTTTTCTCCGTTTGCATCTAGTGCGATTGGCGGGGGCGGTGGATTGTATTGGCCCGGCAGCGGGTCGTTCGGTGCTGGTCGCAGGAGGTTGGTATGGAACGAGTTGTGAAGAGACTGTAATTCATGTGGTAACTTTAGCTGGTAGGCGTGAGCGTTGAGCACACGCTCGACTCGAAAAGGGCCAATGAATTTGTGATCAAGTTTGGGGGTGGGCCTGGCTGAACGGATGTTTCGCGTGCTCAGCAGCACCATGTCGCCAACTCGATACGCCGGTGCCGGGGTCCTGTTTGCGTTGGCGAATTGCTCTTGTGACGCCTGGGCTGAAGCAAGGTTTGTCCGTAGCAGATCGGTGATCTCTTGCATCTTGACGGCGAAGCTGTTGCCCTCGCTGCCGCGCTCTGCTAGATCTTTGGGTGCTGCGCGTGGCATTGGTCGAGGAGGGCCAAAACTCATTCGAGGGTGGTAGCCTGTGTTCGAAAAGAATGGGGACATCCCAGTTGAGTCGTTTACAACGTTGCGGGCTGCGAATTCGGCTAGTGGGAGCCACTCGTCCCAATCGTCCTGAGCGAAGCTAACGTACTGGCGAAGATATTGCTCGAGGAATGCGTTGGCGTTCTCCGTCTGCCCGTCAGTTTCGGGGTGATAAGCTGTAGAAAGGGCGATGCTGATTTGTAAACAGTGGCACACGGCCTTCCAAAATTCTGAGACGAACAGTGGTCCTCTGTCGGAGACGATGGAATCCGGGAGTCCATGGAGCTTCCATACGTCTCGTACGAAGAGCATTGCCAAGTCATGCGCTTTCATGTCGGTTCTGCAAGGCGAGAAATGCCTGTCCTTAGACAGTCTGTCGACAACGACCATAATTGCGTTGAACCCACGGGCCGTCGGCTGAATTGGGCCGATGAAGTCAACAGACAGGTCTTTCCATCTTTGCAGTGGAATTGGGAGAGGTTTCAGAGTCCCCTGGTACCGAAACCGGGAGCTCTTGTTTCTCAGACATCCGTGGCAGTTCCGTGTGAACCGTTTCGTATCAACACTGAGTCTCGGCCACCAGTAGGAGCGTGAGATGAGCTCGTATAATTTGTTCCTGCCGGGGTGGCCAGATTCGACGCTGTCGTGAGCGAGTTGGATGAGGAGGGTCCGCAATTCGCTTTGGGGTACGTATAATCTCTCTCGGAAGTATAGTCGGCCATCATTTATCGTGCATTCTGATAGGGGGATTTCTTTGGAGTGAGGCACGCCATGGGGCTTGAGCATCTCGTCCCTGATTTTCATCCACCATTCGTCGTCTTCGTACCCCCTGTCAAGGAGTCTCGTGATCTTGTGGTCGATTGGCTCTGGACCTTGGATTTCATCAAGGATGGTGGGGCAGAGTGCAATCTCCTGCTCCAAGCAAAGGTTTACGAAGAGCTCTGACAGTTCGGGATTAAGTTTCAGTTGTTCTTGGATGGAGCGGTCAACGTTGTGTGGCTTGAGGAGTGACTGTTGTTGGTACCGGATGCGGTCGTCAGATTCGTTTTGTGGTAGGTCTTGCGATCTTCGCGTGAGAGCGTCGGGCTTCCCGTTCTCTTTCCCCGGTATTGACTTGATGGCGAATTGAAACTGTGAGAGGAACTCGCTCCACCTAACCTGGCGCCTTGAAAGCTGCTTGGTCGTCATGAAATATCGAAGGTTGGCATGATCAGTGACGACCGTAATCTGATGGTGTGCGCCTTGGAGTTCGGGTCGCCAGCATTCGAAGCATCGCACAATGGCGAGAAGTTCTTTGTCGTAGATCTCGTAGTTGCACTCGGCCGGGTCGTACTTTTTGGACATGAAAGCCACTGGGTGTAGTACTCCCTGGTCGTCTTCCTGGGAGAGGATGCCGGAAGAGACAAAGTCGGACGCGTCGCATTCGACAAACACTTCTTTTGCGGGGTCAAAGTGTCTGAGGATTGGCGCTGAAGTGAAGCTACTTTTGAGCGCGTCGAATGCCTCTTGGCACGATGGAGTCCAATTCCATTTGACTAACTTCCGTGTCAAAGCAACAAGTGGCCGAACAATGCGTGAAAATCCTTTGATGAATCGTCGGTAGAAGTTCGAAAATCCTAAGAAGGCTTGGACGTCTTTCACGTTGACGGGAGTCTCCCAGTTGACGAGACAGTCAACTTTTGCAGGGTCCATTCGTACGCCAGTGGTTGAGATGATCATGCCGAGGTACTTTACTTCAGTGGTCTCGAATTCGCACTTCCTGACATCAAGCTGTAGGCCTGCGGCTTCGAGAGCTTGCAAGACTGATTTGACGTGGAGTCTATGGGAGGCGAGATCGTTCGAGTAGATGAGGATGTCGTCGATGTACGCCGTGCAAAATCTGTCGAGGAACGGGCGAAGGACTTCATTGATCCGGGCTTGAAAGGTAGCTGGAGCATTGGACAGCCCAAAAGGCATCACCAGACTCTCGAAGAGACCGTATCTTGTGTTAAATGCCGTCATCCACTCTTGGCCCTCTTTGATTCGTATTCGGTTGAACGCCGCGACGACATCGAGTTTGGTAAAATACCTGGCTTGGCTGAGCTGGGAAAGGGTCTCTTGGATCAATGGCAGTGGATACCGGTTCTTGATGGTTATGGCATTGAGCCCGCGGTAGTCCACACAGAAACGCAGGCCGCCTCCTGGCTTCTTCGCGAACAGCACGGGCGAGGCTGCTGGAGACGTGCTGGCCCGAATGAACCCCTTGTCGAGGTTTTCCTGCAGAAACTTCCGGAGAACGACAAGCTCGTCCTCGGACATACCGTAGAGGGGCCCATGCGGTGGAGTTGTGCCCGGTTGAAGCTGAATTTCATGATCGCAGCCCCGGTGGGGAGGAAGTTTGTCTGCCTCCGACTGATCGAAAACCTTTAGGAATTCGTGGTAGTGGTGGGGTACCTTTGTTGCGGGATCGACCAGAGTCTTGGGTTCGAGGGCTTTGTGAATATCTTCGAGGGATGCTCCTGAAAGGTACATGTCGGCTGCTGTTTTCCGGCAGGCTTGGAGTTCGTGGGTTTGTTGGCTCTCTGGGAGATGGGCCACCATTCCGTCCTGTCGCTCGAGTTCTCGGTTCATCTTTTGTAAGTCTGTAAGTGCCTGGCCGAATCGAGGTGCCTTTGGCTCTACGAATGTGGAGGCTTCAGTGATGACGCCGAGCTCGGCCAGCCTTTTGTCGATCTCGTAGAGCGATAGTGAGAAAACGTCGACGTCGCGCTTTTCGGCCAGCATGTAGAACGCGGCTGCGCCGACCCTTCTGGGGATTGGCGGGCGTGGCAGCGTCGCGGTGGCTGTCGAAATGACCAGCGAACTGGTTCCAAAGACTGCCAGTTGATATTGTCCTTTCTCCATGCACCGTCGGCGACAGTGGTCAGAGTTGAAACTGACCATGTTTGTGCTCCAATTAATGATGGGGTTGTGATCTGTCAGCCAGGGCTTTCCGAGGATGATGTCGTACTTCCCAAGCTTCGTTACGTAAAAAAGCATTTTCTCCTTGTGTCCTTTGATGTCCATGTCAAGTTGGGCTACGTGGGTGATGTCGCCAGCTGAAGAGGGTCTTCCGTCGACTACGTTCAACCGGCGACGGTTCCGTAGTTTGTGAAGCGTGAACTTGTGGTCATGCGCGAAGGATTCGTCTACGAACCCCTTTCCTGTGGCACCCGAGTCAAGCATTGCGTTCGTTTTGATCGATGTTGATTTGTCGTCAACTAAAGTACATGGTAGTAACAAATGTTCTTGCTCTGTGTTCAGGGAAGAGAGTAGGAGGACATCCTTTTTCTTGCGTCTCCTGCGGCGACTTCCGCTGGAGACTACTCTTTTTCCGTCCTCCAGGGCGCAGTGTCGCAGTTGAGGGAGCGATGTTTGTCTGAACTGCACCAATGGCAGAGTCCATGTTTTGTGCAATAGGCTTTGCGTGCTGCCCTCTCCGCGTCGGTCTTTGGCCTGCGACCCGAGGCAACGTCTTCTGCTCCCCATGTGATCGCGCTTAAATCCATGGAATCTCCCGAGTCATTGGGGGTCGTCAATGGCGTTTTGGCGGGGGCCGGTACACGGCCACCGTGCTTGGTTGAGCCACTGGCGTTCTTTTTGAAGTAATTGGCGTCGAGTTGCCGGCATTCGCTATCGCAGGTGCGGATGAGATCCATAAACTGGGTGAGATCGGTGGGCGTGTCCTTGCCCTTGGTGAGGGAAAGTCTCCATGTAATGTCGTCGTGGAGAGCGCGCCGGAGGTGCGCAATGAGGGCCTCACTATCCCACTCCGTGAGCTTGGCGGTGGCATACCATTCAGGGAGGAATACCGTAAGCGACCTATGCCCTTGCTTCATGTCAAAGATCTTGCGCTGGGCGGTGGCTTTCGCGTCGATGTCTCCGAAGGCTGATTGGAGGACGGCCTTAATGGCGTTGACGCTGTCGAAGAGGACCATACCGTCTTTGATGTTGTAGCTGACTTGGTCGTGCGCTTTGGCTTTCAGGCATGAGACTGCATATCCCATGCGTTGCTGTTCCGAGTTCCACCAGTCCTTGTTCATTTCGAGCTTCAAGTCGAGTTGCTGAAGGAAATTCGGCAGACGAGAGGGATCTTCGCCCGTGAATGCTTCAGGGTCGGGGTGTTCTGGTGAGCGGCGCGAAGCTCCTCCTGATTGAATGACTCTTAGGTATGCTTCGTTCTCGGCCATCAGACGGGTGATCGTCGCGTCTCCATCATTCTTAGTGATTAGAATATTTTCAAGGCGGTTTTGAAGATCTTCCACTTCTGCATTTGTTGTTGCGGCCGAAGCACGCAGAGAGTCGATGACGCTTTGCATGCTGTAGGCAGCATTGCACATGAGGAAGACTTCTTTCATCAGATCGGAGGGCTTGGCTGCGAATGTGCTACGGAAAGTCTCCTCAGTGTTGCTGGCGTTGAGCAGTGGGCAGGGTGGTACCCGATCGACGGCGCTACCCATGGCTTCGGTAGGGGTTAGCTTCGTGAGGCGTCGTTGGAATCGTTCGGTTCACTTCGTTTGGTTCGTTCGGTTCGCTTCGTTTGGTTCGCTTCGTTTGGTTCGCTTCGTTTGGTTCGCTTCGTTTGGTTCGCTTCGTTTGGTTCGCTTCGTTTGGTTCGCTTCGTTTGGTTCGCTTCGTTTGGTTCGCTTCGTTTGGTTCGCTTCGTTTGGTTCGCTTCGTTTGGTTCGCTTCGTTTGGTTCGCTTCGTTTGGTTCGCTTCGTTTGGTTCGCTTCGTTTGGTTCGCTTCGTTTGGTTCGCTTCGTTTGGTTCGTTTCGTTACGTTTGGTTCAATTCTTTGCGTTGCTTTGGTCGCTCTGGTTGATTGCAAACGGGTGGAATTTTTGCTGGAAAGAGTCTTGGGGTGGGGTTGGGGACGGTTGGTGACGTGTTGGCAATATTCACGTCGAGGACAGTGATATGCCGTATTGTGGTATCGGTAGACAATATGTGACGGTACAAGGCACGAACGAGGTCGAGTGCGGCTTGGACAAAGTGATTGTCTACAAGGAGAGAAAGGGGAAAGAAAGAGCTTCGTAAGGAAGGCTCTCACTTTGGCTAGTTGTACAATTTTCACAACTGAGACATGCATGATCTTCCTTCACAGGGACGAGGACGGTAAGGGCTGTTGCAATAGACTGATTGAAGTTGTCTGCCGTCTTATATAAGATCTGGTAGCTATCTTGGAGGCTAACACGGATCGAGCTCAGGGCCGATATAGGTCTCGGGGGGCGCCGGTGTCTGATGATGGCGCCCGCTGGAAACGTTTCGAGAAGGGTGCCCGATATCGAGTAGAAAGGGTCCCCGGAATAGGATTGGGCTTGTTGGGTATCTGAAATCACAGGAGCAGCGTTTATACATAGAGAAGCAATCAAAACTAGCCATGGCCAGCAAAAACGGACCGAATAACAGGGGGGTCTGGCCATGGCTGTCGGAAGTTTTTCAAGTCGACAATTTATATCGCATGACCTTGATAACTTTAATGATAGATTAACCCGGGCCAGGAAATCGCTCCCAAAAAGAGTTGGAAGCCGCATATATACTATTTTGCTGCCTTGTTTCGTCCTATATACGATGTTTTGGTTCTGATACATAGCCCGGTTCCGCTTGGACTGTCACTTACACGCTCGGATGTCGCTCGAACAGAAAAATCCACTTTCGACATTCTGCATGGACAACTAAGCGCCAACTACCTAGTACAGATGGCTAGCAACGGCTAAGCTGAAACCAAAGCTTGGCCATATTTGAGCCGCCAAGAGCACCCGTCCATTCGCACCACGCCGGAAGTTCACCTGATGTTTCGCCATAGGATAACAAATGTTTCACATGTCAGTTCTCTAGATGAAATATTCGCCGATACTGCTCGAGAATTCATGTCCACGGCTTGGTTATTACGGAACGCAGGCCATGACAGATTTTAGTCTTCAGTTTCCCTCTGTCAATATATGATCGATGGCAGGAGTCCTGTGCTTATCGACCTACAACCTCCTTCAGCTACATACACGTCAATCTTCCATTCAATGTGCTCAGCTGATGTTCCCGCCGCTTCATCTTCATGCGGCGTACATATTGGGGGTAGAATCTCCATGGAGGCCCTAGCGGTGCTGTTGATTGGCATGGAGCAACCGGGGTTGAAAGTCGCACCAGCGTTGATAAGCAGCAACGTCGGCTGAAGTGTATATCTGATTCTATGAGAAGACCTTACGACTATCTTAAGCCCAGCCCTCAACTGTCGAATTGCTTGGACAGCTGTGACACTGCGGTATTGGGCCTACTCGCGATTAAACGAATGCCACATAAAGTTTTGCTACCAACCTTTTGACACTTTGTGATCTCATTTGGGACAAGATTCTCAATACGAACCTTGATCCATGCGTCATGGCCGACAAATAGTTTGCAAATAAAGATCGTTAATCTTTGGCAAGGAAGTCGTTTGCTATTGATGACTCGTGGAGGCGCAGACATCCGGCCGGAAAAGCGTACAACCATTGCACTTGCCCTTTTCAAGTGTGGGCTACTCTCGGTCTGCTCTCTACGCCATACATGTACTTTCTCCTGCCTATCAACCAACTTGCGTGCCTCCTTGGCAGGGCTTATATATCCCCATTGGGCCATATCGGACTACTCAACTCATCGAGACTTCCAACTTCCACCTACTATAATATCACCTGTTCTTTTTGAAATTACAGAACCATGACACCACCAATACAAGCAACGACACCAGTCAAGATCGCTTGCTCTGTTACTGCCGGAGCGGCAGCGTTGCTAGCCTTGATTGACGAGGCCGAAGTGGACTTCAAAGCGGACTTCGTCGCTCCAGACTGCTTAGTGGAGAAGGAACGGGGCTTGCAGGGGTTGAATCAGAGGCATGACTTTTGACAGAGATACCAGAGACCGCAGTGTCCATCGCAGACTGAGTTGCCCTAACAAAAGTGTCATCTACACATCCAAATCCTCTCTGGTGAGTTGAGGTTTCCACGAAGTATAGGCAAACGTTTATCTCGCTTCAAACCCTCAGCAATCCGCGAAAGCATACAGTAATCTCTGTTTGGGCAACTAGTCCAGTGAAGATCTAGTTAAAAATACTCAATCCAGCCTGATTTCTTCAGTTGTCTGGCTAGCCATGTAATATTGAGATTGAGGTTGATGCGCTGCGTCCAAGGTTATACTCGGTGGTCAAACCCCTCCGGCCCCTACTTAGCTATACGGCCAAATGCAGGCATCGCCGGAAGATCACATCTTAGGCATCACCAGGCCTAGTCAGTAGTGAGGCTTGGCTGTTGTCTGGAACCTTTTGTCGTCCGGAGGTTTTCTTGAAGACGAATTGAGCGAGGTATATCGAGGATGGCATGTCCAGGAAGCCAGGTTTTATAGACGGTAGCAATTCCAACTTCTCAAGAACCCTTTCTCGTTGAAGCAACCTTGTGAATCACTGCTAATTGTACTTCATCTCGAACCACCTTCAGGCTATAACGCTCACTGCGCAGCTAAATGAGGTGTGGAACTCGTGAACCATCATCGTTTCTGCGCTCTATGGATGGGCATGCCTCACTGGAACTTTGACGTCGATGCTCGAATGATGTAGGGCACTGGCGACGTTCACAGGGGATATTCTCCACAGTATGCAGCATAGGTAGCTTACATCTACACGTATCTTCCTGTTGTCCGGCGTCAGGCAGCTTCAACCTCGCCCAGAAGATGTCAGGCGGTTGCGTTCTTTCACCGTAAGAGGCAAAATTCGTGAGCAGCTCGTCTCGAATCGGGTATAGAGACGGGAAAATGTCAGTTTGTTTGTTATACGTGAGCTTGATGGATGAAAAGGAGAGAGGCGGGATGGAAAGGAGGGTCCGATTATCAATTCCGCGGTCACATTCGCAAACCCTGCGCTGTGACGAAGGTTTCGAATAGGCAAATGATACGGACAAGTCTCTGTAACACACGGGTACCTGTTCTACCATAGTTCACGTCAACGTGACTGTATGATATACGAACACGGGCTGTTATGGTGTCGGCCGCACATGCACCGTCCTGAATTCCAGGCGAGGTTGCGCACGCTCTGATCAAAGCATTCGAACCGACCTCTTTGTACCCCCCGCATGGAACTCGCAGCCGGAAAAGAATACCATCAGGGAGCAATGTTACAACTTTGAGTAACACAAGCTTCTTACGTCCCGCGGAAATTCCAATAACCCTCCCACTTCGAGCAAGACACGGCATATGGCATGCTCACCTGCAATCAGCGGAATGCCTCCTCTTTGCGACGAACAAAACTCGTCTCTCTAGGTCTCTGAGGACAGCAATGGAGCTTCGGTGCCACACATCCCGTATGACGACTTAGGAATGACTTCTTTAAGCGCGCGCTTTGCGATTTCTCGAAACTACTATAAGAACTAGGATATCATCCGCCTAGAATCGAGCTCTTCACTTCATCAATCCTTTTTATTCATCCAGATTCCGCTTGAGCCTTCTTATTGACCCCAACAAGTCATCTTCGCAATTTAACCTGTACTCAAAATGCAGTTCTCGTTGACCACCTTCATCGGCCTCGCCGTAGTCGCCCGAGCTGTAGATATGGTGTCTCAGGGCGGTTACGGCGGCAGTCGCCAAATTGAAACCTCTATTCCCGAAAATTTGAAGGCTTTCGGAAAAGACATCGCAAGATTTCACGGCTGCTTCCTTGAGCGTACTTGGCTAGGCCTCAAGAACGTCGACTGCGCCGCGCGCTCCAAGTCGAAAGAGAGTGGCGGGAAAGCGGAAAGTATTATCTCATGCATTTGCAGAAACCAGGACAGATATCGCACGACATACGCGTCAGCTTCAACATTTGCCTCAATGGGGGGTACAAGTACAGCGGCCTCATTAGAGAAGTTGGAGCTGGTAAGGGTGGCAGTCCAACCGACCGCCGCTTGGTAACTGACTAACCGATTCCACAGATATCGGCGGACTTGGCCTGAGTAGTTTGTGCGGCGCTTACGAGGCTGGAGGGCGGTCTGAAGGGAATAAGATCAACCATGAAGGCCATAAGCCAGAACCAAAGCCATATTAATTTGGCCCATTCTTCTGTATGTGCGAAAGAGCGGAAACGCTTTCTCTCGTCCGAAAAAGGCTGAACCATGAGAAAAATGAACGATATTATGGAGACCTCGCGCTGTTAACTTACATGGCCAACTTACATGGCATAGATGGGAACAAATTGAATGGAGGTTGGCCGCAGGGCCGTTTTCTATAGTCCAAGACGACAGGTACTGCCCAGAGTGCCATGAGAGTGTTGTAGCAAAAGTTGACATTTTACAGGAACACCAAAAAGGCGGTGTAATTTCGAGAGTTGCTTGACCGCCGACAAGCCATTCCGGGTTCGGATTCGGCGGAAGTGTAACAGGCCACTGAGCAATAAGAACCACGATATGTTAAACACATTCACCCATCCATGCTGACTCAGGACATACTACGAAAGAGTACTTGAGACATCAAACGTCCGAAGCTAATGGCATTGTCTAATTGCATGCAACTGAAGGCAAGGAGAGATGTTGGTGCCATATAAGTGCCTCAAGGGCCTCTTATTGTGACAAGACCTCATTGACGGCAACTCATCCACGATTTGGCACTCAATCGAGATCGATGTCTAACCATTTGGTTATAATTACTTGGCTTGGTTTCTTTGAGCTGGATGCCACCTTGGTTATCACGCCCCTAAAGGCGGAGGTAGTCGTGTTATGATGAAGTTCAAGCTCACGAAGGTTTCACGAAGCGATGCCTCCATCAGTTGTGGCGGGCATCTGATGGCTGGTAGGAGTGACCGACTTTTATGATTTGGACACCCCTTGAGTGTGGTACAGTAGGGAAACGAACAAAACGCTGGTGGCATGGGCTTCATCATCGTGGCAACGAGGGACTCCGCCTCAGTTTGCGTGTCTCCATCGAGAGACTACTTAACCCCAACGATGCTCTATTTAGGTTTTACCATTATTCAAGGCCATGGAATCATCCATTTTTCGCGCTGACGGGCATGCGATATCAGGCTCCAGCTACCATGAGTCAGACCAAGTCAACCCTCGTCGGTACGAAGTAGCGGATATTAAGATACAAGTTTTTAAGAATCCTATTCGTCTGTTGGACTCGTCTAGATGATCGGTGGCTTTTGGACTACCGTGTTGGTGGGCTCAGGATCAGACATGGCGGCAGCGTCGGTTTAGTCTCAACTACCAGCAATAAATCCGCTTCTCTTCGTGACTGTACGCGATCTAGATTGCAGTATCAGAATTGCTATGGAGCTTCACATGAACCTCGAGCCCATGAAAGAATCTCAAAGCAGAAAAGCCATATAGAAAAGAATTTGATACGTGTGTTGAGACGCTTCAATCTAGTGGCTTGGAGATGAGTGATGGCATTGAACCAACATATCCCACATTTTCAAGCTTGGTAACGTATATAGGCCAATCATGAACAGAACAGACGTGATTAGAAATCGGTCTTCATAACGAGTATCCGTCTGCACAGATCTCATTGTTGGGTTGCGCCACTGTTGGGCTATAACTCGAGTTGAGCGTGTAACCCGGGAACAGGCTGTATGTTTGTCTATAAAGACCTCGGCGCGACCAGGCTTCGGGCTGCCTTCAATTCGCCGCAGCATCCATTGAATTTTGTGCTCCTCTATTTACACACTGCCTCGCACCACTCCGCTGTCTGAGCTCAACGCCATGTCGGAAGACCTGCCTTGTGCCGCATGTAGCTGGACCCGGAAACGCCGAGAATCCTGCCGCTACCCCAGTCACATCAAGCTTTTCTATGAATGCAGCGATCGTGGCGTTTGGGCCATAGGCTCGAACCTGGTCATCAAGGAGATGGGCTGCAGCCCTGAAAACCCTGAAGCTAGACACACCCGATTTCTCCAAGAGCATACCTCCATCCCTGTTCAAGAGATTCTTGACGAGTGGACTGAGGAAGGCCGCTACTTCCTGGTTACGAAGCGGGTTCCGGGCATAACGCTAAAAGAGGCGTGGCCAGCTATGTCCGAGTCAGAGAAGGAGTCAATCGCTAAACAGACGGTCGAGTACCTCAGTCAACTTCGAAAGATCCGCTCAAGCTGTGTCGAGAGCGTTGGCGGAGGGCCAGTATATTCGGCATGGTTATTCAGGGGCGATGATGGTGTTCCACACGGTCCTTTCTCCTCCAGCAGTCAGATCTGGGATGAAATGGCAAAGGCTTTGAGCCATGTGCCAGAAAATATGCGCCGTCTTTTGCAACAACGGATACCCGTGGCCGAGCCGTATACGTTTACGCACGCGGATTTGTCGATGGGGAACATTATTGTTAACAATGGCAAAGTCACGGGTATAATCGATTGGGAGATAAGCGGCTTCTTTCCCGTCTGGTGGGAGTTTGCGGCTGCAAATATATATCATGATGAAGATGATTATAATTGGAAGATCATGTTACTGCAAGGAATGGAGGACCACACAGGCGCTCTGGAGTTCTGGCTCGACTTTCGCTCACTCTCGAACTATCCGGATCTAGACGATCGCGGGAAGAGACTAGTTGGAGACTCAACAAGCGGAACTAAGTAAAGCTTAGGCGGCAAGAATGATCCCAACTTAGTTTCTTGCGACAAACGCCCGAGCCAGCATCCTGAGGCGACGCAGAATACATTGAAGGCCCGCAATCTCGCTTTGAATTCGGCGGTCATCATCGACGCTTCGACCTCTCCTCCTCCGGAATGCTATTCTCCCCTCTTGATGCGTACAAATTTTGGCAGCTGAGCATTGCATTGTTCGCATTTATCTCTCTGCGTGATGTTGCCGGCCTTGCACTTAGGACAGTCCATATTGAGTGAACCGAGGGCTTGTCGAATGCTCCAGTCTTATTCAAATTGCCGTGATGACAACTCTGAAGAATTCTGTGTAGTTTTTTGCTCGTGTCGACATGAATGTAGTAAAGACTCGTTTGATGTGGTAAAACGAGAGATCGATGATGGTATTGCACCTTATATAGTTGTTCATGCTGCGATAAGCCCATGTCAGAAGACTGCTCGAAGACGGCAAACTTGTGGCAAGCTTAGCTAGGGATGAACAGGACGGCCCAGGTCCATCTTGGTGAGAATCATATTTGCGGCAAGAACTATGTCGCTCTGCGTGAGTCCCGCAAACATGTTATTAAGAATCTGCTCACTGCTTTCTGCAAACTCTCGTGTTGGACGTGACGGACTGACGGTTTGTCGACAATCGCTCCTCCACGGCACGAGCAAGGATCGCATGCGATTGGGTGGAGGCAAAAACAGCCAGTCGCTGTCAACGTTGAAGCCTCATCGCACTTTCACCGCGGCGATCTCAGTCCGCAGTCGCGGGATTTGCCAACAATCAGCCTTGATGGTTCAAACACTCTTGTTGACTCATATACAGCCTTCTGGTGAGCAAACAGACTCTTCATCCTAAAGCTGAAGCTTCCGTGATGGAGTCTGGAAGCAATCACTCGTAAAAGTCAACTCTCATCCGCCATCCATCACTGGACTTCTCAGGGTTGAGCAATCGAGATGGCCGTTGACCCATGCTTCTGATCTTGGCCCTCAAGTCGGCGTACCAGAGAAGTCACTTCAGCCGTCCTTAAACTCTGGAGAGGCTGGTCTCTGCCTGTTCGCTAGACCCCAATCTAGAATCTCATCCATTTACATGAATTATCACGTAAGAACCCGAGGATTGAAGAAGCTTCGCCATTATCAAATGTAACCATTACTACGATGTCCGCCAAAGCTGTCTCATGCTAGGATTTGCCAAACTTTGAATCCAGACAATCATCTGTATAAAATCATGGCCTGGGCCCTTGCACTGAGCAGGTTGACATTCTGTGACAATATTTCAAATTACGTCCTGAGTTGGAGTGCAAGAGCAATGGCTTGACGCCGTTAAACCATTACTTTTTGAAATGAAGTTTGCGCGTCTGGCTCTTTTCAGGCGACCAACTGTCGAAAGAGCTACATGATGCCTTGCAACATTACACCTGTGCATCTTGACGCGCGGGGGCCCATTTGTGCCTCCGCAGCAAGGATTCTCAAGCCTTGGGAAGAGGCGGCTTTTATAGCATAGTCTAAGATGGATCAATACCTTGCTGCTGTGCTGCTAGACAGCACGGAAAATATATGAGTTCTTGAAGCATTGCCGGGCTTAAGCGTAGTGACTCGTTCTTGTTTTGCCTTTGTTGACAGACTGTTGTCACCAGATTTCTGCGAGCCGCGAACTCAGATTATGGGCATACCAGGACGATTGACTTGTCCGATTTTCACAGTGATACATCCCACCACAGCCATAGCGAGGGATCTAAAGGAGCTATTGTATTGGGCAAACGCGAATCATGATTTCTCTCCATTCCTGTCCTTGTGACCAATGCGTATTTCTCAAAATAGTCTCTGGGACGACCTTACAAATGTTGGAACAATAATGAAGCATGTGGGCACACATATCACTAGAATGGGAAGCATCTTCTATCACTGCTCTCGGGAGCACTTCAGTCTTATAGGACAATAAGACAAGAATTTAAATGCAGTAGAGCACATCTGCGAAACCGCGGGTCGAACTTATCGGATCCGCGTCAAAACGAGGGTCTTGAATTTATGTGCCAAGCTAAGGCGTGTTGTGAAACCCAATCCCTTTGACCCTCCCAAGCTAGTCCGACTAACTCAATGAGCCTAGTTATAAGCAGGGTCAACTCGAGGCGCTGCTAAGAGTCTCGAGGGAGCCTTGACTAAGGGATGCCCTTAGGAGCTAATAGATAGCTCCATAGGGGAACAGTGAACCATACTTGCCAAACATCAGTGCCGACATCCAGGTCTATACACGCGCCGTCTCAACGACGATGCCACCCTGAATACCCTGGCATGCGGGATGTTACCATCCTCGTAGTTCCCCCGAAGAGACGGCCCGGTCCAGAATGTCGATGGTGGATTGGGGGAAACCTACACAAAGCAAGGGTCGAGACAATACGGGTCGTTCGCGCCAGACTACCAGAGCGAGTCCCTCTAGTCGATCCCCTGCGTCTTTTAAATCGTCCTTGCGTCCTACCCTCCTGATCGTCAGCTCCCGAGGAACCACGTTAGCCCTTGTCTCTAAGCATTACATCTACTTGCCGCATTCAAAACGTCCGTCCGCGCTGCCTCTCTTCAGCAAAACCCCCATTCTACCGACACGCTGGATTTCGACGGCCGCATACCGCTTCCCTTTGTCAGTCTGCCTTTCAGCTCCAAGGGTCACGACTCGGGATCAGTCCATCAGTCGTATAACCAGTCAGCGTCAACGCCTCCCAGCGGGTGGCGACCCGCAGGAGAAGCCTTTGCTCAATCGCAATCTCACTACTCTGCCGACGCTGGGTTTTGTGGTGGTGCGAACCAGCAATCCACGTCCAATTGCCAAGAGACCAGACGCTGCTCGAGCGGCAAGTCGTGCGTAAAGGCCTTGAACCTCCCGAGTGCCTCCTGCGACGACACGGCTAATGCTCATGTTATCTCAGGTCTTTCTTCCCCAAGTTCCGCCACAGCGCACAAAGAGTCTCGTTTGCGAGCGGCTGCCAACCACAGTCTGAGACTGTCCACGCTGCTACCGAGTACCCATCTGCTTGTCAAGACTACAAGAAAACCACTCAGACAGCCGCCTGCTCCGCCAATACAAACTGCAACAACACGGTAGGCTCTCTTTACAGGACGATTTCGAACAGTAGCCTAACTTGACTCGAAGACGCAGTCCGCAAAGATGGGTTACTACGACGCAGACGGTGAGCACCCCGAACACCCCACGCTTCCAATGCACTGACGCCTTCAGGACACTTTCACTCTTTCCGCCACGGCATCGGCCAGTTTGCTCAGAGGGCAGTGCACTCTCGCAGACGCTGCGACTACAACGATGCTGGTGTCGACGCCATGTCGTCGTCGTCCTCGTGTAGCCCCTGCTCGAGCACCAAGACGACCAGAGCTTATGTGCCCAACACCGTCACCATTCCATGCGAGCATATCCGCGTTGGCGACTTTTTGATGCTACAGGGCCGGCCGTGCCGCGTCATCCGGATCTCGACGTCGGCTGCAACCGGACAGCACTGCTATCTTGGGGTTGACCTCTTCAACAAGACGATGCACGAAGAGACGTCGTTCGTGACGAATCCTGCCCCGAGCACCGTCGTGCAAACAATGCTCGGACCGGTCCTGAAACAATATCGCGTTCTCGATATGCGCGACGGCTGCATCGTTGCCATGACTGACTCGGGAAATGTGAAGCAGAATTTGCCGGTGATTGATCAGTCCAACCTGTGGGAGCAGCTCAATGAAGCATTCACTTGCGGGCGAGGTGGTGTTCGGGCTCTGATTGTGGAGGACGAGGGCCGAGAGCTGGCCGTTGGCATGAAGAAAGTCCACGCGTCGTGTCTGTAATACTGCTAGATGTATTTGTAGATCTAGACTCGCCCATTTGTGCTACGCCATGAGACGAGGACTACGTCCGAAGTTTCAGGAGTAAGCGAAAAGGTCGGGGCAAAGCTGGTAGAAATCAAGACTTCCATGTTGCTCGATTTACAGAAGGTTCCTACGCGACGCGTCGTTCTGGACTGAGCCATTGCTTAAGTGCCAAGCCGATTCAATGACTTGAGGGTCCGGTCCTTGGTTCGCGGACCTGGGTTTGCAGAGATGATGGAAAGGTGGTAGCCTCCATGTGTATTGGACGGCATACTATCCAGGAAGTGAACGTGCTGGCGTTGACCACCATTGGGGTTGCCTGTACTGCCAGGGACGACAGGTTCACGCTTAATCATTTGGACACGTCTTACGACTCATCTGTCGCCATGCACACTAATGTCCTGGTCTTCATTATCAGCCTGAAGTATACCATACTAATCTAATTCGGCTGCGTCCTTGTCCGACACAAGACGGTTACGGAAGTCCTACGCTGAAATCGGAAGGTCGATACTATCTGTCAATGCGCCATCTCGGCACGGGATTTACGCCATGTTGCATGTGGCTCGGCAGATGAAGGAACCTTGTTGGCAGTGAGTTCGTATTCAGTTGCGGGCGCGGCGTGAACTCTGCTCGAGATGGTTTCACGACATCGTGAGAGCAAATCGAGATGCGGTATACTTATCCGAGAGCATAACCTTCGTTGCGTGGGCCAGCTTCTTTTTGATGAGCTCTATAATCTCATTCTCTTGACGTGAGAGCAGAGGGACAGACCGGGATACAGGGCGCAAATAGCACTGGAGCTTCAAAGTACGAAGTATGGCATGTGACGATGCCATGGTTCGTCCGTATGGCATTGCCAGCAACAGATCAGCCAAAGTGCTACCTGAACCGAATGCCCCCTCGGAGAAGGACCCGCGAATGGGTGTGGGCTGAGGTGAATAGCGATATTCCCATCGCCCGATTGAAAAGACACTGATTCAAAGTTTTCATGGAGAAGCGACCCGTAATTACATGCAGTCACAGTATTAGTATGCCGCCGGCTGCCTCCCCGGACCGAGGAACCTTTGCCATTGCACGAGGATTCGGTAGTGCTACTCTACCCGCTTCATCAACATGTGTCATCTCGTATGAAGCAGTTCCAAGAATAATGCTGCAGGTCAACAGCAGTTGGGTGGCTGCACGGAGTATGCACGGCAACTCCTATGCCGAGTGAAGCCTTGATGCTGCTCGGCCTTGGCTCATCTGCGGGTAGACAAACGTTCATGCCAAGTCCGTGGCTACATGAAGTGTGCATATTATTCGTCAGCCTGCCGCAGACACGTTTGGTAGACTGTAAGAACGCATCCTATACCATGGAGTAGGCTCGGGTATACTTAAGTCCTTGGCGCTATTACTCGACATGGGGTTGCAGTGCAGGACGGTTTGGATCGTTGGCCAACCGGGGTTGATCCCGTGAAAAGGCGATGCTCTACTAGAGCCATCAACTCGGAGAGTTCGTCGGGACTCGGGGTCTCGGGCTGAAGCTGGTCGTCCTGCTCGGTCCAAGGACATGTGTACACTCCACGGTCGACCACAGGCATACTTGCTGACATTGTCCAGTGAGTCTCGCCGGTAAAGAAAACCAGTGGTCCAGAGTTCCTCCCTCACACGCGGTGGTTTATCAAGAGATTTTACAACTCAACGGTCCACCGAGTTTGCCCGCGGCAACATCAACATGAGTCTCGATTGGCCAACGGTTGCCGCGACAGCCTAATGGATAGAAATTGAAGACTAATAAGAGTAAAGAAAAAGATCGTGTGGAACACTTGGAGGCATCTCTATTCGCTAATGTTTGACCGCTAGAATGATTATGTATGCGCAACGTCACGCTGGACACTTGAACGCTATACGATGCCGATCAATCATCAAGCCCGTACGACTACGCCCTTCATTTACTCGCCATGATTGATAATAAGTGACAAGACCAGACAAGCTCTCGTAGAAGACTGCATACTATTGCTGAGGTTTCCCGTCAAAAGGTCCCATCCCTCAATAAGTTAATGCATTGAGCCGGACTAGCTACCGTGTTAGAAGACGCGCGTATAAGCGTAGCGGTCATTGAAACGTGCCAAAACGTCATGGCTCACATTAACGGTTCGACAGTACCTATATGTGGGAGCAAGCGCAGCTCAGACAGCCTGTGCTGCGAATGTTCACGAGGCTTACCATGGCTTTTCCTGATTCTAATGCTATAAGTGCAACCTCGAGCGGACTTTGTTGGGTACGGTAGAAACAGTCTGGAGACACTCGCCAACCGTAAATAGACCGTGGCAAGAAGACTCGCTGTGTACTTTAATTTCAGAAATAGAGTTCTGTTGGGAACGGAGGCCCGTTATTCGATAAGAAACTTGAACCCTATGGGATCATAGAGATAAGATGAGCGTCCTAGAGCAGGTATGAACTGGGTTTATTGAGAATCTGAGATGAGTCGTTCATCCGTAGGAGCTTTTTCGTTTAGAGAAAATAGTCCCTTGCCACATCTATTTGAGATTCTGTATCACCAATAACGCACTCGCCTCACTCTATGAAATCAATGAAACGCCAGACAGATACGATCAGAAGCCATTGCGCAATCTCCAAAAGGAGCTTACGCGGGCCCTTGGACCTTGTTTGATGGAAATCAAGGCTGGTTCCGAATGGCCATATCGCATACCAGCAGGGAGCATTCCTCGGGCGTCTGAAGGAGTTGCGCTTGGCAATATGGGAAGAGGCGTGTGGATGATACTCTTGTTGGGGGTTTTCATGGCCAATTGACGTTTAGCAGATGGAATGATGACCTGGCAAGATGACCTCGGGAGCGAGATGCGCGTGGCAAGTTGGCAACAAGGAAACGGCGTTGAGATGCTAGTTTTTGTCGGGTTACTTACCAATCATATCACGGTTAGAAGATAGAGAGATGACTTGGGGATGAGCTTGAAACCCAATGCTAGAAATTAGCTAGATGGTTATTATTATCGCCGAAGTCTATACTTACCCGTGGGATAATACTCTCAAAGTGCCGCCCAACGCCCGTTGGCGATTTCTTCACCTCAAACTTGAGAACTTGGCCACTGGCCAAAGTAGAACGCGAGCCACGACGACGCGTCAGCTACAGTAGCATCGGAGTAACAAGACTGAACCAAGACTCGCCCTACACTCGCTGAAGAGTCTCGAACATGTCGGAATGAATGCAGGGCATGCACCATGGTTCCACTCGACGGCCCGGCCCTCTGAACCAGCATTTCCCATTGCTGGTTTACGGGTACGCCGGACAAGTTCCTGGTGGCACGACACCTCAGAACCATCTGCAAAAGTTTTTCACCCTCTGCGGACATTTTCTCCGTCACGCCGGCGTGGACCAACACGCATGGGCGGGAGGAACCAGTGGTAAAGGCTTGCGAACCGAGAATCGCTGCTATAACGGTCGACAGGGGCATAGTCCTCACCAGCGTTGCATGGGAACCTGCAGGCCGGGCAAAAAGACATGCCGTGTCTTATGCGCTCGTATATGCACCCGTCCGACCCAAGATGGGACGACGGAGACAACCAGGGCAGCGCCCGGTAGCCGGGCGAACGGGTCAAGACCTTTCTTACGTGTTGAAATTGTAAAAAGTGCCCGGTTCTGTCGCGTTTGCCAAGTCGAATCGTACGGGCGTCTGTAGTAGCAACGTCATGATTCGCTCCCACTGCGTTGAATCGTTCGAGGAGCTGCGACTGTTTGAGCCAATCAGACCCGGCATGGGAAGGGTTCCTGAGCGGCTTCAAAGTCTAGAACACGGCGTTTTCCTAGACTGCCGGACACTGCACGCCGTAGGATGGCCTGACATGCCGGACCTGGCGCCCCTTGTCTAGTGTTTTCCAGGTTATTGAGGTCTGGCACTAGGCGCAGTCAGAGTGGCTGATATACTCGGCCATGTAAAGTCAGGTCCAGAGTTTGGGATGATGGGGGTTCCTGTTGGCTCCCGTGTATGTTGCCAATCGGCCCATGCATGCTTGCAATAAGCCCATGCATGGTCTCCATCGATCCATGCATATGCCGTGCAGGCCCTGGACTCCAAACCTCGACCCTGATGGCTGCGTCTCACGAACGCATGTTGCGAACCTCGTCACGGAGAGTCGCTTAGCTCTCTCTTTTCGTCTCATCAGCCGTCCCGGCGAGCGACGGCTGGCTGCGTGGTGTCTCTGGACGCCGAGGCCAGCCGCCGTTCTTCAGTCCATTCAACAACTCCGGGACTGAACAAGCTGAGGCATCACGGGGTCTTGGACCGAGACCAGCCGCCGGCGATGGATTCGAATCTTCTACATAAAGCTCAGAGAATGTCAGCTCGAAAGGTCGAAATGCGTCTCAGCTGCACCTACAATCGGCCACCTTTCAAGCTGTGGCATACTTGATCAAGACACTCGACATTCCATCACCTGTCCATACCCTTTGCGTATTTAAGGGTCCAACAGGACTTCTTCTTCTTTTCGATATTGTTCCAACTTTCGGGCACAATGACTCGAGCCGCCTTATTCCAAGTACTTGCGCTGGGGCTGTCGACGTTGGCAAACGCCGACATTGTCGTCCCCGTGAGCGACGTAAAGCCCATTCCTCTACAAACACTTGGCACTGCATCGTCGGCCTTGCAGCTGTTTGAGCAGAGCTGCCCTGAGCAAGTCCAAGCCGCCGGCGCCGGGCCTGCAGCCAATGTCATCGTCTCATCTTATTCAGACAGACCGCACGACCTCGCCATTGCAAACGGCACCGTCTACGCATCATCAGACAGCTTGGTGCGTGGTGCCATTGACGCGTGGGCGCAACACCAGGACCTCGTCCTTCGCCCGGATGTCGTCTGGTTTGAGATTCTGGCCCAGCTTAACCTTTACATGACCAAGCATGCCGAGGAGTTGCGCCACATGTTTGTCGACTTTGGCGGCAAACAAGAGATTGTCGTGCTCGACTGGACCTGGCAGAGTGTCATTGATGGCTTCAAGTCGGCTATCCAACAGAGGGTCAAGACGAAGTGGCTCGAGGCTTGGCTCACTCCCGACTTTAGCACGACCACGGACAATGACAAAACGACGGCGTCGGTACTGATGATGGGACTGATGCAGCACTACTTTTCCTTTACTGGGGGCATCATCTGCGGTCTGCCTTCAGTGCGCCTGCTGGGCGAGAGGGAGGATTGGGTCAAGTTGCAAAAGAAATTGGACAGCTTGAAACAGTTTGGCGTCGAACCATCCCAGTACGCGCAGAACCTACGCCCGATCTTGAACATGTTTGTGCAAACATGGGACAAGCCCAAGAGCGAAGAGGTGAGGGCCTTTTGGAAGCAGATTGTGCGAGCCGACAAGGTATTCACGTGCGGCGCTGGACCCATCGAGTATGACGTCTCGGGCTGGATCACGGGCTTCATGCACTGGACGGCGAGCGGCGAGCTGAGGGTGCCGGAGGGCGTGACGGGCAGCAAGACGACCATCGGAGGCGTCTCATACCAGAGCATCAACCTCAACCAGCTGCCGGTAGGATACGCGCGGGCGCCGCTCAAGATGCTCGACTTCCCGACGCAGGGAACCAACAGCATGGCCTACGTCGTGGCCGGCAACATCGGCATCGGCAGGGCTCAGCAGACGGCGGCAAATGGACGTCGGACCGGTGTCGTGTCGCAGCCCTTGAGCGCCTGGTTCCTGTACGGACCTGTTGATCCCACGGCCGCGAAGCAAGACCGCGACACGGGCAGCCGGAACGAGGTGACGGCCATCTATCGCGGCCTCCGCACCCAATGTCCCCGAGGCGGATTTTGAGGGCCGACTAACGAGTCCGCCGAGGCTAAGTCAGCCCAGTCACCCAAATATATGGCACATGATGTAGATGCTCCTGCATCGCTCCCATCGAAAAGATGATGGCTGGGGGATCACAGCCGTTGAGTCGGTGAAAAGGACGTGTCTTGTAGGTAATGGTGTTGGTGGGCTGCAGCTGGTACAAGGATTCGAAAAGTGATTTTGACTGTATTTCTAGTCGATAATGTCAAATATTGGTATGCCCTTTTGGCAAGAATGAAAGCGACCGGTCGCAAACGTGGTTCATGAGGTGCATCCTGCTGCAGCTTGACCGCCAATCAAGCACCGTAGAAAGAAAGCGTTGGGGCAACTCTAGGCAAATATGCACTGTGCTGATCGGCCTAAGAGCGAGTCAGGACAGTGCGATTTTGAATCATGCGCACCTCGTGAAGCGTCCTGCGGGGGCTTTTGACAGCTTGTTCGAGATATCAATGATCCCTGCCTCTCGTCCCGCAGACCGCAGTTGTCGAACCACAACAACAAACAGCCCCTAAGCAATGGGCTCTCACCGATGAGAGCTTGATTAAACTCCAATGCCTCGCCGCGAATCGACGAGAGCGGTCCACTGGCCCTTCTTCCTCCAGAAAAACATGCAACCGCAGTCATGATGGCCTCTCTCCAGCTTCAGCACCCTCGAGGCCGCGCCGCCGCCAACTCGTCGAGACCGTTGCAACCTCGCGCCCCTACTGCCGCTGTCGGTGGGACGACGCAGTTGAATGGGTCCCCCGGCGTCGCTGCCGCTGCCTCGACCCTGTCCATCTTCTTGACCAACCTTCGCCTGCTCGATCTCGATCTGCTTCCGGACTGGCCCGATATCACGCCGCAGGTCTTTGCGGCCTCGGGTACTGGGGCTCCTGGCCAGAAGCGACGCATTCAATGCGTCGAATGGGCCCTGTTCCGCCTCTTTTCGCTTTGGGATCCGGAGGAATCAGCCAATGTAAGTGACGACGCTCGTCTTGTCGGGAAATTCATCTGCTGATGCACCGAGCCTATAGAAGCTCAAGCCATTCTTCCCCCCTCTTGAACAGATCCAGTCCGTCAATCTGCGCGCCGCCCTATATCGCGCGCTCGAAAACGCCAAAAAGAGTGGAATCTTGGGACGCGATGCCGTTCTTCGCAAAACCATGTTGGACGAGTGCAAGGGAGAGCGCCTCGAAGAAGTCCTTGCCTACTTTTCCACCGCTGTCTTGAAGAGGGTCATGGCCCAAGAACTAGAAAATGCTGGCTGTCATCCAGCCGTAGCCGCGGGGATTGTTTTTGAGCAGAAAGGATACCAAAGCAACAACTCCCAACTTGTCGCTTTAGCCCTGGCTCATAGGACCTCGTTGCGTCAGTGCCTCAATCGCAAAGAGGCCACCAGATCAAGTTACCGTGACTTTGCCGACTTTTTGAACGTCAAAGAGCGCACCATTGCACGTCGCGCAGAGACGGCGCGTGATCGTGAGCAGCGCAAGGGCCGCGCAGCCATGTCGGATAACGCAAAGGCTGAGATGCGCCGCACGGTCCGAAACAACTGGTCAGGCAACGATGACTGGATGAACGTGCTCCTCGGTGACTCTGGCGAAAGAACTGTCGATCTACTCGAACAGCCTTTTGAGTTAGTATGGCGGCGGGTGCAGCAAGGGAGACTTGGAGAACTGGAAGAGAGCGGAGAGAGTCTCCTGGAACAGCTTGACCATCGAGTAAGGATACAAAAAGAGAGGCTCAAGAGATGGGATGATTTTCGTGCCGAGGCATTCACCAAACAGCGCGAAAAGCCACAGGCGCTTCAGAGGATAGACACAAAGAATTCCAGAGGCCTGGACTTCGGCTTTACCAATCACCAAGACCTACAGGTTGGGACATCGACCAAGCACATCTCGGCAAATATCAAGCGTGGGCGTCTACCATTGTCGGACGATTATGAGAGTCTCGTCAATGGACTGCGGGATAAGCTGGCGCAGATTCGGAGTCGAAAAACAACCGCAAGCGACGTGCTGACGACAAAACAACCATATTTACCAGCTACCGAGGAGCAAGGCGCCATATCCGAGATGAGCGAATTTGAAGACGATGCCGCAGGGAAATCGATTGCTCAAGACTCCCAGCCGAAAAGTGTTCTTTTTGGAGCGCAAGGGCGGTTTCAAAGCTTTGGAGACACCTGCAGCCCATCAGTGAAGCGCCCCGAGGTCATCAAGGAGGATTTGAGCGCCGCGCAATTCTTCGACTCCAATCTGCAAGAAATAGATTCTGCTGAGCGCAAGAACCTCTGGAAGGCATCTTCCTCGTCCAATCCATCGCCGCGGCGATCTCCCGTACATCCTTCAGGATTCGCCCCGAACCCAGCGTGGCCGAGCCCACTACACGAGGCTCCTTCGGCACAAGAGCTCGCCAGTCGCATCCTCGAGTCTGTGGAGCCGGCATCACCATCGCCGAGCAATCGGACCAAGCCGCGCCCGACCCTCTCTTTGACGCAGCGCACACGTCTATCCTTGGCAAAGGTGGACAGCCTGTTTTTAGAGGACGATGAGCCCGAGTCGCCGCTGGACAGTGCCCCTTTAGGAAAGACCATGAGCATGCCGCGTCTTGCAGAGGGCATGAAGACGCCAGGGGAAGAAGACAGCGCCGACTACCTGGTCAGCCGTACCCGACGGAGCATGGCAGGGTTCGAAAAGGCCAAGAAGAAGGCGCAGCTAGAAAGACGGCGATCGCTGCGAAAGTCTAAAGCACTGCCGCGAAGGGATGGCAGTCTCTTTCCACCAGTTGACGAAGACGATTCCCAGGAGCGAAGCCATCTGGCGGAGGAATTGATGTGCGAGGAGGACATGGAGGCCGTGTTCCGATCGCGACCTAGGATCAAGGCAAGCCCCATACCAAGTCCGACTCGGGATTGGACTGATGAGTCCTGCGAGTAATTATAAAGGTGGAAGCGGCAGCGACACAAAGGAGCTGCCATTGAGCACGTTTAATCCAAGAGTGCCCAGCGGCCATTTGAGATACCTACAGCGTCGATGGGCATGGACGGGTCTAGCTCTAGTAATTATTGTACAATTCGGCGGGAGAAGAGGTCCAGCTTGTCGGGTTTCACCAGCCCTGTCTCTTGAGCTCCAGAACCCTTCCGATTGTGGCCTTGAAACCGGTCTTGAACCTCGCTCGCCACCGCGACATGCGTAGCCTCTTCTTCTTGATGCCCGGACGCTCGTGGAACTTTTGTTCGCGCGCTTTCTGCTTGACCTTTTGGTCTCGGCAGAGCTTCTGGAGGACCTTGATGGCGATGGTGGGAGTCGTCGCCGTTTGGGGCCCGCCCTTGGTCTTGACGAACACGGTGCGGCCCGTGACGGCTCTTGCGTGGACCTTGGGCTCCTTGAGGGGGTCCTGCAGACGCTCGCCGTCGAGAGAGTCACTCGTCTTGCTGGCAATGATTTCGTAAATGTTGAACGTTTCCGCTCGCTTTTCGTCCCTGGAGTTCTTGGCCGGGGGCTCGAGGTTCAGGGCTTGAGCGAACGTTTGGGAGCCTGAGGGTGTCTGAGGTGGGGGAGGGGGAGGTGTTTCGGAGTCGAGAGAGGAGTCGGCAAGCGACTCGCTCTCAGGGGAGACGTCGAGATGCGGCTCGAGCTTAGGGGGCGCTGCTGGTTGAGTAGCTCGGCTCGGCTGCGGTGCGTCGGCAGTGGCGGTCGACTCGGGCCTGGCAACGGGGGTATAGTTGCCTACGAGCGGGTTTGATCGTGCCGGCGGACGGTCATATGACGAGTAGAGACGATGCGACCCTGAGGATAGTTGCAGGGAAAGGGGGACGCCCGGCCATTGTGTGCTGGACAAGGCGGCAGGGCGCATCGACGGGGCGGCGACGCGCGACAGCATAGAGCTGGCGCATCTCGACCAGACACTCCTAGGGCTTGTCAGTAGGTTAGCGACAATGGGGGGACCAAGCAGCTCACATGTTGTCGAGATCAGTCTACAAGGCGGACTGATCTTCAAGTCCCCGACCAATGGACAGGGCAGGGCGTGACAACTGCTCCGTCGGCGGCGGCGTTTGAAGCTTCAACCTGTAGCGACAGACTCGTAGAATTAAAAGTTGGCCGGAAGCCGGAGAAAATGTTTTAGCGTGCTGGCGCGAACCCATCCAAGCCCCACCACAGCCATGGCGCTGGCAGGGGTTCAATGGGCGGTACAAAGGTACCTGACTTGGCCTGGCGAGCGGACCGGCGAGTGCTCTGCAGCGGGCAGCTGGCAGGCGGGCAGCTCATGAAAAAACAACCGCGCCCGTCTTTTGCTGCAGCTTCATTTCTTTCCAACCCACGCCGCAAGCCATTTCCTTTCTTCCTTCAACCCGCAATCGCTCTCCCCCTCGACCCAGTCCCCCTTCATTGATCCCCGTGTGGTTTTTGGTGCTCTAACTAAACAAGACGGTCGAGGCGCCCCGGGTCGTTGATTGCGACTCGAGACGGCCTGGCTTGGGCAGACGCGCAACATGTCCTACAATCACTATGGAGGTGAGATTCCATGGATTCAGCGAATCTCCCATGAGGAAGCAGCTTCTGACAACTTGCATCTCCTAGGAAATCCCTACGGCGCGCCTCCTGGCTATGGCGGCTACGGCAATCTCCCCCCCGGCATGGGCGCTCCTCCCGGCTTAGGTACTGAGCCTGAACTCGACTTGGTCGACGACGCCGAGGATGAACACGGTAACGCTGATTTTGATTTTCCAGGGCCTCCCCCCGGTATGCCTTCTGCTCCCGGAATGGGTGCCCCTCCCGGCATGGCGCCCCCGAACCCTCAGCAAGCGAACCGCGCCGCCGGCCTTCCCGCCAGCTTCCAACCCCCCGCCAACATGCCCAACATCAATTTCAACGCACCCGTCATCCGCCTTGGCACTGGAACGCCTACCTCTGGAGCACGCGGCGAAGGGCCCTCAGCTCCCTCGGGAGGCCGGCCCGGCATGGGCATGGAGAGAGGCGGTGATCAGGGTAGAGATCGTGCCCGAGAGGCGTCACAAATGCTTTTGCCCCCGACACAGGACGAGAAGCTCCGTACAGTCATGTTTCGCCAAATCCCCCAAGGTGTGGGTGGTGACGAAGGCGCGCAAAAAATCTGCAACGCCGTGGGACGGCTGCGCAAGTATGAATCGGCGGGTAGCCTCTTTCCCAGCCAGTTCTCGACATTTGGCTTCGCCCTCTTTGACGATCACGACTCGGTTTCGATTGCCATTAAACTCTTGCGAGAAGAGACCATCCAGGTCCCGGTCAAGAAACAGCAGCCTACATCCAACCCCGGCCAAGACGACAGCTTTGCAGGCATCGACAAGACGGAGCTCAAGATAGCGGTCGACGAGACGACCATGGAGTATCAAGCCATGCTGGATGAAGGCAGAGGTGAGGACGCCGACTTCCAGAGCGCATTGGAGTCGGCTCGTCAGGCGCTCAAGCAGGTTCAGCGCGAGCTCTTTTACCCCCCCGTCGGAACTCGTGTCGAAGCCGATGGCGACGCGGCCCCTGCCACCAACGATGCGCAGGGCAACGTCGAGGTCGTCAACATCCCGATTGCCCAAGAAGACGAACTTGCCGACATTCCAGCCGAGATGCGAGAGATTGTCGCCAAGGAGATTGCGGCCTTTCGCGATCGAAGCAACCAGCGCGACCAGGAGCGCCTGCGAAGGGAGGAGGAGATTGGGGCACGGTTCCGCCAGCAAAACGAATCTGCCACCTCGCAAGGCGGCACCAACAATATTCCGCTTGGGCCGCGCGGCAGCACTGCGGCGCCCTCACGGGGCCAGAATGGAAATGGTCGAGGCGTGTCCTTTACTAATGGTTTGGAGCGCGAATCCGACAGCCTGTACCCCAACGAGGATGACGAAGACACGGATGCCAGCGACAACGAGGTGTACCGCCGCAAGTTGAAGAAGAAGCAAGACGAGGAGCACAAGCTGTTTATCGAAAAGGAGCGCAAGTGGCTCAGCAGAGAGCGTTCACGACAGCTCGCGCTGGACCGTGAACAGGAGCGAGAGCGGCAAGAGGCCGAGGAGCTCAAGAATCGCAGGAAGGAGCAATTTGCCCGCGAAATGGCATGGGACGATGACGTCGAGGCCCGCCGCAAGGCGCACCAATACTACAGCGACCATGCTGCTTGGGCGAGAGAGAGAGCAGTGAATCGGCAGGAAGAGGAGCGGCGGGACGAACAGGACCGTCGCGAGGAGGAAGAGGAACGACGGCGCGAACAGGCTCAGCTGGAGCGAGCACGAGGACAGGCCGACTTGTTCCTGGACAGACAGGACGAAGAGATAGACCGTCGCCAGGCTGCGGCCCCAGCCCCCCAGCCTTTCAAGCTTTCTCTCGGTGCAGCCGCTCAGCGCGCCCAGGCTTCGAGAGCCATGCCGCAACGCCGCACGATTGCCGAGGTCGAAGGCCTCCTGGACGACGAGGACGCGGAGCCGTCGACTCGCCGACAGCTCATCCCCATTCAAATGGACGCCGTGTCTGGTCCGGGGGCCATGAGCGAGGAGGAGATTTCGCAGGCAGTGCGCGCCTTGGCGCAAGAGATTCCTTCGGACAAGGATGGCCTGTGGAATTGGCCAGTCAAGTGGGATTTCATGGACGAGACCATTATGCGCGACCGGCTGCGACCGTTTGTCGAGAAGAAGATTGTCGAGTACCTGGGCGTGCAGGAGGAGATGCTGGTGTCGACGGTCGAGGACCACCTTGGCAAGCACGGAACCGCTGGTGACTTGGTCGCTGAGCTTGAAGGGGTAAGTTTCTGGATGTGTCTGGCTTACAAGTCGATGCTAACGCGGTGCAGGCCCTGGACGACGCGGCAGAGGATCTGGTCAAGAAGCTCTGGCGCATGGTCATCTTCTTTACCGAGTGCGAAAAGCGCAACCTGCCGACCTAGACGGGCGAGTCGCTTGCGAGCGTCCAACGCGACGCGCACTGGAGCAAGTCGGGGAGAAACTGGAGCAGCGAGGGCCGCAGCACGGCCTGTCTCTGAGCGACTTGGACGACACGATACCCGTAGAGGGGCGATATCATGTGGCCGCGAGCCATTGCAAAAGTAGGCGGAAGCCGCCGTGTACCGATATGTGACTGTTTTTACTAGGTATTCACGCAACGCCACGAGGACAGCGGGTGTTATGGATGCATGCAGGAGTTTTGCGACCCCGTCAGAGCACGGGCAGAGGGAACCAATGGCAATTTCGGACCATTTCGCATTGGCTTGGCTGGACGTTGGGTAGCGCGACGTTGGAAGTTGAGGGCATCGTCTACACGGCACAGCAGAATAAAGCAGCGTATGGGAATACCTGAAGAGGTGATGTGAATGGTGCATGGTGATTGGCGACTGCGTAATCCCGAATCCCGCTGGTGCCGAGGCTCTTTTGCCCAGGCCTTTCGCCACGTCGCTTTTGAGGCTGCATCTAGTGCAACGGGATCGAGTGCCCGGCCAACTTGAACTTGACCTTGACGTTCCCGGGCTTCGGAGAGGCGAGAATTACGTGCGGGTGACGCTGACAAGGGACTGGCTCTCGAGGGTCAAGACTCGCCCAACTCCAAATAAGAATCTCATCCAGTCCACCATCACCACCACCACCACCGACACCACCGACACAACAACACTCGCCAGACGCGACAGATACCCCAACGGCCTGTCCACCATGGCCACGTCCGGCTTCTCGCCCCCCCCCGCCGTGCCCGACGTCGTCGTCTCGCTGGCCCGGCCGCACGTCCTCCTCGTCGCGCTCGACCGCCCCGCGCAGCTCAACGCCGTGGAGCCCGAATCGCACGCGCGCCTGGCCCGGCTTTGGGAGTGGTATGACGGGCAGCCGGGCCTGCGGTGCGCCGTCGTGTG